>JASXTE010000011.1:22197816-22797816 GCA_030280995.1 Hemileia vastatrix
TTATTGGGAAAAGAACTAACAGTCACACTTTTAATAATATCAATCACTCCCAAATTAAAAAAACTAATTATCTTCTAGCTAAGTATACATCAAAATCTTTACTGATAAACAAGCTAAAAAAGCTAATCTAGAAAAATTTAGAAACATGGTTTTAAAAAAATAACTAACTTGGTGTCTGAGCCATAATAAAGTGAACTGAAATAATTTTTTTAATCTGTTTCTTGTATTTAATTTTTCAACTTCCTGTTTTTCTTTTCCTTCATTTTTTTGGATCAGAATTTTCTTTTCTGTTACTATTTATTTTTATTTCTTATGTCTTATTTATAAAATTTATTTTTCAGTAAATTAAAAAACTCATTGCATCAAAAAGCTAAAGGGTTGATTATTTTTATGCTAATTTTGCTTATATATTTTTAGCAGTGGCATGAGCTATAGAACTAATACTTTTTGGGACATTTCTCATAGGAAAGAAAACATCAAGTAGCCCAAAACCAATGATTCTTAATCTTAAATGGAAAGGCATTCAAAATAATTTAGAATTAAATTATAAATTATTGGTCATTTTAAAAATCAAATTTTATATTTTATTAATACAAGATATCATTCAATCATTTTAAAATAAAATAAAGATAAATAAATTCATTTTATTGGATTATATTGGATAACTATTGCTCAAAATTAATCCCACATTGAATAAATTTAGATAGAAGTATAACAAAACTGTCAGGCTGAGGTCAAGTTCAGAGACATGAACTAGCTTGAATGGTCAGTTTTATAGAAGATTTTAATGGTCATATATGAGTACTGTAGTAAAAATCCAATAAGTATTAAAATATAACTCAATATAAGAGTCTCAGTAATTTTAATCTCACTAATTATAAATGGGTTACAATCTTATAGTTGGTAGAAAAATAGATGTAATAATTCAGATACTATCCAAAGACTTTATAAGTGCTCTTGATATTTATTGTAATTTTATTGGTTATATATTTGATTGTAATGATAAAGAATGCCCAAAACAAGACCAGAAACCCCCTCCTTTTATACACAATAACTTCCCCAATGAACCCCTTGGTTTACCAGCTCTATACATGATTAATGACGCCTCATTCCAACTAATAGACATGTTCAACCACATAAAGAGTGACAAATAACATAATTAGAATGATATCACCCGTCAAAATCCTGCAGTAATAGGGATAATCCATAAAAAATAAAGAATAAGTGAAAGAGAGAGTATATGTGTGTAATACATTTAAAATAAAAGGCTAAAAGGGAAAATTAAGGCTAATTATTACTCCATATTTAGGGGTATTAACAGTAGAAATGATGAGGCTAGTCATGAAATTATACTGCATGAAATCCCCATTCAAAAATAACCAAAATTGACTGAGAAACCACTTAAAAACCCAAAAAAGGGCCTGAGATGTGGGGTAACTACATGCAGTCCTTGGAAGGTGCTTGCACAGGTAAATCCTTGACTAATTTAGGCAAATTTAAGCGTGGTAGTGAATTAAAGTGCCAAGATTGAGGTTATAAATTGAATTAGTGCATATAGTAAGGGTCAATGCATTTGTAATTAAACTAGGACACTAAATAAGCTCCTGTTGCCTATTTTAGCATGTTTCCCCACAGTGGGCATAGAATGTGGGGTAATTATAGTGTGAAAAATTCAAATTTGCTAAAAATGAAGCTATTCACACAGGAAAAATGCAAGCAGTATGTGGCCAGTGCACAGAAGCCATTTCTGGCATAAAAAACACCAAATTTTAAAAGTGTTATTTTTATGAATTTTAGTAGCCAAATCAAAATCCCTAATTAAGAAAAATTGATCCGTAAAAGCGCATTTTTAATATTATTAAATTTATAGTGCATATAGTCAACTTTAAGTGATTTAAAGTGCATTTCTTGTTTTTCATATAAAATAAAGAAAACAACAGCTTTAAGTCTACTTAAAAATTATGTATCCTTATATTTAAGGTTCTTAAGATTACCCTAACATATTTCAACTTAATATTAATTAAATAAGACTTATAAAAGATGGATATATGCATGTATATAAGGTGTTAGAATGGTATATTTTTGTATTTTATCATAACTTTACTTATGTATACTACTTGTGTACTCTAATTTATTGCTCCCATGTATAGTCAATGTGTTTAAAATAACTTATAAGTACTTTTTACTCAGTCCTGGGGATATCTAGGCTGAAAAAAACATTGATATATTTATAAATTAAGTCATTTCTTTTGTTTTATTTATTATTTACACATTATTGTGTTTACAAATATTTGAAAAGATCATAATGCTTTTAAGATTTTGAAGAAAAAATAAATTTAAAAACAGAAACTCTGCATAAATAAAATAAGCAATTAATTTCAAAAATGCAAATAATTAAGAAAAATTAGTAGAATTCAATTAATACAGTACTTGAAAGTGATTCTTGATCTTAATAATCAGATTTGTAATTCTTTGAATTATTCTTGAAGATTAATTTAATGAATGGTGATTGAAGCAGGATTCTTACAAGAATAATTCATAATTATTAAATAAAATGAAAAAATTGTGTAACATAATAGATCCTCTCAATAAAACTCTATGCTAAGCTGAACGGCTAATCAGCTTTCAATTTAAGCACACATAGTTTTATTTTTCTATAAAGTATCTTCTTTCCCTTCTCTTATTATCAGAAACTGAGAATTGTCAAAATTAAACTTATCAAAATTAAATTTAAAGACTAGATAAATTTACTCTTAATATAATTCATATCAAATTAATTAATTAAAATGGCATAGTAGTCTATTTCAATTAAAGTCTATATATTAAGAGTTTATGTTTCAGAAAAAAAAGACAAACCTTGTTTTAAAGCACATAAATTTTAAATTGAGAAACTCTCTGCAGACTGAATTTTTTTTTAAAACAAAAGTTAAGTAATTTTGGTAATACACTTTTTTAATTCACCCAAAAACATAGCATGAGCTATTCAGGGTGCATTATTGTTTAAATTATTAAATTTGACCCTTTAATTTATTTATAGAAAATCGAATAAACATGTGTTTAATATATTGAAAATTTAAAGTTATGTAGGCCTCGCTGATCAATTTTGAAGCAAAAACATAAACATGCATATATTTCCATCAATAAATTTTATTATATAATTTGAGGTAAGATAGAATAAATCAGATAAGGAAATTATATTAATGGAAAAAATTAGGGCAATCAGAAAAAAACTAAATGCAAAAAGTTACAAAAAAAATAAATTAAGTGAACCTTATGATATATTGCTATTTATTTCTAAAATATGGCATAGATGAAAGTCAAATAAACTAAAAGTGTAAGTACCACAAAAAAGCAAGGGGAAATTTCTAGAAAGCTTAAAAACAAATTGAATCAGTCCAATTGAGTTAGTTTTGGAATTGCTTACAACTTCCCCTATTGACTTATGGTGAATGATGGTAAAATGATACTAAAATTATCAACCTAAATTTTTTTAAATAACTATTGTACTTTTGATAAAATATATACAAAAATAAATTGATTACATCTTGATAAATGACTGAGAATTCAATAAAAATTCATTTAGTTTTATAATATGAATTTCCAATTAGTGAATGAATAATGAAGGGGAAATTTTTGAGAGTTGTATAAGTACTGAAGTAGCAGTTATTTACTAATTAATTAGAAGTGATTGAATGGTAAATGAGAAGTGACTTATTGATTAATGAGAAGTTACTGACCAGTTAATGAGAAGTGACTGACCGGTTAATGAGAAATGACTGACTGGTTACTAAGAAGTGGCTGAAAAGCTACTGAGAAGTTACTGTCTGGTTAATGATAAGTGGCTGACTGGCTACTGAGAAGTGACTGAATTTTTACAGACAAGAATATGGCTTGTAACCAAGGAGTGACTAAGATGTTACAGAGAAGTGACTGAATCTTAAATTATAAGGTTCTAATTGGTGATTGAGTTTGGACATAGTGTTAACTGAGAGGTGAATAATAGGTGATTAATTAATTTCTGAGTAATTACTCTGCAAGGATAAATGTTGAGAGCAGAGGTGGCTTGAGGTACAAGCACAGTAGAGAATCACATAGAAGCATGCACCCATAATTAGTAGTAAGGAAAGATTGAGGGGAAAGGATTATGCATAAAAAATAAGAGAGAGGAGGATATGAATGAGTAATTATGTTTGAAAACTTATTAAATACCTTGGTATAGTGCTTATTTACTGTCTCACTTGCTCTCAGGCTGAGTTCAAGTACAGAGACAAGAATAGCTTTATTAGTCAGTTTTCTAGAAGGTTTTAATAGTCCTATATGAATACTGTAGAACAAATCCAATAAGTATTGAAATATAACTCAATATAAGGGTCTCAGTAATTTTAATCTCACTAATTATAAATGGGTTAAAAACTTAAAGTTGGTAGAAAAATATATTTATTAATTCAAATACTATTCATAGAACTTATAAGTACTATTGATATGTATTGTAATTGTTGGTCAGTTGTCTAGAAGAGGGGAAGAAAAGGGAGACAAAAAAGAAGAGTAAAGGGGAATAGGCACTAAAGGTATGTAAAAAAAATAAAAGTAATAAAGAAAATAATTTATTTAAAATGAGGCAACGACGATTGAGTTGAGAGATGACACAAATTGAGGTTTTATCTAATAATACTATTATTTCAAATAAGAGTTCTGCGTGGCAAACACTATGATTACTATCAGACTTAAGGCAACCTTTTAATTGTTATATAGAATTTTTAATTAGATTGTAATACTAATAAAAAATAATAATAAACGTAATAAAATTATATTTAAATTGTTGAGTGTATAGTAAGTGATGAGCTACAGGGGATTATCCAAGGCCTTTTTATAGGCAATGGGTCCTCTGAAGCGCTACTATATTTGTAAATACAAGAATTATAATAGAATGAAACAAGAATATAAAAGAATAAGTGAAACATAACAATGTAGAGAAACATATGAAACAAATAATTAAAAACCCCAATTAAGAATCCAATTTTCCCACAATTAATTCCCAAATCAGTAAGTAAAAATAGTGAATAACTAAACAAGCCTGGGACATAGGGACTATGAGAAAAATAATTCAAAACAGATTGTACAGTCTGATTTAAGGATTTTTAAGTGAAACAAAGAATATTGTTATGCAACAAAATATGTAATTAATCTCAATTTAGTATAAATTAATTACTTGTTTTTCCTGACACACTTAAGGGTCAAAAGAAGCGTCATTAATTATTTTTTAATATTATATGAAAGGTGTTATTTAATATATAAATTCAAATAATTAATCTAATTATATTATAAGTCAATTTTACACTTATAATTATAATATATGTTTTTAATTAATTAAATATAAATTTATAATTATTAAATACATAAAAATGCGCCATTATTTTTAGAATGTAAAATATATAATGTTTAATTTAAATGTATAGAAATTTATATAAACAATAAAATTAATATAACACTTATATGTAATAAGATACTTATATAATTTTATTATGCAATAAAATATTAATTTATATACATTAAATACAATTCTTAAGCCCTCTTTCAGGTCTTATAAGTTAACATATCATTTACTGGACTCCTGGAATAGCCTGGCTGACAGTAATAGTATTGGTTATATATTTTGCTTGTAATGATAAGCAATGTGAAAAACAAGACCAAAAACCCCCTCCTTTTATACCCAATAATCCTCCCATGTATCTCCTTGATTTACCAGTCCTATACACGGCTAATAATTCCTCATTATAGCTAATACAACTGTCCATAAACATAAAGAAAGACAAATAACAAAATTAGAATGATATCACCTGCCAAAAATCCTGGAGTAATAGGGATAATCCCTCAAAATAAAAGAATAAGCAAAAAAGAGAGTACATGAATGTAATATCTTAATATAAAAGACTAAAAAAAGAAAGAATAACACTAAATATTACACAATATTAAGGGGGTTTAGCAGTAGAAATGATGGGGCTAATTATTCCAAATTACTATGTGAAATCCCCATCCAAAAATGACCAACATTGACTGAGAAATCACTGAGAAACCCAAAAAAGGATGTGAGATGTGGGGCAACTGAATTCAGTCTTTGGAAGGCGCTTTCACAGGTAAATCCTTGACTAATTTAGGCAAATTTAAGCATGGAAGTGATTTTTTGGTGCCAAGTTTGAAATTATAAATGAAATTAGTGCATATGATAAGGTCAATGCACCTATAGTTAAATTAGGACACTAAATAAGTGTCTCTTGCCTATTTTAGTGTGTTTCCCCATATTGGGTGTAGAATTTGGGGGTAATTATAGTTTTAAAAAGCCAAATTTGCTAAAAATGAAGCTATTCACACTGGAAAAATGCAGGCAGTATGTGGCCAGTACACAGAAGCCATTTCTGGCATAAAAACACCAAATTTTAAAAGTGTTATTTTTATGAATTTGAGGATTTAAATTAATATTACTAATCAAGAAAAGTTGATCTGTCAAGGCCCATTTTAATATTATTAAATTTATAGCACATATATTCAACTTTTAAGTGATTTAAAGTGCATTTCTTGTTTTTCACATAAAACAATGAAAAAACAGCTTTAAGTCTACTTAATAATTATTTAGCCTTATATTTAAGGTTGTTAAGGCTACCCTAGAATATTCCAACTTAATATTAAATAAATAAGTCTTATAAAAGGTGAATATATGTGTGTATATAAGGTGTTATAATGGCATATATTGTATTTTATCATAAATTTCACTTATGCATACAACTTGTGTACCTTTATTTATTTTTCCCATGCATAATACATGTGGTTAACATAATTTATAAGTACATTTCACTCAGTTCTGGGAATATACAGGCTGGAACTTGTAGTACTTACATTTTTACTCTTACAGCTCCAGTCCTATTCACAATTAGAGCCCCAAAAATGAGTTCCCTAGTCTTAAAGGCTGAGTGGTCACTGAAAAGTGAGTTATTTTGACTTGGTTGTGAGTAGCTTGTTCTGATAAGTCACTCAGCACTGATCAATGTTTAAAAATCACATAAAGAAAATTTTCATCAACTAATCTTCAAACTAAGTTCATCATTTCCTCAGATTGATTTCATTCAAGCTTCACCCTTAATATTCATTTTCATCTTGACTGACTCAACTTTTGTTCAATTTTCTGTGAGTTAGGGTTCAATTTTGTACATTTTTTAGAAAGTCTACTACTCATATTTGGTGGTGTATCTTAGTCATAAAATTCATTATTGAAAGATACAAGACCTATAGAAAGGAAGCTCTTGTATGCAGAGTGTTCCATTTATCAAACTCTGATTAAAGACATTTTTCTTACAAAGAGAATTTCATGTATGGTAGCCTGATATAAATCTTAAAATATTATTTGTTGAAGATTATTTTCCAAATTTTATCAAGAAATGGAAGCTCAAAACTTTTTATTATCCTCACAGTACCTTACCTAATCAACATAAAATAATATTTAGAAATTTTTGAAAAGATATGTTTCATTAGATTCAAATCTGAATTAAAATTCATGACTCACTTTAAAATACCATACTAATTTAAATTTACTATATTTTTATCAATTTTTAGCAGCATTCACATTTTATTAATGACTTCTTTTTTAGAAATCCAACATAAAAAAGTGTTTTTTCTTTAAAATTTAAAAGAATCATGATACTTGTGTATCTTTGTAAGCATACTAATATTTAAAAATTAAATAGATAAATATTCACTTCATGTATCAAATTACAAATTTTTTAATGATACTTATATCTAGCTTTATTAAATACTGAATTAATTTTTAGCTATATTTCCCCAGCTTAATCCAATAAAGTGAGCTCTATTTTTTATTTGAAAGTGATTTCCTATCATAGTTCACTCCAAAAAATGTGGGCACCTGCTAGCAGACTCAAACTGCTATCTTTGATTTAACTGAGGTTTAGCAAAGCTGAAATTGTTCTGTAAAAACTGCACACTGGAAACTAATAATTCCAACTAATGCAGGCTTAAATCTGAATTATTCTTGAGTTAAAAATAAATTGAGAGATTGAGACCTGCTATCAGGCTCCAATTGTCTTTCTGCAATGGTTTATTAATAAAAATATAAAACTTTATTATTAAAACATTGAATTATTATATAATTTAATTTTAAATTATTTTGAATGCATTTTCTTTAAAGCTTAAGATTCATTGGTTTCAGGCTAGTTCATATTTTATTTTCTTATGAGAAATGTCCCAAAAAGTCTTAGTTTTATAGCCCATGCTACTGCTAGAAACATATAAGCAAAATTAACATAACAATAATCACTCCTCTAGCTTTTTGATGAGAGGAGTCTTTTAATTGACTGAAAAATAAATGCTATAAATAAGAAATAAGAAATCAAAATAAATGGTGACAGAAAAGGAAACTCTGATCCAAAAAAAGAAGGAAAAAAAACAGGAAGTTGAAAAATTAAATACAAGAAAAAGATTAAAAAAATTATTTCAGCTCACTTTATCATGGCTCAGACACCAATTTAGTTTTTTTTTTCAAACCATATTTCTAAATTTTTCTAGATTAGCTTTTTTAGCTTGTTTATCAGTAAACTTTTTGATGTATACTTACACTGAAAAAAATTAAGTGGCACCTGCTAGCAGGACCCTATCCCTATATTTAGTTTTTATTTAAGAGTAAAATTGATTTGATGTTGTGCGAGCTAGTGTGCTCATTGTTTAGTGTGCAGTCTTTCCAGAAAAATTACAGCCAAGCTGAAATTGAGTTAATTCAAAGACAGGGATTGGCACACGCTATCAGGTGCCCATATTTTTTTATGTTGTTAGCTAGCAGATAATTAGTTTTTTTAATTTGGGATTGATTGATATTATTGAAAGTGTGACTGTTAGTTTTTTTCCCAATAAGATAATAAGTTTTACTTTATGGAAGTTGATTGATTTTTATTTGGATACAGTTTTACTGCTTATTCTATTAGTAGGGTGATGAGCTAGCTAATTCTTCAATTAATCTAGCCAGTAAGGTCTTAAAAATTATCTTTTTAATATAATTCTAGAATAGTTTACAGTTTCTTCATCAAAAAATTACTTTAGTGATAAGATTTTTAGTTCAATTTTGTTATAGTTAGTCTTTATTATTTAGGTATGGGTCTTCCAATTGGTTTTTCAGTTTAATTTATGGTTATTTATTATTTTTTATTTATTTATGGCTTTAATAATTTGTTTAAAATTTTGATTTTTTAATTATTTGGTCATCACTATCTTATTTATTTTTTAGATTTAAGAAGGTTGTGAACTGGATATTAGTTTTTGGGGCAATAGATGAAAGTAATGGGAGCAGATTAGAGAAGGAGGGGAAGGAAGCGAGTAGATAGGAAGGGGAGAGGGAGGGGAGGTAAGCAAGTGGCTGGGGAGTGGAGAGGAAGGAGAGAGGGAGGGAAGATAAGCGAGTAGATATGGAGGGGAGAGGTAGGGAAGGCAAGTGAGTGGATAGGGAGGAGAGAGGGAGTGAAGGAGAAGGAAGTGTGTGGATAGGAAGGGGAGAGAGAGTGAAGGGAAGCGAGAGAATTGCAATGGACAGGAGAGGGAAGTGACCCAATGGGAGTTGTATGGGAAGAAAGGTTAGAGAAAGGAAAAGAATAGGATGGAGAATAGGCAAGGATATACACCATTAAAAAAATCAAGATGGGGTATTTAAGGAAGGAAAATATATATATATAAAGACTAAAAAATAAAAAAAAGAGAAAGGCAAAAGAGGCACTTGCTACAGGATTAGCACAAGTAGTGGATGAGTGTGCCACAGAAAGTTGGGGTGAGAGGTGGGGGAGATGGGGTGAGAAAGGTGGAGAGGTGGTCTGAAAGGGTTATGCCAATGTCTGTTTTAAAAAAATATTAAAGAGTTCAAACAGGTTCATTCCATGTTTTGTCACAGAAATGCACCATTTAATGGAATAGGGTCCCAAAACTGGACTTGACATCTAGTTCATGTTTTTTCCCCCTGTGATATCTTTGTTGTGGATATCTATGTCCCAGCTTGGGATATGGTAGGGAAAGACATGACAATAAAAAATATATATATGTGTGTGTGTGCAAAAAAACATATGTGATGAAAAATAAGAGTAAGAAAAATACCTTATGCAGCCATGGGGAAAGATTTATTATTATGATTTTGAATAAGAAGACACTTAAAGTATCAAACTATTTCAATAAAAATGTTAACCAAATTTTTGATTCAAAAACTTGTTTCCTATTTCTCTCTTAGCTCATCCTTATATATATGTGTGTGTCTATGTGTTGTGTATTTATAGTCTTCATCATTATTATTTTAAAAGAAAATTTTTCTGTTTCCCCCAAAAAAAATAGTTAATAAGCCAATCATAACAGATTTTCATATAAAAAGTATAAATCTGGTAAATATTTCACCATATATGTATAAAATATTGAAATATATGAATAAAAAATTACTTAAGATTCTTTTTTTTTATTCTGACATGAAAAATTTTCCAAAAATCCCCTGCTATGATGACCACCATTAGTATATATATATATTTAGTATATAATATGAATAGAAAACAGGGAAGAGAATTTTATATGATACAATTTGATTTTTATTCTTCTCCATAGAATTCTTCACATTTGTTTTAAATTTCTTTTTCCAAATTCATTAATACTACAAGATTTATTAAAAATCTGAGACAAGCAGAAAAAAAGAAATCATTCAACATATGGTCAGTATGGCTGATGAAGATAGTTAGACAAATAATTTTGAATTGAAAAAATCTTCATTTATTTCAATTAAAAAAAACCTTTTTTTAATAAAGGTTGATGTAATTTTCACCCCCTCCCCTCCCCCCCAAAAAAAATTGACTTCACAGTTTAAAAATAATGATCCTGGAAAAAAATATTTTCCTATGATCAATAATTTGAAATTGATGATTCAAGGAGGAAATAATTTTTTAGAAATAAATTGGGGAGAGGGGAGAGGGGAGAGGGGATAGGGGAAGAGGGGTGCTATGCATTTCCAATGTCCTAAAAAATATAATTCAATAGGGGGTTTCAGTTCTGGAAAAACCAAATCAGCACTTGAATTTTGCAAAAAAGTCACTTATTTCAAAAATGGGTGTCAGTTATGACCTCAAATCAGCACTTTTTTCCCAATTTTTTTTTCACAAACATATTTTGGCCACATCATTTCTTCCTTGCCCACCCCATCCCTGTCACATGTGACACTCAGACCTCAATCCTCTCATCAATCCTTGGAACACACCCCTCACTGATATTTAAAGCATTTTATTGTTAAATTTTAACTAGTCATGTTTTTTTCCTTCTATTTTTGTGTTTTCAGACTCCCCAAATCAGATGTCCACCCTCATCAAAGGTCAATTACTTTTTGTTGATGGAAAATGAAGTAAAAAAGAGAAAAAAGGGAGAATCAACATCAATGTTAAGTAAATGAAAGAGAGGTTCAAAAGCTATTAATCAAAATATAAAAAGGCTCATTTTGCTTCCACTTCCACTGGCATTGGTATTGATGATTATGATTTGGAGAATGGAATCACTACTGTTTCCAAAAAGCTCAATGTCATTTATCTTCTCTATGAGGTAATGGATATTCTTTTTTGTTCCCAATTTGATAGTTACTTTTAATATTATCAAAAATAGTTATATCATGAGATTCTGATAGCCCCATTTTTTCTTACTGGACTCTAAAATATTGCACTTTTGGAATTTCATATGGTAAAATAATAGTGACATCTGTTCAAAAAACCTCATAAACAACATAATTTTATCACCTCACCACCAATTTGCATTTATAAATAAAGCTAAGTCAACCGAATTCTATATCATTTTGAAAAATTTGGAAATAACCTACCCAGCATTTAATTGAAGAAAGGAGTGGGTATCACCAAATTTTTCTAAGTCATCAATGTTCCATATCAGATTTGAAAATTTTGCAGTACCCTCCCCTGAATTTTATTGAATTAAGGGGTGAAAATCAACAAAATTTAGAATAATTCCATAAATTAATAAATAAATAAATAAGTCAAATTCACTAGTTTTAAAGTAAGGAGATTTCCTCAAGCCAAAATGTGGACCAGGTCTAGAAACTAAGTTTGGGACTTTCCACCATGAAACAAATTAATTTTATCATGATTACTTTTTATACAACACAAGTTCATTTGCTCATTACTTTTGTTTAGTAAATTGAAATATCAGATTTATTTATTAAAAATTTATGAAAGAATAAAAAATATTCAATGACTTTACGAATACCCAAACTTTTTTTATCTACCTAAAGGTTTGTAAATTTATTAATTTTACCTTCTTTTTCTACCTTGATTATTCATTGGACTTACTTTTGACTGATCTGATAAGAGAAGAAAAAATGAGTGAAGGGTTAGACATATGAAAAGGGTAAGAAAAAGAAAAAACACACCTTGATGTATGGGCAGAATAATAAGTAAATAGAAAGGTAGTTTGAGGAATATAGAAGTATGAATGCATGATGTAAACATTATTTTATGCATCATGAATTAAATAAAAGTGAAAATGGGAAAGAAAGGCTCAACTTTAAAGGTCAATATCTCGGCAACCACTTAACCAAATTCTAGTTGGTTTTCTGGAAATGAAAGATAGGCTTTAGAAATATCTTCAGCTATCAGGACAGTAGATTTGAATAAAACTAACCCTAATACTTACTCTGATTTTCAAAATTTCACAGAAGCTTGAAATATGATGATGAAAATTCCAACAAGAGGGAGATGAAAGCCTAGATAATCATAGGAATCTAGAAGGATAAATGCATGATATAAACATTATGATATGCATTATGAAAAAAATATAAGTGAAATTTTGAAAAAAGGTTCAACTTTAAAGGTCAATATTGCAATAAACACTGAACCAAATTCAAATCAGTTTGCTGGAAATAAAAGATAGGCTTCAGAAGTATCTTCAGCTAAAAGGAAAGTTGATTCAAATAAACCTAACCCTAATTCTGACTCTGCCTATCAAAAATGCACAAAAAATTGAAAAGTGATGATAAAAATTCCAAAAAGAGGGAGATAAAAGCCTAAATAATCATCAGATAATATTTTATGAATCCTTATTCTCTAATTATGCAATATAAAAATGTGAAATAAGATAAGTGAAATTTGGAAAAAAAGGCTCAACTTCAAAGGTCAAAATCTCAGCAATAACTGAACCTAATCCAAACATGTTTGTGGAAAATAAAAGATAGGATTTGGGAAAATATTAATCTAAAGGAAATGTGATTTAAATAAACCTAAACCTAATTTTTTATATAAAAAATGAAAGATAAAAAAGTCAAATTGGGAAAAAAAGGCTCAACTTTAAAGGTCAATATCTCAGCAACCACTGAACCAAATTCAAATCTGTTTGTGGTAAATAAAAGAAAGCCTTCAGAAGAATCCTCAGTTAAAATGATATTAGATTTGAATAAACTTAACCCTAATTTTGAGTATGATTTTCAAAACTTTACAAAAACTTGAAAAGTGATAATAAAAATGACAACATGAGAAGTTGAATAAGTCCAATTTTATCCAAATATGAGTCTTACATATATTTAAGTATGAAATTTTTATATAAAAAATGAGATATTATATAGACATGAAAAAAAGGAGATGAAATTTACCTTGATTGAAAGGTAGAAAAAAAGAGTGAAGTTGGAATTTGGGGGAAATTGAATATGGAGAAAGTTAAATGCTTAAAGAATGTGCAATGTATGTGTTTCAATGACATGGAACCATAAAAAAAAGTGAAATAGGAGAAAGGAGGAATAATGACCAAGCCAAGGAGGTATGAAGAGTAGGATGTTGGAGCTAAAAAATGAAAGAAAAGAGGTAGAGAAGGAAAAAGGCTAATTTTACCTTTAAAATAAAAAAAAACACTTGCTAAAAAATTTAGATACAAAAAACAAAAAAAAATTAATTATTAAATATATAAGTAAAAATGAAAAAATGACTTACCTGTAGAGTTGAGTTGAGAAAACAATTGACTTCAATTATTTTAGGGATGAAAGAGGAGAGGAGGAAATGGATATAAGTTATGAATGAAAAAAAAGAATGACTGAAAAATTATGCAATTACAGAGAGTATGCAATTTAATGTTGAGATGATGAAGGAAAACAAAGAGACTTGAAAAAAAGAGACTATAACATAAAATTCAAAATTAAATTCAATATGCAAATAATAATAACCATTCTTAGGAATCATTCCTGAGAAGTCCTGAAAAACTGTCTAGAACTGGGTACAGATAGGTTAAGAAGTGTTTTGATGGTGTACTTGAGGCTTTCTTGAAAAAAGGTACCATTTCCTGGTCATTTTTGATAAAAAATGAAAATCTTCTTCAAGATCAGATTAGGAATCACAATCAGAGTCCAGGAGGAGATCAAGAGCTATTAAAGTCATTGCTTGATGTAGCTTATCACGATTTAAGAGTGAGGAGGGCATGACTCTTATATGGTATTAAAATGTAATTGATGTACAATGTTTTGAGTTATGAATTGTTATGCTGCAGAGTGCTGTTTATGAATGGGATGATGCTGACAAATCAGTGAAATGGGACATTATGGTGAAATCAGCACTTTTGGTTGAGAAAGTGCATATTTGAGTGAAATAAGGGACTTATTTCATTTTGAAATCCACCAGTGTTGGGGCTAGTGTGTTTTGGAAATCTGCACTTAAATAAGGGCAGATTTTCCAGAACTGACACCCCCTAATGTAGTTAGATTGAAAGCTTGAATACTAGTCTTGCATTTTTGACACTGATAATTGTTTTGTGTCACCAGAAAAAAAACATGGTCACCTGATAGCATGTTCCAATCCCTATCTTTGACTTAACTCAATTTTAGCTCAGCTTTAATTCTTCTGGAAAGACTGAACACTGAACAACAAGCACACTAGCTCATGCATCAACAAATCAAATTTACTCTTAAATGAAAACTGAATATAGAGATAGGCACCTGCTAGCAGGTGCCACTTGATTTTTTGTGGTGTTTGATACATGAATTTCAATACTGATCATAAAAAAATGAAAATTCTTGTGCAAATTTTTATTTCTTTTAGTTACTTATGTTTGGTAAAAAAAATTTAAATTTATAAATAAGATTTGAAGATAAAACCCCACCTTCAAATTCCAAAAGGTTAGGAAAAAATTTAATTTAGAACCAGAAATGGCTAACAGGCTCTAAATCCTTTAGAGGTACATTTTCAGCCAGTCTATACCAGGAGCCCAATAAATGTTATTTCAATTTACTGGAAACAAAAGAGGGCGTAAAAATATGCTTATTAAGTATATAAATTAATATTATATTGCATAATGAAATAATGTAAGTATTTTATTAAATATATATAAAATAAGCATTATATTAATTTCATTACTATATAGATTATATATACATTTAAATTAAGCAAAATAAATATTATATTCTATAAATTATGGTGAATTTTTATGTATTTAATAAATATAAATTAATAATTAATTAATTATAAACATATATTATAATTATAAGTATAAAATTAACTTATAATAGGGGGTATCAATGTTGACTGATCCGCAATTAAATTAATTGTGGAAAATAATCTGCATACCCCAATTATCTTCCGCAATTATTTTTTCCAATAATTGGGTTATTAGACACTTTACGTGTCAATGTTCACCTCTTATCCAACATTTTTTTACTCAATTTTTCATAACCACATCTTGGACAACTTTCTGTCATAGCCACATCTTGACCTACTTTCTGCCATAACCACATCTTGGACTACTCTGTGGATATGGCTTCTACCTTTCTGCACACTTACATTCTCATCCCATCCTGTCCATTCTATCCGCTCAGAACCCCTCACCATCTCATCTGCTTGTTTCTGCTCCTTTTCATCTTCATTTATGCTTTAACATGCCTCGTAATCCTAGATCTTCTCAAAGGCAGCCATCACCCAGTTGTTCTTCAAATCCCACTACTCCCTCTTTCCCCTGCTCAGCCAAGAAATCTAAGACTGTTCAATTAAAAAAAGATGATCAACTCATTCTTATCAACTGGCTGAAAACCAAATCTAACTATGATTCTTGTTTTGGTACTGAGTATGCAACTAAAGTAGGACGGCCCCCAGCATCAAAAGTTAATGGCTATCTTTTAATGGCAAATGAATTACAGAATAAGACCAATGGAAGGATTGATCTTTTGCCTAAACAGATTTCTGAACGCTTCAAGCATTACCAAGCCAAATAAAAGAAGGCAAAGCTCTTTCATCTTCCACTGGTTTTGGGGTTACCGACATTGATATAACTAAGGGTATCAAATCCATAGACAATAAAATTGATTCTTTATGTCCTTACTTTAAAGAGATGGATGCAATTTTTGGAGAGTGAGCCAATTTTAATCCTGTAAACATGTTGGATGGAGAAGATCCTATCTCTGAACATGATGTTGAAGCAAATCTTTTCCCATCCTCTTCCTCCACTCAAGCCTCCCCTCATTTGAATGAGACAAATCTAGATAGCTTTTCTGTAGATCCTATTGGTGATTTAACCCAACCAAATCTAACTCAGGTCTGTTTCTTTTTTCTTTTATCTTATCATTTCTATTTTTTATTTACTTATCTTTTTTATATTTTATAAAAGGCTGACGAACAAACCCAGGATCCTCAATCAACTGAGTCTGAAGGTAGTGACAATGATGAGGAGGAAAATATGACCTTGAACTAGAAGCGTAGGGCTTCATGTAGTCTAAATTTCCACTCACAAAGAAGACGAAAAAGTGATACTTCATCACAAACCCCTTTTTTGTCTATGGAACAATTTTTAGAGAAATGTGATGCTGGTAAGTGATACCATACCTCTTATTAATTTACTCTACTTTTCTTCTACTTTATATTAATTTTTATTATCACTCTAGAACAAGTAGAAATTTCTAAAGAGACTCTAAGCTTTGAAAAGAAGAAATACAAGCTCTCTTTAAGGAGGGATGATAGGCTACAAGATTTGGAAGAGAGGAAGTACGAGCTCTCTTTACAGAAGGATGATTGGGCCAAGATTTGGAGGAGAGGAAGTAAAAGCTCTCTTTACAGAAGGATGGTTGGGCCCAAGATTTGGAGGAGAAGAAGTTTGAGTTAACTCTAAGTATTGAAAAAACAAAAAAAGAGGAGAAAACACTCGAACATCAAAACCTATTAGAGCAGATGAAATATAAGTTTGATCATGAAGAAAATTCCAAAAAGAAAGATTTCTTGATAGAATTTGTTAAAGCTAATAAATCTGTTGAGGAAATTGAACGTTTAAAGAAATTGTTGGACGAATAGTTTGTTTTATTTCTCTCACACTTCAACTGTTCATATTTATTTGTACATAAAATTTACAATAATTTCCTGTATTTCATTACTCTATCAATCATTACTTGAATTTTCATATTTTAATGTTAAATATTCTTTTTTTAAATAAAATTTTCATGTCTCCTTTGAAAGTTTGACAATCCCCCACCCCTGGATTTTTTTGAAGTAAGGGGTGGGTATCACCAAAATTCTTTCATGTCATGAATCTTGAAAGTCTTATATGAAAATTTGGCTTTACTTCCCCCTGTATTTTACCGGTATCCCCAAAATTCTTACATGTCAAGAATTTCACAAGTCTTATAAGAAATTTTGGCAAAACCCCCCATGGATTTTATTGAAGTAAGGGATGGGTATCACCAAAAAATTTTCACCAAAATATTTACAAGTCAAAAAAATTCTATATCTTTTTTAAAGAATTGGAAATACTCTCCCCTGCATTTTGTTGAAGCAAGGGGTGGGTATCACCAAATTTTTCTAAGTCATCAATTTCACATGTCAGATTTGAAAATTTGGCAATACCCCCCCCTGCATTTTATTGAAGTAAGGGGTGGAAGTCATCTAAATTTTATATAATTACATAAATTATTAAATAAATATCTAATATATATCAATTTACCTAGTTTAAAGTAATGACAATTCCTCAAGCCAAAATGCAGATCAAATCTAGAAAAAAAAGTTTGGGACTTTCCACAGGTATAGGCTAGAGGAACCCCATGAAACAAATAAATGTTATCACTATTACCTGTTATACAACCAAAGGTCATTGGCTCATCACATTACTTGAGGAAATTGATATATAAAAAATATTTATTAAAAATTTATGAAAAAATATAAAATTTTCGATGACAACTCTAATCCCCATACTTTTTGGATCTAGATAAATTTTTTTAAATCAATTAACTTTACCTTCTTTCTTTACCTTATTGATTCTTTGAATCAACTTATGACTGATTTGAAATGAGCAACCAAAATGTGTTAAATCTTGACAGGATTCCAAACCAGGTGGAGCTTTGGTTGTTTGATGATTATCCTTAGAAGAACTCCAAATAGTTTTGATGATACCATTTCCCAAACCAAAATCAATGATGCACTGGTGGTCTGGAAAATATAAACCATGTCCTTTGATTTTAGATGGAGATGATATTGGTTGGCCAGTTATTGGATTGATATATGAGAATATACCAAAAGTAAGAAAATTGGCATCATTCCTATCGATATGAATCCTATTGTGGAATCCAGAATGAGTGATAATAACATTAGAAAATAAAAGATATTTGTGGCTGATATCTTCCCATTTGGAGTCACACCAATTCTGTATTCCAACTTTGGTTGCCAGTTCATGATTTTTTTCAAATGCTTTATTACAGAGCTTTTTGATTCAAAGAGCAAGAAAAGAGTTAAAGGAAGGTAGAGTGTCCCATAAGTGAAAATCTTCATCTTTTTGAGCTTTAGTGATATTCTTGACCAATGAATATATACCTATATAAATGAAATAAGTGAAATGATATTAAGAATGGAAAAAAAATTATTAGACATACCAAGAGAATATCCTTTAACTAAACCTGGTCTCCAACCAAATACAATCATGATACCACCCAACAAATTCGTATTCCTTATAGGTAATCAAACCAAAGCCATTTGATAAAGAGTTATGATAAGATCCGATAGTTGATTAAAAGATTCATCTTTTACACCATCAAATGAATGAACTTCCAAAATGAATTGAGCCTTATAAGTATTACTGATAACTGCAACAGCTCAATCATCACCAAAATCGGTTAGATATTTGATATCTTCTGGTAATTTTTTTGGATATTGAATTTTTTTATCTACTTTAGTTTTATGAAAAAAAATGTTTGGGATATGACAAAAATAACTTTCACAAAGAATTTTTTTTTCAGATATCTTTTCTTCTGATGAGACTGATTATCTTTAATTTTTTTTTGATGATTTAGATGATGAATTTTTTTTTTTCAGATATATTTTCTTCTGATGAGACTGATTATCTTTAATTTTTTTTGGATGATTTAGAAGAAGAATTTTTTTTTTTCAGATATCTTTTATTCTGATAAGACTAATTATCATTAGTTTTTTTTGATGATTTAGAAGATGATTGTATTGAAGTTTATTTTGAAGAAGATGATAGAGATGATAAAGATGAAGATGATAAAGAGGATAAAGATGAAGATGATAGAGAAGTAACGGGTGAATCTGAAGAAGAAGACATTTATTTGATCTGAAAAAAATTTAAATGCCAAAAAAAAATTCAACACATATTTTTAAAAAAAAAATCACGTAGTAATATCTTTTAAGATAAAATTTAAAGCAATATCCTTTTTAAAAAATAATAATAATAATAATTTTCAGTAAAAATTATTTCAAAAAAAAAATACAAAAGAAAACCTGAAGTTTTGTTATAAAAAACCTTCACAGAAAATCCTGTCAAAATAATAATAAAAAAATTTTTAAAAAAAATCTGTAAAAGAAAAATCAGAACAAATAAAATTAAAAAAAAATTAATTCAGTAAAATTATTTGTAAGTAAAATTAAAAATTAATATCTAAACCTTTTTTGTTTTGTAATTTACAGGGAAAAACCTTAACAGAATGTAATAGTTTTTTTTTTTCTAAAATTCTGCTAAAAAAAAATACAAAAATACAAAAAACAAATTTTTAGTATGTTTTTTAGAAAGTAAGTAACCCCTCTTCAAGTCCCATAAAAGTCCCCTTTCCGCCCCATTTATTTCTCTGAAATCCTCTATAAAATTCCTTCCTCCTTGCCTCAGAACCCCCTCAAATCCCCTCCTTTCCTGCCTCAAAATCCCCCTGAAACCCCCTCCTTAATTGCCTCAAAACTCCCCAAACTCCCCCATTTCACCCCTCCTTATAAGCCCCCAACCTCCCCCCTCTTTAGCCGCTTCAAACCCCCCCTTCTTCTTAACAAACAATCATTAGTGATTGTTCGTTAAGAAGGAGGGGGGGGGGGTAGAGGTGGCTAAAGGGAAGTGGAAGGGGTGAAGGGGGGTTTGGAGATGGGTAAAGAGAGGAGAAGGGGGGAGAGCTGAGGCGCCTAAAGAGAGGGGAAGGGGGGTGATGATGCGCCTAAAGAGAGGGGAAGGGGGGGTCTTGAGGCACCTAAAGAGGGGGGAAAGGGGGGATTTGGGACAGGCAAGGAGGGTGAAATAAGGGGGTGTTGAGGAAGGTAAAGAGAGTGGAGAAGGAAAGACTTGAGGCTGGTAAAGAGAGAGGAAAAGGGGTGAAATGAGGCAGCTAAAGAGGGTGAAGGAGAGAAAAAAAAAGAAAAAAAAAGTTAGTCTAACCTTGAAAATAAAAAAAGGACTTACAAAAAAAAATACAAAAAAACAAAAAACAAAAAACAAAAAAAAGCAAAATAAAGAAAATTCATGATTAGCAAATTAAAAACAAGAAAAAAGAGAAAAAAATACTTACCTTGTGATATGAGTAGAGAAAATAAAAGTAAAGAAAATATTTGAGTGATGTTTGAGGAGAGGATGAAAAGGATATGAGTGATGAATGAAAAAAAAATCACTGACAAAATATGTGATTTCAGAAAATATGCGATTTCATGTTGAGCTGGTGAAAGAAAACCAATGAGCCATCCAAAAAAAAGATCTTCACCGTAAATTCCAAAAAAAAATGAATATGCAACAAACCAAAATACCAAATCAAGTGAATGAAGTACACAAAGAGGACATTTTGAGAGTACAAAAAAATAATTTAAAAGGGTGGTGAAGAGAAATGTTGGAGAGTAATAGGCATAATGATAGAGTGTATGCCGATTGAATGAATGTTTTGTGATTCAAGGGAGGAAAGAGCCAGTGCTGTTTCAGGATCTTCTTCTTCATAAAGATCATTCTACTCATCCTTTAAATCAGCTAGGATATTGTGGAGTATAATGCAAGTCATGATCCAATGATTTGCAGTTTTGATCTCCAATTTTTTTTGAAATTGGATTTTGAGCTCCCAAAGACTAGAAAATTGTCCCTTTAAAATACCTATAGCATGTTCAATTTGTACTCTTGATTGGGCAAGGTGATAATTAAATTTAGTTTTGGGGTCATTTTCTAAGGTTGCACCACAGAAAGCAGGTATAATGTACTTCCCACTTGCATATGCTGAGTCTGCAAGGAGGTACTGAGATTTGTCAAAGTATGAGTCAGGGGTTTGAGAAATCCTCATTCTTTGGAAGATGGAAGAGTCATGAAATGAGCCAGGGCAGCCACTATGAAAAGCAATAAATTTTTTATTGACATCACATACAAGTTGAATGGAGAGAGAGTATCTAGAAAAAAGATAAAAAGTTAGTTTATGAAGGATGAGAAATTGGAAAAGATTTTGAAGAAACCTTTTTTTGCAATCAAAATAATGGTTGCCATCATGAGCAGGCTTTTGACTCAAAGGTATAGTTGTGCCATCAACAAATCCTACACAGCCAGGGAAACCTTCAGCTTGCATTACTTGAGAGGATTCAAGTTGCTGTTCTGGAGTTGGCCAAGCAAGTGTTTGAGACTTGAGGGAAAGGATATCAATCATACAGCGCTTGGTGTATAATATCACGGTACCATATCCTATGTTAAAGAGATTATCCAAATCTCATACAGCAGCACCGTTTCCATTTGAGCCAAAGCGACATAGTGCAACAGCAAGCTGGATGGCAGGATTACGCTGTTTGTTATGGGAATTTTTATGAAAGATAGGATGATCGGAGATGAGTTGATAAATTTTGAAGAAATAATTGGGAGAAGTTCTAAAAATTTGGGTGAAGTTTAAATGAGGAATGTTGAGAATGGAGGCCAGATCATATTGGGGATCATGATAAAGATTTTGCCCCCTGGTGATGATGTAACACATTTTGGAAAGAAAACACATATAAGCTAAAGCATCTTCCAAATATGAGTCAGATTTATAGTAAAGAACTAAAAGAAAAGTAATAGCATTCATTGTTGAGTGAAGTAGCTTCCTAGTAGAGAGGTGTTTCATTGTTGCCGGTGGAAGGGTTATGTGATGAGGGAAGTGCGAATTCACCGCCAAATGCGCAGTTGGAGTGTGTAGATAGAAAAAAAACTCAATTGTTTGCCACCAAAATTAAGTAACATAGAGTGAGGAAAGACTTAAGGATGGCATCAGCAATTATGAGTCATGTGACTTTCTTGCAAATCCATCATGGATGAGATGAGTTTGGGATCAGGAATTAGGAATAGAAATTGGGGTATAAGAGGTGGGATAATACATTATTGTGGATTCCTTATCCACTAGCCCCGGGGCTAGTGGATAAGAATCTTCCACAATTAATAATGTCTGATCCCGGAAAAAAAAATTCCTGATCCCTAATTGCGGATCCCTGAACATTGATACCCCCTAATGTAATTAATTTAATTAATTAAATTTATATATTAAATAAACCCTTAGATATGTTATTAAACAATAATATTGGGCACTTTTTTGACTCCTAATTGTGTCATAAAAATATTAAACAAGTTAAAACACTTATTTAAATATAATACGGGGTATCAATACTCAGGGATCAGCAATTAAACTAATTGCGGAAAAAAATCCTTATACCCCAATTATCTTCCGCAATTATTTTTGCTAATAATTGAGTTATTAGAAACTTTACGTGTCAATGTTCACCTCTTATCTGACATTTTTCTACTCAATTTTTCATAACCACAACTTGGCCATCTATTCTTCCTTACCTTGTCAAGTATGTTTGCTCATCTACGCTCACCCCCAACTCTCAACAACATTTTTTTCTTTCATTTCTGCTGGAGTTCATACACCTATCTCTAATTGGCCTTTCATCTCCTTGGTTTTCTCAGTGGTAACTTCCTCCAAGAAAAATTTTAAAAATAAGGGCTTAGCCAATTTTTAAAGTGGTAAAAGTGACTTATGCAAATTTTTAAGTTTTTCAATCAACTTAGACAAATTTCCAAGTGGTGAGAGTGAGTCACACAAATTTTTGTGTTGAAAGTGACTTAGACACATTTCTGAGTGGTGAGAGTGAATCACACAGATTTTTGAGTGTTGCAAGTGACTTAGACACATTTGCGAGTGGTGCAAGTAACTTGGACAAATGTTTGAGTGTTGTGAGTGACTTGGACAAATTTATAAATGGTGAGGGTTACTCAGACAAATGTTTGAGTTTTGTGAGTGACTTTGACAAATTTACAAGTGGTGAGGGTGACTTGGACCAATCTTTGAGTGAGTTGTTCAGATAAAAATTTTATTTTAGGGCTTAAGAACAGAAATGTAGGTGTGTTATGCTCCAGAAAGACATAAGGTTAAGATACGTGATTTGAAACCATGTGAATTGCTCATGGATGTGATGAGTTTGGGATCAGTAATTAGGAATGGAAAATGGGGTATAAGAAGTGGGATAATTTATTATCATGCATTCCTTATTCACTAGCCCCAGGGCTAATGGATAAGAATCTTTGGCAATTAAAAATGTTGGATCCAGGAAAAATAAATTTCTGATTCCTAATTGTGGATCCCTGAACATTGATACCGCCTATTATTAATATTTCATTCTAAAAATTAGTAATGTTGTTATAATAAGTATTTGTTTTAAGTTAAATTAATTATTACACTACTAAAAGTAATTAAAATGATTGATTATTCATGTTTTATACTAAATTAATTAATTACATTATTTTTAACATGTTAAAATAAGTTATTTTTCATGTTTCACTTAAATTGGTTATTATTTAAAAAGATTATAAGACATGTTTTAAATTAATCTAATTATTTTTATGCGTCTCAAAGTTACTTAACTACTCACTAATTTTATGGTAACTTTTTGGAATTAAATTGGTGGATATTTAGGCTCTAACTCATGTGTTTTAGTTAATTGTGTCATATTTCCCCTTATACTTACTCAGAATCATTTAATTGTTTTTATATTTTTATTACCTTTTGTATATACTTTATTATGAAGCTTCAGAGGGCCCCTTTCTTATATAAAGGCCTCGGGTAACCCCCTGTAGCCTCATCACTTATTATACACTCACAATTTAACCATATTTTTAATATAATACATTTATTATTATTTTTATTAGTACTACAATTCTAATCTAAATTTTATATAAATATCTAAGGTAGCTCTAGGTCTGCTAATAATACTAATTGTGAACCGCGCATTGATGCATAACTTACAAAATTTAAATATTATAAATTGAACCTCCCATTGTGTCACTCCTCAAGCTTTTGTCATTGCATTTTCCTTATTGCTCCCTCTAACTTTCTTACGCCTTTTAAATCTAATTTTTTTATAACTTCTTTATTTCATTTCCTTTCTCTATTCTGTTCTCCTTTTACTCCTTCTTCTAGACAACCAGCTTACAATTGGGAGCCTTTCCAAACAAAAATGACAATACGCCACCTTGGGACAAACGACATTGCACACGGACCACCCAAGCCCAAAATAAATTTTTTTGCCACAGCCCTTTTTCAAACTTGGGTTTGACCTTTTAGGATTATATTAAATTAAATAATATCTAATTTTGAAGTGATTTCTCAATCACTATAGTAAGTTAACCTTTTTGCCTCTCACTTATATTATTAAATTTTTATTGCAGTAACAGTGATTGTGGCTTGATTGCTGATTCACTGAGTGTAAGTGTTCAAATTTTTAATTTTTTTTATTCCTAGTTGACTATAATAGAGTTATACTCTTAGTCCTAGAAGATCATTAAATTCTTAATAAATTATTAAATTAATTTTTATTAAAATATTTTTTTGATTTATGGGTTGACCATAATAGTACTCAGTGCTTAGTCCCAATATTGCCAATATATTTTTTGGCATTAATTATTTTTGGTTGACTTATTAAACCTTTGTTGGTTGGTCCCATTATAATTATTGGTATTTATTAATAAACAATTGTAATTACATATATTTTGTATTACATTTTTTTTTATTTAATTGATTTTTGAATAAAAATTTAGATTTTTTTTTTGTTAAAAAATCATTTAATTATATTTTATTTTGAAAATACAAATTTTCATCATAAAAATCATTTTGATTCTTTGTTCACAGTTTTTATGTCCAGTAGTTTGGCTATCAGCATGGATAACTTACATGTGGATGAAATTGAAGTGGATGTTGACACTGAATCTGTAGGTTCTTCTAAATTAACTTAAAAAATTATTCAGCTGACAAAAAACCTTCAGGATGTGGAAATGGCAGGAGAAGTGCCAAGCCCCCCTCACCAAACACCTCTGAAAGAAGAAAAACCTCTGATAAATCAGGAAAATCCACTAAAGGGTATAAAAATAAAAAAGATACCTCTGACTCAACAAGTAAACAAGCTTTCCAGTCACATAAAAGAACTGAAGGCAGAAAGTATGAAATACAAGGCAAGAGGAGACACACTCTGGAAACAGATGCAGATGTTATTAAATCGCAAACAGGCTTAACCTCCTCCTTTCCCAGCCTATCAGCCTCAGTCTCAACCTCAGCCCCATCAGGTACCCAGCTCCTTCACTCAAAACCAAAACACTCTGCAGGTGGAGCAGTGGAAATGGGATTGCTTGATGAGCCATTACCAACAGAATTTTCAGCAATCAACAGCTCAACACCCTTGCCCATCCAGGACATCAACCTACCATCCATATACTCAGCCCCATCCTTATCAGGGAGGCAGAAGAAAGAAGGCACAGGGGAAGTTTCCTCCCTTGCCATGGTAAGTAATTTTTTTGCTAAAAATTTTGGTATGTATAATAACAAATCTTCTTCCACAGATAATATTGTGGATCCTGGTGATAGAACTGTTAAACCCTTAAAAAGACAACTTCCTTTAATGAGTATCCCCAATGATGTAATTAGCAAATTATCATTTGATTAACCTTTACATTTGACTTCTACTTCTTTAATTAATCCCTCTCTTGAAATTAAGAGTGATTCTGTTTCCCCTGAAGCCTATACCTTAATTGAGAAAAATTCTAAAGAAATATTAAAGATACACTTGATTTTAATGTTGTGAAAGACAAAAATTTGTAAGATGTGTTAATACATGAGAGTGATTTATTGAATAAGTTGCACTTGCATTGTAAAGTGAGTTCTTCTGTACAAGATACAGCTTATTTTAAAATCAAAGAAACCTTGAATATTGTTCTTGGCCAACAAAAACAAATAAGGAGTGGCCATAGAGCTATCTCAGATGAGAATATCAATCTGCATAAAACCTTGAGTGAATCGAAACCCCTTATTGAGGAAAATTATTCATTAAATGGTGAAATTAAATCTCTAAACAATGAGTTGAAAAAGCTAAAAAATGATTTCCATGCACTAAGTACCAAACACACAGTTTTTGAGGACAGAAATGTTTTATCCCTTGCAAAAATGAATTACCAGATGTCTGAAACTCCAAGGATAATAATCTATGTGTCTGACCTGCAGGAAAAACTTTCAGCCTTAACCATCAATAATTATTGCGTAGATGAGAGTGCTGCCTATAAGCTGCATAAGAATAAAGTAAAGGAACCTGAACAGAGCAGCTCTTTTCTTCCCCATATTACAGCCATTAAGCAAACTTACAATGAGTCTGTAAAATATTTTGCTACTAGCAAAAAATCTTTTAATGGTCATGAACCAGCTGTTTCTGTAAATAATGAAATCTCTGAACACCTGGCTAAAATTCAAGAATTTTTAATGTTAAATTATTAAAACCAAAGGATGGACCATCCCAGTAGCCAGAAAAATTTTCCCAAACTGAATCAATATCCCACTTTTGATGGTGACTCTTCATCTGACTGGCAACATGTTGTTCAGAGAATTGATAATCTGAAAAACTCTTATAAATTGCCATATGAGGAAATTGTCTCTAAATTAATTTCTTTATTTTCCAATGTTGCTTTAATGTGGTATGAATCTTTCTTACTGGAAAATCAACATTATACTTGGAAAGAATGTAAAACCTTGATTGAAAATCAATTTGGTGGTTCCAAATTCAGGTTTTCCCAGCAGAGATTATATTAGAATGCTAAATATAAGTCCTCCTCTCCTGAAAAACCTATTGTTTTCCTTATGAAAATTATGAAAATTCTTAGAGCCATGGATCCTAAAATGGCTTATGATATTTGGAGAGATGAAATTCTCTATAAATTACCAAATTCTCTGAAAGATTTGATTGTGGTAAAGACTGAGAATGGGAGAGAGAATTCTTCCTTTCTTAATATCTGTAATGAAGTCCTATTAAATCATAGATATGAACCAAGGAATTATCCTGTTAAATCTTATCATTACCAACAAAAGCCATCCACAAAACTTCCAGAAAAAACTGGTAGACCCTCTGCCCCAGTTACTCCAAAGAAATATGCAACTAATACTTGTTTTAAATGTAACAAACCATGGCAAAAAGGACATATTTTTGATAAGAAAAATCATCTTGTAGAACAAAATGAGTAATCTGAAAATACTCAAGCTGATCTTGATGATTACTCCAGTGACTGTAATAGCAATATCTCTTATGACCATGAGTCTTCTCATGAATTTCTAGTTTTAGAAAAGGATATTCAATATTTAGATAATTGGTCTGATAATTGTGATATTGACTTATCTTCTGTAGAAAATTCTGAAGTAATTAGAGATATTACTGACAGTTCCATTTTAATATCACCTTTGAGGGCACCAGTTATCATTAATGGTAAAAATGTTGAGGTTATTCTTGACTCTGGTGCTGGAGGAAGTGTAGTCTCTGAGAAAGCACTGGCTTCTGTAGATAAGGATTATCAATGCAAATTATTACCTATAACATCTGAAAAATGGAAAGGTTATGGTTCCTTTTTATGTCCCATTGGCAAATACAAAACCACTGTATTCTTTAAATATAATGGTTGGTTTTGTCAGAGCTATTTGTGAATTTTTTGTGATGAAAAATGACAATTTAAGCAATTGGTTTATCCTGGGAAATAATATTTTAACCATGTTTGGCATTAAATTGGATCCTGAAAATAATTGTTTTACTTTGGGAATGAATGGGAAAAGAAAATTTAAAATCTCTTCTTCTAAAAAGCATTCTGCACCCTTATTAAAATCTTGTCATTCTTTGATCAAATTTAAAGGTAGACAAACAGAGGAAATGGATGTATTATTGTCTGAAATTGAAACAGCTTTGTTTGGTGATCAATTAACTGATGACCAAAAAGATTCAATCGTAGCCTTAATTACATCTTTCCAAATGGCTTTTGCTCATGGTTCCCATGTGTTAGGCTTGGCTAAAGATGAAATAAGAATTTCTCTATCCTTCAATTTGGATGAAATACCTCCTATCCTAAAGAAAAAACCTTACCCTGCTTCTCCCACAAAGAGAAAAGATATAGAAGATAATATCTCCACTTTATTGAGTATGAATATTATTGAAAAAGTAGATGTTACACCCAAATATTGTGTCATCTCTCCAGTTTTAATCTCTTATGAAAAAGATAAAGCTAGACTTTGTGGAGATGATAGAGCATTAAATACTTATACTGTGGATGATATTTACCCATTACCCAGAATTAGCTCTATACATGCTACCTTTCAAGGTGCTAAATTCATAAGCTGTCTGGATGGTAATAAAGGTTATCATCAAATACCTGTTGAACAGTCTTCCCAAAAAATTTTGCTAATTGCTACCCATATGGGAATTTACAAGTATGTTAGGATGCCTTTTGGCCCTAAAAATGCCCCTTCAGTATTCCAAAGAGTGATGGATAAGACATTTCATCAAGAAATAATTGAAGGTTGGTTAATGGTTTATATTGATGACATCATAGTTTTTTCTAAAACTTTTGATCAAAATTTACAACACTTGAATAAAGTCTTCTAGAAAATGGATGAAATTAACATGAATTTATCCTTAAAAAAGTGTAAATTTGGGTTTCAATCCTTAAAAGTCCTGGGTCATGTTATGTCTGGCTTACAGATCTGTGTAGACCAAGGAAAAGTTGCTGCTATCCAAAATGTGTCAGCACCAACTTCTGTAAAATAAATACAGAGTTTTTTTGGGAATGTGTGGCTACTATAGACAATACATAAAAAATTATCAATTCATAGCCTTACCACTTACCAAACTAACAAATAAAGATGTAGCTTATATATGGAATGAGGACAGTCAAAGAGCTTTTGATACATTAAAAAGATTTTTAATGTCAGCTCCAATCCTTGCCCTTCCAGATTTTAATAAGCCATTTTTTCTATATACAGATGCAAGTTTTATTGGCCCGGGAGCTGCTCTTCATCAAAAGCAAATTATTAATGAAAATTTTGCAGAAGTAGTAATATGTTATATTTCAAGAACCTTAAGAAAAAGTGAATTGAAATATGGTGCCACTCAATTATAGTGCTTAGCAGTTGTATGGGCTTTAGAAAAGCTTCATTATTATTTAGATGATCAAAAGTTTGAATTAGTAACTGATTGCAGTGCTGTGAAATCCCTCTTAAACTTGAAAACACCAAATAGACATATGTTTAGATGGCAACTAGCTGTTCAAGAATACAGAGGTAGAATGACTATTATTCACAGGGCTGGAAATTTTCATTCAAATGTTGATATATTTTCCAGATTTCCTCTTCCAAATGATGTATCAAATCCAGCCTATGTACCTGAAGATGATGCAGTACATATACATGGTATATACATTGTTGATATGGAAAAGGAACTGTTACAATTAATTCTGGATTCATATGATCAAGATTCTAATTTTAATAAATTGGTTACTATCTTGAATGATCCAAAGAATGTTTCTATCCAAGAATTGATAAAAACTCTTCCTCCAAAGTACCAGAGTGCTTTGAATAAAGGAAAGTTTTCCATTGAAGATGGTTATATTTACTACAGAAGAAAACTGACCAATGTCATTGTTATCCCTCCTTCCATGAAAGAAACCATCTTTAAACTATTTCATGATGATATATTAGCAGGACATTTTGATCTTGAAAAAACCATTATCAGAATCAAAAACACTGCTTGGTGGGCTAATATGTCTGAAGACACTAAATTTTATGTTGAATCTTATGATTCTTGTCAAAAATCTAAAAGATTGACAGGTAAAAGAGCAGGATTGTTACTACATATTGAAGCACCTGATACTCCTTGGCAAATCATTAACATGGATTTTGTCACTGATCTTCCTGTAACAGGTAAAGACAGTTATAACTCTTGTTGGTTAATAGTGGATAGATTCACCAAAATGTGAAAATTTATTCCCACCCACAAAGATGTATCCACAAAGGAATTAGCTTTCTTATGGTGGACTTACATGTTTAATATTTTTGGATGTCCAAAAGCCATTATCTCTGATAGAGATCCAAAATTTACATCTGAGTTTTGGACCTCTTTGATGGATATTTGTCGCTGTGAGTTAAAGTTGTCTACAGTTCACTATCCTTAGACTGATAGTCTAGCTGAAAGAATGATTCAAACTCTGGAAGATATGATTAGAAGGTATTGTGCCTTTGGATTAGAATATAAAGACAATGACAAATTTACTCATGACTGGGTCACTCTATTGTCTGGTCTTGAATTTGCATATAATAGCACTGATCATTTTGTCACTGAAAAAAAGCCTTTAGAGCTTTGGTTAGGTATGTCCCAAAAACTCCAGCTCAAATTCCCAATAATAATTTACCTAAGCTAAAACTACACCCTGGTGTAAAATCTTTTATGCAAATGAAACAGCTATGCAGAAAACATGCTCACAGCTGTATTGATAAAGCATTTGAATATGAAAAGAAGAGATGGGATAAAACCCATAAATAATACACATTTAACAAGGGTGATGAAGTTTTGATATCTACTGTCCATTTCAATCTACAAGAAAACAACAAATTAAAAGATCCTTTTGTGGGACCATTTGTTGTTAAAAGAATGGTTGGAGATAATTCAGTAGAGGTTGTATTGTATTCTACATATGATAGGAAACATCCTGTTTTTCCCATTTCTTTGCTTAAACCCTTATACTTCCAACTGTGACTTATTTCCCAAAAGAAGGGGAAGACCTAAGAAAAACCCTCAGGAAGTCACAGAAACTGCAGAAATTGATAAAATTCTCAATGATAGAATTATCACTTCTGAAAGAGGTACTGAATATTTATTGATATATAAGAACAAATCATCTGAACTTGATGCATGGATACCTGGAAAGGAAATTTCAAATCTTCTTACTCTGTTAAAAAAGTATAAAAAGAAAAAATCTTAGCATTTTTTTATTATTTTTTTAGAGTGACAGAGTGTCAGCCAGACTATACCAGGAGCCCAGTAAATGTTATGTCAATTTACTGGAACTAAAAGAGGGCGTAAAAATATGCTTATTATGTATATAAATTAATATTATATTGCATAATGAAATAAAATAAGTATTTTATTAAATATATGTAAAATAAGTATTATATTAATTTCATTACTATAAAAATTATATATACATTTAAATTAAGCAAAATAAATATTATATTCTATAAATGATGGCGCATTTTTATGTATTTAATAAATATAAATTAATAATTAATTAATTATAAACATATATTATAATTATAAGTATAAAATTAACTTATAATGTAATTAAATTAATTAATTAAATTTTTATATTGAATAAAGACTTACATATGTTATTATAAAATAATATTGGGCGCTTTTTTGACTCCTAATTGTGTCATCAAAATATTAAACAAGTTAAAACACTTATTTAAATAAATTATTAATATTTCATTCTAAAAATTAGTAATGTTGTTATAATAAGTATTTGTGTCAGCCTTTATATCTCCAGGACTGAGTAAAAAGTAACTATAAGTTATGTTAAACACATGAACTATACATGGGAATAATAAATGAGAGTACACAAATAGTATACATAAGTAAAATTATGATAATACACAAAAAAAATGCCATTATAACACCTTATATACACGCATATATCCACCTTTTATAGGTCTTATGTACTTAATATTAAGTTGGAGTATGTTAGGGTAATCTTAAGAACCTTAAGTATAAGGCTACATATTTTTTAAGTACACTTAAAGCTGTTATATTCATTGTTTTATGCAAAAAACAAGAAATGCGCTTTATTTCACTTAAAAGTTGACTATATGCGCTATAAAATTGAGAATATCAAAATTGCGCTTTGACAGATCAATTGGGCTCATTTAGAACTATTGATTTGGCTATTTAAATGCATAAAAATAACACTTTTCAAATTTGGTGTTTTTTATGCCAGAAATGGCTTCTGTGTACTGGCCACATACTGCCTGCTTTTTTCCCGTGTGAATAGCTTCATTTTTAGCAAAGTTAGCTTTTTCACACTATAATTACCCCACATTCTACGCCCACTGTGGGGAAACACACTAAAATAGGCGACAGGCGCTTATTTAGTGTCCTAGCTTAATTAATAATGCATTGACCCTGTTTATATGCACTAATTTCATTAATAACCTCACTCTTGGCAGTTTATTTCATCACCACGCTTAAATTCGCCTAATTTTAGTCAAGGATTTACCCGTGCAAGCGCCTGCCAAGAACTGCATGTAGTTACCCCACATCTCACGCTCTTTTTTAAGTTTTTGGGTGGTTTCTCAGTCAATTTTGGTTATTTTTGAATGGGAATTTCACGTAGTATAATGTCAGGATTAGCCCCATTATTTCTACAGTCAATCCCCCTTATTATTAAGCTATTATTAACCTTAAAAAGTCTCCTTTAGTCCTTAATATTATTGTTTTAATACGCATATACTCTCTTTTTGTCTTTTTCTTTAATTTTGATGGATTTCCCTTATTATTTCAGGATTTTGGCAGTTATTACTCTTCTAATTATGTCATGGGTCACTGGGAATGTTGATGGGAATGTCTATTAGCTGTTTAGAGGCGTGATTAACTGTGTATTGGGTGGTACATCAAGGGAATCATTGGGGAACTCAGTGTGTATAAAAGGAGGAGGTTTTTGGGTTGTATTTATTCATTCTTTATCATTACAATTTAACCAATATAACCAAACCAATTACAATACATATCAATTAGTACTTTTATAAGACTTTTGAATAGTATCTGAATTTATATAATCTATTTTTCTACCAACTATAAAGATTGTAAGCCATATATAAGAATAGTGAGAATTATATTACTGAGACCTTTATATTTGATTATATTTTACAACTTAGTGGATTAGAACTACAGTATTCATATAGGACCATTAAAATCTTCTAGACAACTGACTATTCAAGCTAGTTCACGTCCTTGTACTTGACCTTAGCGTGACAATTGGGGGCTTTTCCTCAAGAATTCTGTTATAATCCTGTAAGTGAAATTGTCAAAAGAAGGTGCACGTAAATAATATCCCTATAGAAATATTTGGATAATTACAACAGGTTGGGGTCACTTATATAGTGATTTCAGAAAAAGAAGCCCTGTTATATTATAAAATTGTGATATTGAATCAACAATTTTACCACTAATTTAACTTATAATTGTTATTAGTGGGTCTGTCAATAGACCAATTAAATTTGAGATCTTTGCAGATAAAATTTTTTACCACTAATTTAACATATAATTGTTCTTAGTGGGAGTCTGTCAATAGACCAATTAAATTTGTGATCTTTGCAGATAATAAACCAATTAAACTGATTAATTGTTTTCTTTTAAAAGGACTCTTAATCTTTTCTTTTATTGGTTTGTAAAATTCATTAAATATTTAGAAAGAATCATACTGACAGTTGTTTTCTTTTGAATATAAAAACACGGCTACATATTGTAGACCAGTTAAATCAAGTGACCACATAAAAGCATATTTGACTTTTTGCACTTAATTATTCACTTCATACCAATAAGTAAGCAATAAAATTGTCTTCAGTGGTATTGATAAATACTGATAAAACTCCTTTTTGAAGTTTTCATATCTAAACTTTCAATTCTTTAAAATTCCACGTAAAAATGTGTGACAACAATGACATTGTAAGTAATAAGGTAAAACCTTATAACTTAAGACCTAGAGCTGAAAGACCTGTTACAGGACATTCAAATGGAGGGCCAGGACTCTCCCATAATCAACAACACTCCGTCAATGTCTCTGGAGGAAAGGGAAAAGCTTTTAAAGCAGGTTTCAATAAAGAAAACAAAAAATACTTTACAAGAACAAGTTCACTCCCTATCCACCCTACTGAACACCTTGACAATAAGAGTCAACAATATAGTGGACCAGATCAACAATCTGGAAAAGAGAGCAGCTCAAGGTTTCATAGAGGTCAACCAAGCTCTAGTGGACATAAAGACTCAACCACCAACAGTGGCACCCAACAATTCCATAGCAACACCTCCAGCCCAAGAGGAGGACCAAAAAATTACTGTAAGCAAATGGAAATGGGATTGGTACGCCCAAAACTACAACAATCCTCAACAGCAGGGCTCCAGCAGTCACCCTTACAGGGGAAAGGCAAGGAGAGGCAGGGGAAGTGGGATAAGACCTTGGTAAGTCATCCAACTTCTTATGATCAATTATATCAACCTGAAAATAAATTACTTATAGGTAATGAGATTGATAAGGAAATATTGGATATTATTGATAAGGATTTAAAGGATTATTCATTTGAACAGAATATGTTAAACTTGTCTTTACATGAGGACAATGTAAATAGTTTTATTGATCACCAGGAAAATACTATTAATATAAAAATGGAATCAAATGAATTAAATCTTGGCCCTGATAATGAGTCTTCTGAATTGGACACGGAAAAAATAGAATATTTTTTAAAAGAGAATCCAATGGAATCAAAAATAATAAGTAAATTATTATTGAGAATTGAAAAATTGGAAGAGTTCTCAAAAGAGTCAAACATTAATACAGAAAATGTATTATTACAACTAACACAATCATTGAGTACCACAGCCAATAAATTAAAAATTATTGAAAATTCAAATAATGAATTAATCAATGAGAATAAAAGATTAAAATCTGAGATTAGAAATTTAGAAAGTAAATTAGAAAACTCTCAGAATATTATGGCTACCATAGAGGGACGTGTAAAATTGTCTTTTTCAAATGTAAATGATAACTTAAATCATGTACCTGTGATAAAAGATAGGTTACAAAGAGTAGAAATTGAAGTAGCTAACATTTTGAAAAATACTGAAACAATAAAAGATAATACCTCTTATGTAGAAAGAGTACCAGTTTTTATGAAACACTCTGATGATAAACCAATGATTGAACATGAACATAGTGTTATGGGCTCTGAGAATATAAAATCAGTAAAAGATGAAATAAATGATCATCTTTCTAAAGTAAGTGAATTACTCAATATTCCTCAGGTTAGGGAAGCAAAAACTAGCCAAAAGAACTGGCCTAAGTTAGATCAGTACCCTTCTTTTGACGGGGATTCAAAATCTGATTGGCAACAATTCATACAAAGAATTGATAACTTAAAATTTTCATACAAATTACCTGATGAAGAAATTACTTCAAAGTTAATATCTTTATTTACAGATGTGGCCTTATTATGGTTCGAATCTGTATTGAGTGAGGGAATTAATTACTCCTGGAATGAATGGAAGGCACTAATTGAAAGGCAATTTGGTGGCCCAAAATTTAGAATCACTCAACAAAGACTGTATGAAAGGGCCAGATATAATCCAAATGCTGGAGATAAACCCATGGTCTTCTTAATGAATTTAATAAAAATCATGAAAGCTATGGATCCAAAAATGGATTATGAAGAGTGGAAAGAAAAAATAATATACAAATTGCCTATATCAGTTAGAGACATTATTGTTGCTAGAACTGAAACTGTCAGAGACACCTCTGGATTCATTAATATATGCAATGAGATATTATTAAACCACAAATATGAAACCAAGTATAGTAATTACAGACAAAGTTTTGACGTGGTAAAACCTACTACAAGTAAGTTACCAGTGGAAAAGAAAAAACCTTCAGCTCCCCTTGTCCCTAAGAGACAAGAAAATAACACTTGTTACAAATGTAATGAACCTTGGGTTAAAGGTCACACGTGTAAGAAAAGAATAAATGTTATTGAAACCTCACAGAATTCTGAACCTAGTAATCATGAAGATCAGAATGTGGAATCCAGTGAGGATTGCAAGAGTAACATATCTTACAGTGATGATGAAAATGAGATATTTGTATTAGAACAGGATATAATGTTCCTGAATGATGCTATACCTCATACAGACACACTACGCAATATAGGGGGTGGACTTGCTAGCAAGTCCTCAACCTGAACTCAGATGGAACTCAGATGGAACTCAGACTGAACTCAGACTGAACCCATACTGAACTCTACTTGAACACCCACCTAAAACTGTTCTGCTGAGTGGTGTTCATCCCTGATTGTATGGTTCCTTTATCAATAGCTCAATGTGTGTTCAATCTATGGTGAGTTTGGGTCCAAGGTTGCGGACTTGCTAGCAAGTCCGCCCCCCATATTGTGTGGTGACACATCTTTAACTTCTATAGAGGAAGCTGAAATAATTAAAGATGTATCTCATGATACTTACAAAATAACACCTATCAGAGCACCTATTATCATATGTGGAAAAGAAATGAATGCCATTCTTGACACTGGGGCTGCAGGTAGTGTAGTTTCACTTAATGCATTAATGAAACTTGATAGTAAGTACCAGGAAAAACTAGAACCTGTTCAGACAAAGAGCTGGAGGGGTTTTGGTTCAGTATTAAATCCAATTGGCAAATACAAAACTGCTGTATTCTTTAAATATAATAGTGGATATGTTAGAGCAGTTTGTGAATTTGTAGTAATGGATAATAATAATTGTAGTGATTGGTTTATTATTGGCAATGATTTATTGACAAAATTTGGCATTAAACTAGATCCTGCAAACAGTTGTTTCACCATAGGCGTGAATGGTAAAAGAAAATTCAAAATATGTTCTGAAAATTCAGTATATACCATTTCTCCTAGAGAAGAACAACTGCAAGGTGGAAGAACCACCAATGAAGTGGGTGAATTGGAAAATGAAATCCAAAAGGCCTCTTTCAGTCCTCAACTCTCAAAAATTGAACAAGAAGATATTTTGAGATTGATTAAATCATATCCTATGGCATTTGCTCATGGCTCAAATGAACTAGGATTGGTCAAAGACCATGAGATGAAAATCTCTTTAAGCTGTGATCTGGATAATATTCCTGGCAGTTTAAAAAAGAAACCTTACCCAGCATCTCCTGCAAAAAGGAAAGATATTGAAGACAATATAAAATTGTTGTTGGAAATGGGTATTGTTGAAAAAGTGGACACAACACCTAAGTATTGTGTCACTTCACCAGTATTAATCTCTTATGAAAAAGATAAGGCAAGATTATGCGGTGATTATAGAGCTCTGAATACATATACAGTAGATGATATTTACCCTCTACCAAGGATAGCTTCTATCCATGCTACCTTACAAGGAGCAAAATATATTTCCTGTCTGGATGGGAACAAGGGTTACCACCAGATTCCTGTGGAAAGAAATTCTCAAAATTACTTATTAATAACCACACATATGGGTATATATAAGTATGTGAGAATGCCATTTGGCCCAAAGAATGCCCCTTCAGTCTTCCAAAAATTGATGGATAGTGTTTTTCATCAGGAAATGGTTGAAGGATGGTTATTGGTCTATATTGATGACATCATAGTGTTTTCAAAGACATATGATGAACATTTAAATCACCTGAAAAGAGTCTTTCAAAAAATGGATGAAATTAATATGACTATTGCATTAAAGAAATGTAAGTTTGGATTTCAATCCTTGAAAGTACTTGGACATGTTGTATCTGGAGTACAAATTTGTGTTGACCAGAATAAAGTGGCAGCAATTAAAAACATTGGGATACCTAAAAATGTAAAAGAGGTTCAAAGTTTTTTGGGTATGTGTGGATATTATAGACAATATATTAAAAATTACCAATCCATTGCAGCCCCTTTAACAACATTAATCAGGAAGAATGAAGCTTTCATTTGGAATAATGAAAGACAACACGCCTTTAATAAATTAAAGGAATGTTTAATGTCAGCTCCAATATTAGGACTGCCAGATTTCACCCTACCTTTTATCTTGTACACTGATGCAAGTTTCATAGGTTTGGGTGCTGCTTTACAGCAGAAACAGATAATAAATTGAAAATTATCTGAAGTAGTTATCTGTTATATATCCAGAACCTTAAGAATAACAGAATTAAGGTATGGTGCCACACAGCTAGAATGTTTAGCCGTGGTGTGGGCTTTGGAGAAACTTCATTACTATCTGGAAGACCAGAAGTTTGAACTTATAACAGATTGCAGCGCAGTAAAATCATTACTAAACATGAAAACACCTAATAGGCACATGTTTAGATGGCAACTAGCTGTACAAGAGTACAGAGGAAGAATGACAATCACTCACAGAGCAGGAACATTGCATTCAAATGTGGATTTATTATCCAGAAGTCCTTTGCCAAATGATGCTGACAACCCAGCTTATGTACCTGAAAATGAGGTTATACATATATTTGGGATTTATATAGTGGATTTAGAAGAAGAGTTTATGCAAACTATATTGGAAAATTATTCATCTGATAAAGATTTGTCTAAACTATCTACCATTCTTAATGATCCAACAAATGCCTCCATGAGTGCATTAATTAAAACCTTGCCTCCAAAGTATAAAAATGCGTTGGAAAAAGGTAAACTATCAATTGAAGATGGATATATATATTACAGGAAAAAGTTAAGCAATGTAATAGTAATACCACCTTCTATGAAAGAGTTAATGTTGAGTACTTGTCATGATGACATCTTAGCTGGTCATTTTGACTTTAACAAAACATTAACCAGAGTTAAAAATACAGCCTGGTGGATAAACATGAAAGAGGATGTACAAAAATACATTGAAACATGTGACTCTTGTCAGAAATCTAAAAGATTAACTGGGAAGAGAGCTGGGTTGTTACAACAAATAGAGCAGCCAAAAGCTCCATGGGAAATTATAAACATGGATTTTGTAACTGGCTTGCCATTAGCAGGAAAAGAAAGTTTCAATTCTTGCTGGGTAATAGTGGATAGATTAACAAAAATGTGTAAGTTTATCCCTACCCATAAAGAGGTATCTGCTAAAGACTTGGCGTTACTATGGTGGACTCAGATGATGAATACTGCTGGGTTCCCCAAAGCCATAATCTCTGACAGAGATCCTAAATTTACTTCAGAGTTCTGGACATCTTTGATGGAAGTATCAGGTTGTCAATTAAAATTGTCTACAGCACACCATCCACAAACTGATGGGCTGGCTGAGAGGATGATACAAACTCTAGAAGACATGATCAGAAGATATTGTGCCTTTGGATTAGAATACAAAGACAATGAGAAATTCACACATGACTGGGTAAAATTAATTCCTGGCCTTGAATTTGCTTATAACAGCACAACTCATTCTGTAACAGAGAAGAAACCATTTGAACTCTGGCTGGGATATGTACCAAATACCCCAGTAAATCTTTTAAATAAACTACCAAGGTTGGATATACACCCTGGCACTAAATCCTTTATTCATATGCAACAAATGTGTAGAAAGCATGCAGAAGAATGCATCCAAAAAGCATTTGAATATGAAAAGAAAAGGTGGGACAAATCTCATAAAGAATTTGAATTTAAAAAGGGAGATGAAGTCCTCATATCAACACTACATTTTAACTTACAAGGTAATGTTAAATTAAAGGATCCCTTTGTAGGACCTTTTGTAGTAAATAAAATGGTTGGGAATAATGCAGTGGAAGTCATATTATATGCTCCATATGATAGGAAACATCCAGTTTTCCCTATCTCATTATTGAAACCTTACCATGCAAATGATCCTGACTTATTTCCAAAAAGAAGGGGAAGGCCTAAAAAGCAACCTGGAGAAATTGTGAAAAAAGCAGAGATTGAAAAAATACTCAAGAAAAGAATCCTTACTAAAGAAAAAGGAACTGAGTATTTACTAAGATTTAAAGGGAAATCAAATGAATTTGATAAATGGATACCTGAAAAAGAAATTTCTAATTTATCCACCCTTCTTAAAAAATTTAAACAGAAATAAATTTCTGTTCAACCAGCTGAGGGGTTAAAAAACCAGTACTCATAATATTTTATTATGTTTTATTTCTTTAAAGTTGAATCTTTAATGCTACAGATTTATTCTGAATACCTGAAAATTACAAATTAAATAAAATAAAATGTATAACTTATCATTTTTTTTATTGTTTTTTTTGGGGTGGGCGAGTGTCAGCCTGTATATCTCCAGGACTGAGTAAAAAGTAACTATAAGTTATGTTAAACACATGAACTATACATGGGAATAATAAATGAGAGTACACAAATAGTATACATAAGTAAAATTATGATAATACACAAAAAAAATGCCATTATAACACCTTATATACACGCATATATCCACCTTTTATAAGTCTTATGTACTTAATATTAAGTTGGAGTATGTTAGGGTAATCTTAAGAACCTTAAGTATAAGGCTACATATTTTTTAAGTACACTTAAAGCTGTTATATTCATTGTTTTATGCAAAAAACAAGAAATGCGCTTTATTTCACTTAAAAGTTGACTATATGCGCTATAAAATTGAGAATATCAAAATTGCGCTTTGACAGATCAATTGGGCTCATTTAGAACTATTGATTTGGCTATTTAAATGCATAAAAATAACACTTTTCAAATTTGGTGTTTTTTATGCCAGAAATGGCTTCTGTGTACTGGCCACATACTGCCTGCTTTTTTCCCGTGTGAATAGCTTCATTTTTAGCAAAGTTAGCTTTTTCACACTATAATTACCCCACATTCTACGCCCACTGTGGGGAAACACACTAAAATAGGCGACAGGCGCTTATTTAGTGTCCTAGCTTAATTAATAATGCATTGACCCTGTTTATATGCACTAATTTCATTAATAACCTCACTCTTGGCAGTTTATTTCATCACCATGCTTAAATTCGCCTAATTTTAGTCAAGGATTTACCCGTGCAAGCGCCTGCCAAGAACTGCATGTAGTTACCCCACATCTCACGCTCTTTTTTAAGTTTTTGGGTGGTTTCTCAGTCAATTTTGGTTATTTTTGAATGGGAATTTCACGTAGTATAATGTCAGGATTAGCCCCATTATTTCTACAGTCAATCCCCCTTATTATTAAGCTATTATTAACCTTAAAAAGTCTCCTTTAGTCCTTAATATTATTGTTTTAATACGCATATACTCTCTTTTTGTCTTTTTCTTTAATTTTGATGGATTTCCCTTATTATTTCAGGATTTTGGCAGTTATTACTCTTCTAATTATGTCATGGGTCACTGGGAATGTTGATGGGAATGTCTATTAGCTGTTTAGAGGCGTGATTAACTGTGTATTGGGTGGTACATCAAGGGAATCATTGGGGAACTCAGTGTGTATAAAAGGAGGAGGTTTTTGGGTTGTATTTATTCATTCTTTATCATTACAATTTAACCAATATAACCAAACCAATTACAATACATATCAATTAGTACTTTTATAAGACTTTTGAATAGTATCTGAATTTATATAATCTATTTTTCTACCAACTATAAAGATTGTAAGCCATATATAAGAATAGTGAGAATTATATTACTGAGACCTTTATATTTGATTATATTTTACAACTTAGTGGATTAGAACTACAGTATTCATATAGGACCATTAAAATCTTCTAGACAACTGACTATTCAAGCTAGTTCATGTCCTTGTACTTGACCTTAGCGTGACAATTTGTTTTAAATTAAATTAATTATTACACTACTAAAAGTAATTAAAATAATTGATTATTCATGTTTTATTCTAAATTAATTAATTACATTATTTTTAACATGTTAAAATAAGTTATTTTTCATGTTTCACTTAAATTGGTTATTATTTAAAAAGATTATAAGACATGTTTTAAATTAATTTAATTATTTTTATGCACCTCAAACTTACTTAACTACTCACTAATTTTATGGTAACTGTTTGGAATTAAATTGGTGGATATTTAGGCTCTAACTCATGTGTTTTAGTTAATTGTGTCATATTTCCCCTTATACTTACTCAGAATCATTTAATTGTTTTTATATTATTATTACCTTTTGTATATACTTTATTATGAAGCTTCAGAGGGCCCCTTTCCTATATAAAGGCCTTGGGTAACCCCCTGTAGCCTCATCACTTATTAGGGGGTGTCAGTTCTGGCAAATCCGCACTTACAAATCCGCACTTAAATTTGACCAAATCCGCACTTAAATAAGTGCGGATTTCCAAAACACACTAGCCCCAATACTGGTGGATTTCAAAATGAAATAAGTCACTTATTTCACTCAAATCCGCACTTTCTCAACCAAAAGTGCTGATTTCACCATCAAGTCCCATTTCACTGATTTGTCAGCATCATCCCATTCAGACGCAGCACTCCGCAGCATAACACTTCATAACTCAAAACATCGTACATCACTTACATCTTCATATCATATCATATAAGAGTCATGCCTTCCTCACTTTCAAATCATGATAAATTACATAAAGCAATGACTTTCATGGCGCTTGAACTGCTCTTGGACTCTGATTCCAATTCTGATCTAGAAGAAGATTTTGTCGTTTTATCAAAAATGGCCAGGAAACATTACCTTCTTCCCAGAAAGCCTCAAGTACTTCATACCCCCAAGTACACCATCCAAACACTTCTTAACCTATCTACACCCAGTTTTAGACAGCTGTTCAGGACTTCTCAGGAATGTTTCCTTAAATTGCTTGAGCTTATTCAGGATCATCCCATATTTCACAATAATTCTCAAAAAGAACAACGACATCCTTCAATTCAATTGGCCATCACACTATGTCGTTTGGGTTCAAATGGTAATGGAGCCGCTTTGAAACGTTTAGAAAATGTCTTTGATTTAGGGTATGGTTCAGTTAACACTTATACCAAACGATGTATCACTGCCATCAACTCCTTGGAATCTCAACTTCTCACCTGGCCAACAAAAGAAGAGCGACTTGAATCATCTCAGGTTATGCAAGCAGAGGGCTTTCCAGGATGTATTGGTTTTGTTGATGGTACTACTATTCCTTTGAGCCAGAAACCTGCTCAAGGTGGAAACAATTACTTTGACCGTAAAAAGAGGTAGATTATTTTTAACTCCTTTCATCCTCCTTGAAACTAACACAAAAAAATATATCTTCTTTATAGATATTCAATTAACGTTCAGCTTATATGTGATGTAAACAAAAAATTTATATCATTCTTTGCTGGCTATCCTGGCTCATGTCATGACTCCTACGTCTTCCAAAGAATGCATATTTCAAATGAACCTGAAAAATTCTTTGATGAAGATCAGTATCTTCTTGCAGATTCTGCTTATGTGAATGGAAAGTATGTACTTCCTGCTTTTCGGGGAGCAGCTTCAGAAGACAGTCAAAATGCCAAATTCAACAATCATTTGGCAAAGTCAAGAGTCCGTATTGAACATTCTATTGGAATCTTGAAAGGCCGTTTTTCTAGTTTAAGGGAATTAAGAAGTCCTCTTAGAAATAAATCTGAAATGGAGGCGGTGATCAACTGGATTCTGTGTTGCACTATACTTCATAACCTACTTGCTGACCTCAAAGATCAATGGTTAGAGCTGTATGAAGATGAACAAGTTGATTCACCTCCGACTATATCCAACACTTCTATTTCTCAATCAACTAGTATAAGGGCGAAAATCCTTCCAATAACACTCCAACATTTTTCAACGCAATTTTAATTTTTTTCTCTTTCTCTTCAAATTATCAATTTGCATGTATTATTCACTGAGAATGGTAAATTTTTTTGCATATTTTTTTGGTTTTTGAATTTGCTGTTAAAGTCTTATTTTTTTTTCTCTCTGTGTTTTCTTTCATCAACTCAACATGAAATCGCATATTTTCAGCAAACGCATATTTTTTCAGTCACTCTCTTTTTTTTCTTCACTCATATCCGTTTTCTCCTCTCTTCCTACATCACTCAATCAATTTCACTTATATTTCTTTTTTCTCAACTCATCTCTCCAGGTAAGTCATTTTATTCTTTTTACTTAATTTTTTGCTAATTTTTTTTTTTTTTTTTTGGTTTTTTGGTTTTTTTTTTTTTGTTTTTTTTTGTAAGTGGTTGTTTTTAAATTTATAGGTAAAATTAACCCTTTTTTTTTCTCTCTCTTTCTCTCCCTCTTTTCTCTCTTTATCCCCCCTTGGCCTGGTCTATTTCCCACCTTTACCCTCTCCTTGGAATGGATACATCCCCCTTTTCCCCCCTTTGGCTGCCTTATTCCCCCCTCCTTGGCTCACTCTAACCTCCCTTTTCTCCCTCTTTGGTCTCATCTCTCCCTTTCTCCCCCTTCTTGGTCTCCTCATATCTTCCCCTCATTCCACTCCACCCCCCACCAAATCCCCCAAATCCTCCCTCCAAATCCCCACCAAACCCGCCTCTAACCCCCTCAAAACTCCCCCAAATCCTCCCTCATATCCCTCCTACCCCCCCCTTAACCTTCACTTAACGATTCGTTAACGAATCGTTAAGTTATTGAACGATTAGCAGATATCGTTCATTAACTTAACGATTCGCTAACGAATCGTTAAGTAAGTTGGAGGAGAGGTTAGGGGGGTTTAGAGGGACGTATTGGGGGGGTTTCAAGGGGGATTTGGAGGGGGGTTAGAGGGGGTTTGGAGGGGGTGAAAGGAGGTGGATTGAAGGGGGTGTTTGGGGGGGTTGCAGGGGGTTTGGAGGGTGATTTGCAGGGGGGTTTGGAGGGGGATTTGGAGGGGGGTTTGGAGGGGATTTGGAGGTGGTTTTGAAGGGGGGATTTGGGGGATTTGGGGGATTTGGTGGGGGGATTTGGGGGATTTGGTGGGGGGTGGAGGGGGGGTTTTCCTAGGGTTTTTGGGAGGTGGGAGAGGGCTTTGGAGAGGGGAATTTAGGGGAATGGGGAAGTGTTATAAAAAATTTAACAGTTTATTGATTTTTTTTTTTGTTTTTTGATTTTTTTTTTTAATTTTAGAGAAAAATATTCATTAAGTTCAAGTGAAATAAAAAAAATTCTCATTAGTCTTTTGAGGAATTTTTATTTTTTAATTTAAATTAAGTGAGTTTTTTTTAATGTATAATTTTGGGTGTTTGAAAAGTAACAAATTTTTAAGTAGAAAAATACATGACTTTAACTTCAGATTCCCCACTTACCTCACTCTCATCATCTTTAAATTCAGCTTCTTTTCAATCATCATCTAAAACATTGTCAAAAAATGAACAGTATCGAAATAAAAGAAATTATAAAATAAAAATTCACTTGGATCAATTATTTGGCCATATTTCAAAAATCAAGTACTATAAAACTAAAGTTGAAAGAAAAAAAAAATATTCGAAAACGTTACCAGAAAATATACATTATTTAACTGAAACTGGAGGTGATGAAGTTAAAGCTGTTATTAATAATACTTTCAAACCTCAATTTATTTACGAAAACCATTCTTTTAATGGTTTAAAATATGATTCATTTAATCAACTCTGCGATCTCATCATAACACTCTATCAAATGGCTTTGCTTCGCTTATCTTTAAGGAATAAGAATTTATTGGGTGGAATCATGATTGGAATTGGATGGAGACCAGGATTTGTTAAAGGTTTTTCTCTTGGTATGTTTAAAGATTTTTCTGGATTTTTTAATATCATTTTACTGAATTTAATTCAAATAGGCATATATTCTTTACTCAGATCTTTATCTAAAGCTGAATTAGATAATGATTTTCGAAAATGGAATACTTTACCTTCATTTAATTCATTTATTGCTCTTCGACTTAAAAAACTCTTCAATAAAGCTTTTGAAAAAAATCATGAAGTTGCTACGAGATTTGGAATACCAAACTGGTGCGACTCTGAATGGGAAGATATTAGCAGTGATTATCTAATGTTTTCAAATGTTATAATCACTCATTCTGGATTTCATAATTGAATTCACACTGACTCAAATGATGCCAATTACCTCACTTATGGAATTTTCACATATATTCATCCTATCACTGGACAACCTATTCCATCACCTGCTAAAATTAAAGGACATGGATTATATTTCCCGGATCATAGATGTATAATCGATTTTGGATTAGGAAATGGAATCATCGAAACAGTTTGGAATTCTTCTTATGATAATCACCAAACCACAAAGGCTCCTCCAGGTTTGGAATCTTGTCAAGACTTCACGCATTTTGGTTGCTCTTTCCAGATCAGTCAAAAGTTAATCCAACAAATAAACAAGTTAAAAAAAGAAGAAAAAGGTAATAAATTTAAACATTCTTTAGGTAGATCTAAAAAGTATGGGGATTAGTAGAGTCACCAAATATTTAATATTCTTCCATAAATTTTTAATAAATAAATATGATATTTCAATTTATGAAATTAAATTAATGGGCCCACGACCTTGTGTTGTATAAATGGTAATCATGATAACATTAATTTGTTTCATGGGGTTCCTCTAGCCTATACCTGTGGAAAGTCCCAAACCTAGTTTCTAGACTTGATCTGCATTTTGGCTTAAGGAATTGTCATTACTTTAAAAGTAGTATACTTGACATATCTTATTTATATATTAATTAATTTATGTAATTATATTAAATTTTGATGACTTTCACCCTTTACTTCAATAAAATGCAGGGGAGGGTATTGCCAATTTTTTAAATCTGACATGTGAAATTGATGACTTAGAAAAATTTGGTGGTACCCACCCCTTGTTTCAATAAAATGCAGGGGAGGGTATTGCCAATTTTTTAAATCTGACATGTGAAATTGATGACTTAGAAAAATTTGGTGGTACCCACCCCTTGTTTCAATAAAATGTAGGGCAGGGCATTGCCAATTTTTTAAATCTGACATGTGAAATTGATGACTTAGAAAAATTTAGATAAGCAAACTTATTGACTAGAAAGTAAAGATAGAAAATTTTTATTATACATTCAAATTTTTGTCAAAAATAACGTACTATATTCTTTTCCTTTTATAAGTCAGCATATAAGAAAATATTACCAAAAAGAAATCAAACAAAATTAAATTAACTAGAAAAACAAATTATCAATTGAAAAGGTCAAGTAATTTTTTAATGTCCTCATAAGATTGGCCATTTTTAACACATTCCATAATGAAATCATTTTTTTTAAAACTCTCTTGTTTTTCCAATTCACAAGTAGCCATTTCTCTTTGAAATTGACGGTCATTTACTCTTTCCATCTGCTCTACCTCAAATTTTTTTTCTTCCAAATCTAAGGCTTGCTGATCTTTCCTTAGCATATGATCAAACTTCATCTTCTCAAAGTCAAGGGCATTATTTGCAATAGTTGATTTCGCTGAGAAAATTAAATTGAAATAAATAAATAAATGAGTTAATGATTAAGATATATAGTAAACAAAACTTACTTATATCTTTTTTTTCAAAATAATCCTCAAGGGAGCCAAATGAGCTTGTTGAAGTATTACCACGTTTTAATAGATGGTTCAAGTTCATTGAAGTTGAGGCTTGGCGCTTTAGTTTGGAGTTTGAACAAGAGGCTTCAGGAAGTTCTTCTAAAGCAGCTTCTAAAGTGGTATTCACATTTCCAGAATTGAGATTATTTAATGGAGATTGAGTTTGAGTAGGAGGAGACTAGAAAGAAAGAGAAATTCAGAGAAGAATTGAAGAAAAAACAAAAAGTGAACATACATTTAAATTTTGGGCCTCTGAGGATTCAGATCTTCTGTGATATAATTGTTCTGCTTGATAGTTGGGATCATCTTCAGCTGAACTATGGTTAGAAGGTGGAGGGGATTGATCTTCTTCAAGTAAAGGTGTGTTGGGAGGATTATAGGAAGGTTTGGATCCAGAAGGTATATGCTTAGTAGTATCGTGTAGAAACCAAGGGTTTACATCAACTCGGGTGCCAAAAAGATTATCCATTTCCTCATAGAAAGGACACATGACATTGAGCTTTTCGGAAACAGTAGTAATTCCAATCTCCAAATCATCATCGTCAATACCAAAGCCAGTTTCATTTACAGCATGATGAGTCTTTTTATATTTTGAATGGTAACTCTTAAATCTCTCCTTCATTTGTTTAGGATTGATATCGATTCTCCCCCTTGTTTTCTTCCTTACTTCATTGGCCATCAACAAGTAGCCATTAACCTTTGAAGAAGGTGGACGTCCAATACGAGTGGACTTTTCACATCCAAAACATGCTTCAAAATTTGATTTTATTTTAAGGAAGTTGATTATGATGAGATAATCATCCTTTTTAAGCTGACCTGAACCTGCCTTTGATTTTTCAGGTGTAGGGCTTGCTTTACGAGGAGACTTTTGTGACAAAGCAGATTTTTGAGTTACCTTTTGAGATTTGGAATGTCTGGGAGGCATTATGAAACTGGCACATAACAAGAAAAAAGATTAAAAAGTAGAAGAAATAAGTAAAAAAGAATGTAAACATGCCTGGTCAAAATATTGAAAATGTCAGGAAGGGGTGTGTGCCAAGGATTGATGGGTAGGTAGCGAGGAAGGTCAGTGTGTCACATGTTACAGGGATGGGGTAAGAAAGGAAGGGATGTTTTGTGGCCAAAATGTGGTTGTGAAAAAAAACGGGAAAAAAGTGCTGATTTGAGGTCATAACTGACACCCTTTTTTGAAATAAGTGACTTTTTTGCAAAATTTAAGTGCTGATTTGTAAGTGCTGATTTGTAAGTGCTGATTTGGTTTGAAATCCGCACTTAAGTTAAGTGCGGATTTGCCAGAACTGACACCCCCTATTATACACTCACAATTTAACCATATTTTTAATATAATACATTTATTATTATTTTTATTAGTACTACAATTCTAATCTAAATTTTATATAAATATCTAAGGTTGCTCTAGGTCTGTTAATAATACTAATTGCGAACCGCGCATTGATACATAACTTACAAAATTTATATATTATAAATTGAACCTCCCATTGTGTCACTCCTCAAGCTTTTGTCGTTGCATTTTCCTTATTTCTCACTCTAACTTTCTTACGCCTTTTAAATCTAAATTTTTTATAACTTCTTTATTTTATTTCCTTTCTCTGTTCTTTTCTCCTTTTCCTCCTTCTTCTAGACAACCGGCTTACATACATAATACCAGTTTTTTTAAAATAAAAAAATTCTTATTTCATAAATTCTATGTCTTTTGATTGAATTTCTGTACCTGCTCACAAGGTACTTTGAGTTTATAGTTTAAAATGTTGATTTTAGATTGTTCCTATCATTTTAAATTATCCTTCTTCGCAGTATTTTCAAAATGATTAAGCAAACTTAATAATCAAAGTTAAAAAAAATTCTGAACCTGAATAAACTTCAATTTCCATTTGCCTATATTTATTTCACATACCTTAATTTTATTTTATTTATGAAACCACTTTTCCAACAGTATTGAAGTTATATAAGAGAGTAAAAAATATTAAAATAGTGGCTTTATTCTTTAATACACTAGAAAGAAAAAATCTGGCACCTGCCAGCATGTTCCCATACATGACTGAACTATTTTAGTTCAATTGGGGGGAGGCATCAGATAACAGGTTCCAAAAAAATTTTCCAGGTGATAATTTATAAGCCAATTTTTGAGTAAAATTCAACATACTTTTATTTATTTATTTGTTTTTTTTATGAACATGAAAAATTGGAAGTGGGTAATGTGCTAGAAATTTCCATAGCAGAACTCATCCCTGTAAATTTTTGTCCAAGCTGAATAGCTAGTGAAAAAACTTTTTTGCTTCTTGTGTGCCTTTCTGGACAAAAAATACTAAACTGTGTTCAATGGAAAACATGATTTCCAACTGTCCTGTGACAATAAAATTTTTGCAAGTTTCAAAAAAAAAAGGAGCGCAATTTTCAAGATTCAAACAATACAGAAAATTGAGGGCACCTGCTGAAAAGTTTCAATCCCTATCTTTAGTTCAGCTTATTTAAAGCTTAGATGCAAAATTCAGCAAAATCTGCTTACTGAACACTGAGAACACCTGTTTTTGCAGTATTTAATCTGATTTTGTTTCAAATCAAATTTGAGATTGGGGATTGGCGCCTGCTAGAAGGTGCCCAGTGATTTTTTTGTGGGGTGAAAATGGCCTGCAATATTCATTTTTGGCCTGAAGCAATAATTTGTATTGCTGAAAATCTAGTTTTGTTTCAGAAGTAATGTCTTTCCCTTTTTTGTTCCTTCTTTCATTATTGATTTCTAAGATCTTTCTGTTACTTCTTTTTTAAAATCAATTGTTTTTGTCAAGCTTTAAAATAAATGTAATGTATTTTTTTTCCTTTTATTTGAAGGTAGTTGGTTTTGAGCTCCTGAACTTCTAATAAAGGGGAATTCTCACAATTGTGATCCGCATCTTCTTTTTACCTTTGTGTAAGAAGCATCATTTTCATGGAGCTCTATGACTCTCCCCCAGTATCATTTCACTCTATAGTAGTGACAGATCCCTCAACGTGAATCAGGAACACCAAACCAAATACAAAAAACTGCTTTTTTAGCAATCAAAAACTAACAAAAGAAAATAAACTTAAAAGAGAAGTAATTGTGTTTAAGAATATGTTTTCCAGTCAAGTTGATCTGATAAATCAAACAAAACTTTGCTAAGGATAAGTTCCATGTCATTAGCCCATACTAATGTGTAAATATGAAAGACATGTAAAAAAGGATAAAAAATTAAATAGAAAATAGTTTAAGGGGTGTGTTGAAACACTTTGCACTGTCATAGGATATGTTTGGCTTTAAAATGAAATTATAATTGGTCCTTGTGATTTTCCTGGCCAGTTTTCAGGCGGCAATTGGCTGTCGCAGGGCAGTCTGTGACACCACTTTCAGATGTAGTGTTAGTAGTTCATTGAGTAACCAGCAAGAGGATTTGCTAGTAAGTCCCTCTCCTCCCCACCCTCTGAAATTTCCTTTTGTGTATATTGCTTTATTTTTTACCAATTTTACTCTATGTCAATTATTATTAAACTGATAATTTTTCACTTATTGCAAAGTCAGCTTTGAAAATCTACAGTTTACCAAATAATATAGGTTGACATCAAATTGAAAACTTCGAATGTCATTGCTCTTAATCACAATATACTTGAGCCATACTTTACCCTACATAAAATAATTCCATACAGTTTACATGATCAGCGTCTAACACTATTTTCCTTTTATCTGAGCTCATCTATTTCTATCTTAAATCTTTCTCTAAAACCTCTCGTCGTATTTTTATTTGTCATAGTCACGCCTTATATTTACTGTCAATATCATTTTGTTTATTTTTTCCATGGTTATCACTCTGCCCCATTCATCCTGATGTTTGACTAGATATATTAAATGATTATTATCCGTCTTATTTATTTATTTATAGGATCACTCGCCCTTTTGGGCATGAAACCACTCAATAGAAGTAAATAAAAAGTAAAAGAAAACAGGAACAGTAGGACAGGTGAACCTAGGCGATATGAATGAAATGAAAAAGGAGAATAAAAGTTAAACTGGTGTCAAATACATTCAAAGCGGCCGGTAGCTTTAGCTAAAATTGTCATCCGTCTTGAGGACCCAGCACTCCACTGATCCCAATAAAGGCTATGAATGCACTTTGGTTCTAACAGTGTGATGCATACAGCAGTTATGCTTGAGGTGAGCGCGATGCGCTCTCATTGCGCTTTTATTATGAACAACCCTTCGTTTTCCCAGGGATCATCTGGGTGGGTATTAACGTTCATATTTTCTTTCGTCCTACAGCACGGAAATCAGAGTTAAATTACTAATAAATTCTTAATCTTCTCTTTTTAGTCCTTTAGATGTGGCACCGTTAATCAAGGCTCTCAATGAAGGTGTTCAGCGCAAAGTAATCAATAAACACGAGACACTCCGGCGTGCTCTAGATAATTCTGATCCTTGTGCTCGTATCGATCACCTTGCTGATAATCAAATTTCGAAATTGTATGGACCTAAATCTTCATTTTACAATCCTCTTTTTCCGCAGCCCCGTCTTAAATAAATAATTTATAAATAAGAGCTTTAACTCTCACTTCAATTCACGCTATATTATTCTAGAACTGAAGCGTATGCACACTTCAAAACCATGTATGACGAAAATGCGGCAGCCATTGAAAGTAAACAACAACAAATTACAACATTAGAACGCTCATTACTCGTAGGCCTTTTGATTTTTATTGATTTTATATCTCTCCTTCTTTTCATACCTTCTAACTATGATATTTATAATATTATTCTATCATTTGTAGGATTTGTTTAATTCATCCACTAATGCATTAATATCCCAAATAGAAAAAGAAGTGAACGTTACTCTTTCTCAAAAGAAGGAGGTAGACGCTGTTCTAGAAGGTCGGTTTCTATCGTTCGAATTATCCTTTAAATTAAATATTTTACGCTTTAAAGAAAACATTTCTGACTTTTACTACTGAAATCTAAAAATTTAAATCTACTATGATACAAATTTACTTAAAAATTTTATGCGGAATGTGTAGATGAGAGACGCTTATTTAGAGAATCATTCGCAACACTGAAATTGTCTAGTAGTGATGACGGACAAGATTTATAATTTCTCATGATAGAATCGCAGTTAAAATACAGAGAAACCAATTTTATTTCATCCTGGAAAGATAAGATAGAATAATTTTAAAATCTGGTTTCTTTGCTTCATTATGCAAAATGTTGCGTTAAAGATGCCATTAAGCATGCGCGATCAGCAAAAGAGTTCAATATATTAACGAAGCATATTAATACAATAAAATTTATTTTCATAAATTTTCGCCATCAAACAGAGCGCTTCTTAGAGTATGTGAGTCTAAGGTTTTGCAAACTTTTGAATTGGAAAATGGTCATATTGAGAGGATTTTATGTTATAAAAAAATATATGGATTCAATTTATGAATAAATTTGTGGTGCGTCTGGGTCTTGACCTGAGAATAAAGTGAAGAAAAAATCTTGTTGAACCATGAAGTTTTTAAAACGTATTGAGCTTTGAAACGAATGTTTTGATAGGTTTTTTTCAACAGAAGCACTCTTGAATGTGCTACTTAAAATATCCCCCATAGATGCATAAATATCTCAAATGCAAAACACTGAGATATGAGAAGTAGCTGATGTAAATGTGCGGGAACCTATTCGGTCAAGTGTTAGTGTAGATAAAACTTGAGCTTTTAAAAAAGACAAATGATGTATATTTCAAAATTGAAGCTCACTTGAAGTTCAATGTAATTACTTCTTAATATCTGAAAGCATCTACAGCCATTGCAACAATGTTTCAGAAAAAAATTGTATATGACTACCACCTGTTCACAGCATGCAAGAATATTTTTTTTTCACTTTGTATTCACCACACTTATATAGACTCAGAAGGGCACATTAAACCTAGTTAAAAACCATTATCTTGCCCCATCCTCAAGCACAAAGAATGTAATCTTTTATTTACATCCAACCCAACCCATTCCTAAATCTCTCTTCACTAAAAATACTACTTTGACCCAAGAAAGAAATGCTCCTTTTGAATCAGAACCACAATCCTCCAAAATAGTAGAAACCATGCGCCAGAAAAAAAATCTGGCACCTGCTAGCAGGTTCCCATCCTTGACTCAACTATGATAGTTCATTTGGGGGGAGGCGCCTGCTAGCAGGTTTCGATTTTTTTTCCTGGTGATTTCTACATTAAAGGTAGATGGAATGGCTTCCCTCAGAAGTTAGAATCCTTAAAAATATGCATACTCACCCTCTCTGTCTTGTACTTAGCAATCCCCTCCTTCATCCACATCTGGATTTATTTTCAGAGATAATTCAGTCCATTAAAATATCAGAATGCTAGAGACTTACTTTTTGAATTTGTTACAGCTTTGAGTTTTATATCTCAATAGCCAGAATTCAAGCTCATTGTTGCAAAGGATATTGAAAGTGGGGTGACAAATGTTTATGACTGTTTTTTTCATATCTTGGAAACTACTCACTCTAAATAAATTTCTCCCAAAAATTTTCTGACTCATACAATCATTTAGAGAAAGATCATATTGATATCAAATTAAATTTTAAATGTTTCAATGAAAAAGATTTAAATTTTAAAAATCTGTGAAATCTAAAATTGACAAAAAAGAGAATGCAAAAAACACACTGTTTCCTTATGAAAGTGGTGGGATAGATAAGAAATTCCAGAAAAAAACATTTAGTGAAAAAAGAAAAAGATTAAAAAAGGGGGGTTATCATCAGTCATCAAGATAATGATGTAACCCTCCAAATAAAGGAAATAAAGATGAAACAACATAAAATACTAAAAAAACTCATCACACGCAAGATTCTTCCAATTTCCCTAAATAGAAAAGACCAATTAAAAAACAGTCTGAAAAATTGAACCAACACACTAAGACTAAATTTTTGATTGAGCCCTGTATGTTTCTTTCAATATTCAAAATATTGAGTCTGATAATTTGAAAACCAGCTCATTTAAGTCAGAACACATATAGAGGTTAAAATTTATTAACATCCTGGTTTATCATTAAGTTAAAACTTTTGATCATGACCTTCTATAGCAGTTTTATTAATAGATTTGTACTGACAGATTCTACTTGACATTTGTGGTTAATCAATAATTCTTACCCTATTTCTTCATCCTCATGATCTCTACCAATATGAAGGGTGTCAAAAAATTTGTAATGAAACACCTTTTTACTATTCTTAAAATTTGATATATTCAATATTTTTTGAGTAAAATTTTTTCTTTCCATTTTTTTTCTTTTTTCTTGTGAAACCAGAAATTCATGATAAGTCTGTGTCTCAAATCCCTCCAGAATATGCCTGAACTGCCCTTGAATATACATATTAGGAAATTTCAATTCTAGAAAATCAGCACTTAACTCTTTCAAACAAGTCACTTGTTTCAAAAATGGGTGTCAGTTATGAACTCAAATAAGCACTTTTGCATGATTTTTTGTTTCACAACCATATGTTGGCCACAACACCCCACAGGGGAAATAAATGGAAACTAGAAATTGGGTTTGGTTCACATACTGAATTGAATCAATTAAGTATGTGTACTGAACTTGTTTTCTAGTTGTCATTTTCCCCCTGTGTCCCTTTGATGGGTAATCGACAAACCTCCCTCTTTCTCCCCTTTCCATAACTACAAATTGTATATTTTTACATATCACATAATTTTTCACTGTTTTGTTCTCACTATGTCTCTCTCCAAAAATCCATAATCCCTTCTTTTTTTTTCTCTTTACATCAATTCCCAATTTATTAACTTCTGGTGGTCCTGTCAGATCTTTCTCAATTAATTATCAGGTAAGTCACTCTCACACCTCTTTTTTTGGGTTTCAGCTTCAATTTTTTGTATTTTTTCTTTGCCTTCCTTTTGTGCACTTTTTTCTTGCTTTTTGCACTCCACTTTATGTTTTTTACCCTTTTTTGTGCTTATTTTTCATTTATTTATTCTTGTTTTTGAATCTTTTTTTCATTCATTTTTTACACTTTTTTTTACATTTTTTTACACTTTTTTCAAACTTGTTTTTGAATTATTTATCCTCTTTTTTGTGCTTGCTTCTATGTTCATTTATGCTTGTTTTTGCACCTTTTTTTGTATCTTTATTCTCATTTTTGTGTTTTTCACACTTGTTTTTGAACCCATTTTCATGAAATTTTGGAAATTTTTTGAAAAAAATTCCTTTTTTTGAAGCACTTTTTGGTACTTTTTGACTTGGATTTTTGACGCTATCATTTTTGTATTATATTAAAAAAATCAAGTACTCTATTCTTATGGATTTATTTATCAATATATGTATTTTTCTGTATATTATAGAGTTATTTCTACCCAAACAACCAAAAATTGATACATGCAGTTCAAATTGTCTTAATTTTGGTCTCTTCTTTTATATAAGTCCTTTTTCTGGAAACCCAATTCCATCACCAAATCCTTGATAAATTAGGTAAGTAAGGTAAGAAAAGAAGTTTTTATTTCTTCTAAAATTTTGTTAAAAATTCAAAGTATGAGTTTTAGGAAAGGTTGCCTATTTTTTATCTTTCAATTTCCTATTTATAGATATTAAAGTCATTTAACCACTTCATTTACTTCAACTTTCAGAAGATCAGGCTGTGCTTCTGTGGCTTCATGTCTACATTAATTTTCTGCATGTTTTAATGAACTTTTTTGTGTGACTCTTATTTATTTTCCTAAAGTCCAATAACTTTCACTTTTTGCCTTGCTTTGAATAAAAAAATTTATTTTTAATTCATGAATTAAAATTGAAAATTCAAAATATGGAAGCCTTGCTAAGATAAAATGCACAAAGATGTATGATTTTTTTTAAATGAGAATTTAAGAAAAAAAATTAGGAAAAAAGAAATTTCTATTATTTTACACTTATAAATTTGAAAGGAATGTAAAATTTACATTATAAATTTAAATATTTATGCACTTAAATTCATGTATTTTTGATTAAAAACATGGATTTAAAAATGTACCAAAGCTTCATGGTGCTTAATTACATTTTTGTAATTAAAATATTACAAATTAAAATTATTAAGCAATACATGTTTAAAGATTAAATTTAATCTAATGTGAAAAATTTACTATTGTGAATGGAGGAATTTTTTTCCTTTTTCCAGATGTTTGAGAAATAAAATTTTTGGATATAGTGGGAGGTGGGTCAACCTCCTCATCTTCCTAAAACTCAAATAATTGATTTTGGAGGTTGTATAGAAGTTTATAAAGTGTAGCACAACACAGAATCCAGAGTGCCACTTTTTTAATTTCTGCTTTTTTTAAATAGGGCTTCTTATTTCATGTAGACTAGAAACACAGCCTTTCAAGATTCCAATAGAATATTCAATATGGACTTTTAAATTCTTCAAATGATTGTTCACTTGGAATTTTAGCTTTCATCTGAAGGTGGTCTCCAAAATGTTTGAAATAAAATCAGAATAAATGAGGAGATTAAGAGATATGAAATTTCTTTCTTGATGTAATTTATTATGGCTTGAGAGTGAGGAAGGCGTGACCCTTATATGATATAAAAATGTACATTTGGTAAAACTTTTGAGCTATAAAGTGTTATTCTGAAGAGATTTTTATATAAATGGAATGATGCTGAAAATAAGTGAAATAGGCCTTAATTATGAGCCCAGTACTTTTGGCTGAGAAAGTGAAAATTTCATCAAAATAAGTAACTTATTTTATTTTTGAAGTACACTAGTGTAGGGGCTGGTGTCTTTTGAAATTCACACTTAGATAAGTGAAAATTTTGGTGAGAAGGCACCCCTTATTAATGGGACTCATAAATTAGCATACACATCTAGAAGATTCCAACCTGGAAAATCCATTTCAAGATGGCATGATAAATGTTATAAATGTTAGAATTGGGGCTAGAGATCTTAAAAATGAGCTCAAATACTCCCTAATTTTGTGTTAAGATATGGGAATGTGTGTACCAAGTCCTGAATAATCATGATAAGGAAATGGAATGTGTGAATAGAATATATGTACCCCAAAAAGAGTGTGTTGAGGAACAAGCATGCTGTTTGAGTACACCTGCCCTGGGAAGGTGTACTTCAAATAAGAATGATTTACTTTCTAAAAAATTTGTGATGTGTTTGGATGGTGTGTGATTATATTTTATACCCCTGTTAGGGGGTGTCAAACTTAATGAAATTCTACATATGTCAATTTTTAGTTTGAGACCAAATAAGAAATTGAAAAAATGAAAGAATTTATAGAAAAATATGTTCCCTATTTCAATCTGGGTGTTGAATTGACCTTACTAAAGATGAACTTGTAAATTCTAGATATTTTTTTTGCTTGTCCTAATTTTCTTACACACTTTCTTCTATTTTCTCTTCATCTAAGATTTTCATGAATTATTCAATAGCTTACTTGATTGCTACCCTGAATAACATTACCTATGAAACCCTTACTTAATTTCAGAGTTTGTGATTCATCCTTTTTTAAGTAGCTTTATATGGTTACTTACACCCCTGAAGTGTTGTTTAGGTTCCTTATTAGTTTGGAGGAAATCTGCTTTTTTATTTTTTTTCCTGAAGTAAGCTCATTTTCACTTCAGATAAAATAGTTTTTATTTATTTCTACAATAGAATTTTTACTTTTTTTACTAACTCCTGTTAGGGAAATTTTTATCCTTTTCCTCTTATTCTTTTACTTAGTTTTTCTAATTTTATGAAATCTTATAATAAAACCATCCTCACTTCATGTAATAATGTCTTGATAACTCTCTTTGAGCAGTACTCTGGTGCACCAGCTAACTTGAAGTCTCCTCTTATATTAATAGTTTTGTCTCACAGACCTTAAATAAGCTTTTTTAAAACTTTTTTTTCTCACAGAAACATTTTGGCTCTATGAGCTTCCTTATCCATGCATCTTCTCATTCTTCAGTGTACCACACACAGGAGGTAAATTGTGTCACATTTTGTAGGCTTGAAATTTCCTGCATGTAAAACAAGACATCATATCTTGTAATAGAACAAGACAACTGATCTTGCACATGTCAGACAAGATCCATGCATGATATCACATATGTATTTTGTGGGGGAGCATAATTGAGTGGTACAAAATGTGTGTGATGTATATACTGCAAGATAGTTGCATGTTTTCATGTCATGTAGCTTATGTGTGAAATTGGCTTCCACACTGTGTTATGTTTCATTACTGGACATCACCACCTAAAATAAAAACATGTCACACTTCTACCTGGAGAAACATTTACCATCCTCCCTCATTTTAAATATTTCACTTTCCATCCACATATTGAAAAGAGCCAGAATACTGTTTATTAAAAATTCATAAAATAATATTCAAGTAAATTGAGTGATAATTTCTATATCCTAATTTAAACTAATATATCATGTTAATTTGAGTTAAACTCTTAAATAGGGTGTGTATAATTACTCAGAAATAGTTTTAGGAATCTCAAATCAAACTTTATTAAATAAAACATTATTAATGGAATAATATTCTAATATGTTAGCTCCAGAACTGGTATATAAGAAATTGAAAATGATCTATTTTTTTCTCATACCCTAATTTAAGTCATAATTCAGCTACTTTTAAACTATTCAAAATAGAACATTTATTACCTCTTTCATCTGATTTTAATCCAACAAATATTCTATAGAAGACCTTTAAAATATTTGTGCAAAAAAAAGACAAACCCAAACAAATTAGTTAAATGCACTTTGTGCTACAACTAGTCTGGAAGGACTTGCCTTCATATACACTTCAGAAATGATTAAACTAATGAGTTCTATATGAAAGAAGTTTTTTCTTGAGATCCATTTTCAACTTCCTGGTGATCCTTAACCCATTTTTGGCTTTATACAGATACACCAAAAAAGCTTTGTGCAAATGCATTTTTTTTACAACTTTTTGCCTTTTCACACACTTCTTTTTGAAAATTCCATGGGCACACAGTTATCCAATTTGAGTGCAGTGAAAAATGAACTTCCAAAAAAAAATCAACCACAGGATTACCTCATCACATCCCCCCAAATTTATTCTCTCATTCCTTCCACCCAATCATTCAGTCCTATTTTGTGTAAAATAAAATTGTTTTTTATCACTTGCTTGTTTTCTAAGGTAAGCTTTTTTTTTTAAAAAATTTCATCTCTTTTAATTACTTTTTATATTTTAAAAACTAACTTTGTGTTTCTTCATTATCATATGATTATTTTTAATCTGTTTTTTTATTCTATGCATTTTTTTACAGTTTTCTTCTAACACAACTATGCCATATTTGAAATTTGATTACTATTTCAAAGTCTATGTGGTAATGAATGCTTTTAAAGGAGAATCTCTTGATTAAATAGATGAGAAATATTGCTGAAAAATCTCAAAAAATTCACTACAAAAATGGCTTACAATCTTTCAGACCATAAAAGCTGTTGTCACTGATCCAACTACTTATCTCAGATGTGATTCTTTTTTACAACTACAGGAAGAATATTTACAATTTATTCTATATCTGGTATCTCAAGACTCAAAACTTGTCATGATTAAATTCAACAGAGGTTATTGGAAGAACGCAATTTTAAAGTCTTAAAGTCTATGATTGGAAAAGAAAGGCTGGATTTCCTTCATTTGTGAAAGAAAGACTACAGAAAGTCAATCCTGGCCAGGATCCTTATCAAAGAGCCTGTTTTTTTTTAAATTTTGGTTTACTTGACCCCAGCTATTTAGTGTTCACAGGTGTGCTTTTCTAATTTTTCAATTTATTTAAATATTTGTTTATTATTTATATATTCTCATATTATACCAGATGAATGTGGAAGTAATGTTAGTGGGTTCATATGTGATAAAGGGTGGGAATTAAAAAGCCGTCAAACCAAGAAGATTCCTCAAGTAGGAGGGAATCTTCATTTAAACTTAATTCCTGCTGTGCCACTTACCAGTCTGGTTGCAAGTATGGTTCTGCAAGAAAAAGTAACAGAGTTTCATTTTGAGTTTTATTTAGAAAAAAAAATCATTTTTTCCTAAACGTTTGCCAATATAAGAACTTAGATTTATTTCCAATTTTTCTTTTGTAGTTGCCAATGATGAAGCACTATCCAGATCCTAACATTGTGCTGGTTTTGGGAAATAATTCCTTCCATAATGGTGGAAGAATATCTGAAATTTTCAACAAACATGAATGTAGTATTTTGTACTTGCCTGCATATTCTGCACATTTGAATCCAATCAAGAGATGTTTTGGTGTTATAAAGAGTAATCTCAAAAGATATGCTAAATTTATGGGAGGACCTGAAGATGAGGAAATAATTATTGGCTGTCTCATAATTCTATTTACTATTATATTGATAAGAAAACATCTTAAAATAAATGGTTATATAGATTGATAATTTAACTATTGTTGCTTAAAGTTTTGCTTTAACTCACATCTCAATGTAAGGAGTGTGTTGTGTGATTCTCTTCAGAAAATTTTGAAATGTTAAGTTATAGTTTAAATTAATTTTTTTGCTTTTTTGATTTCAAAATTTTATTAATAAATTTAATCATTTACAATTTTCTTGTGTCCCTTGACATCTAAGATAAGTTGGATATATTTTTGAACATCCCACTATAGCTCTGCATAAGGAAGACGAACACAAGCTTCTTCCAATTCACTTGCTTTAAAATCACAGAGAAAATTCCAATGAGTTAATTTTAATATCCTCAAACCTTCTTTTAATTCTACATCATAAGGGTCTACTTTTGCATATCAACAAAACTCAAACATGTTAGATTCAAGTTCTTTGATTTCAAATTTTGAAGGAATGACAGAACTTTTTAAAATATGGTTGTTTGAATTATATTGTTGGGTAATATGACATATAGTAGAGCCTAAATTTCTGAAAAAGCAGTGAGAGCATTGACTTTGGCATCAGATGAAATATTTATTTGGACATTTGAGGTAGCCAAAGTTGCATGACAGTGTAATTTGAATTTGGGTGTCTTTAGTGGTATTAGATGTGTTACTTGAGATGGATTTTCACACTTTAAAAATCATAGGTTATTATTGTGAATAAATAATAAAAATATAATATGTTTTTTAGAAGGGTAAATGAAAAGAATATGAAAAAAACACTTATAATTTCTCTAGCCCAAATATCTGCCAAAAATGTAGTAAAAATAAATTATTCTTCTGTATTTGAAGAATTCACACAGAAAAAAGCCTCTGAACATTCATTGAGTTCTTCACAAGGAGGATTAGACTTGTGGATTAAACACACAAGATCAAAATTATCAGCTGTATTTTGAGCCCCTGTACCAATTAGAGTTTCATTATTCCCATTATTTTCCTTGTTTGATGTAGGAATTCTCAGGGTTCAATAAATCAATTGTCTCTAAAAACAAAATAAAAGCTACAGGCTGATCACAGAAAGTAATGAAAATGAATTTACTTGTGCAGCCCACTTTGGATCTTTCTGTTCAACTCAACAAAACAATCCTTTGGTCTTTAGGTAAGCTCTCAGAATGATCAAGGAACTTTTGAAAAACTTTACTTGTTTCTAAGTGTGTGTTGTTCCTGGCTGAAAAAATACCACTTTTTGGGATTACAATATACCAGTTGAGTGAGTTCAAATCCAATTCTTTGTGAATGTTTTCAGCCTAAGTATTTTCCAAAGAAGTATTTGAAGTTTCCCAATTTAAAACAAAAATTTTCAGCTCTGAAACAACTTTTTCATATCTTTTTTTTCAACTAGTAGAATTTCTGGTTCGGGGCCCACTCATCTCTTCTTCATTTGAAATATAAAAGATATACTGTGTATACAGCATAATTTAAGTCAAATATTTATTCTGTTCCAATTTACCAATGCCTCTGCTTAAATCATCTTCCAAGGCACTTAATGGGTATTCTTCAAATCTGTAGAAATCCAGAGGAGATAAAACAGTGATGAGAACATGATTATTAAAAAATTCACCAGTTAAATGTAACATTAGTTCACATAAAAAATAAGAAAAAAAAGGCATTACTGAGTTAAAATGAAGTGTTGAATTTTGAAGAGTAATTGATAATTCTGCATGAAATAATATAAAATGAGCTTAATATGAAATCAAGTGAAAATTAAACAAAAATCTTACCAAATTAAATAAATATGTATAATCAGAGTTTATAAATGAAAAAAATTGTTAAATTGTTGGTGAGGAGGGAGAAAAGCAAATGTATTGGGTCCAGTAAAGCAGAAGTTCTGTGGCTGTGCTGTCCAATTTTTTTTTTGCTTAAAGCTGAAAGAATGTACATTGATGGCACCCAATTTTGATTGTACAGGACACCTGATTTTACATAGGAAATATTGGATCCCAGGAATATTCAATTGAAGTACAAGTCTGGTTGGTTTTTTTCTTGCAGAGTGTCCCAAAGGAGGTGCAGGGAAAGGAAAAATGTTGTAAAAAAATTGCATTTTCACAAATCTTTTTTGGTTTAACTTTATTTATTTATGTATTTATAGCTATCTAATCACCAGAAATAAGACCTGGCACTTGGAAGCAGGTTCCAAAATTTTTTTCCGGGTGAAATGTTATGAAACACAAGTAGTGTGCTGGTGCAGCCCTCAGTTCAGTAAGTTTGTTGTTTATGATCCTCATAATGTTATTTTTTTTAAAAAAAATAAAGTAAAATTTATTAAAATTAATTATTAAAATGAAATATAAAAGATATATTCTTAATCACCACAGGAAATCTAGGGGTGAATTGCTAGCAATCCCCTCTCTTGAAATTTAGAGTGTCCCTTAATTATGCCAGGTTTATGAATACTTTATAAACATAAGTAAATTAGAGTTAGATTTACATTTATTCTCAGATTGATTATAGACAGAATATCAACTGATTCCAAATTATGCACAAGTTGATCCTCCAGAACTTGATTTTGGTCCTCTGTTGAGCACAAATTGAGCACAAATTGATCTAACCTAAGCTTATGCATATATAATAATTCAGGATACTTGCTCTATTAAATTTGATAATAAAATAAAATATTGATGAATTTATATATAAAAAAATTATTATGTAAGATATTAAATTATAAATTTAGGCATCATAGGAGGGCACTTAATAGAACTTAATTATACTATGTGACACCTTAATACTGCATCATGCAGTTTGAAACATTTAAAACAAAATGTGTCATGATGGGCAATGAAATTTCTTGGACAGACACTTTCAAAATTAATACTGACCATAATACACAAGTATGAAACCTTGGCATCTATCCAATAAAAGATTTTCCTTCTGATAAATGGATTTTTCTCAGTTACTCCCTGCTAAAAAGTGTCCTTGTGAGGTTTGTCTGACCTTCAGGGGGTAATTTGGCCACATCAAACTAATTCTATTTCCATGATTGACCAAAACATCATCCTCATTTCCATCTAAAGAGTTGATCTCATCTGACTGTGGCTGATCAAAGGGGTCCACCACAAGTTTAGCCAAAATTTTGGTAAACACTTTTTTGATGGATAGTGACTAACTGGTGCTTTCCAAAATTTTCCACGTGAGGTTAGGCTAAACTTCAGGAGGATAAATTTATTATGAATACCAAATTAACTGAAGAATACTTTTGCCCTAGCTACTCTGCATCATAAAAGTGTCAAACTGAGGTTTAGCCATAATTCAGGTAGACACTTTTGGAAAGGCACAGTCTGATGGGTTTAATATCTATATATGGAAATAAGTATCAGTTTTTTATCAACATGGAACTAGAATTAATTTAATATGGCCAAAGTGTCTACCTGAAGTTTGGCCAAAATACAGGTGGAAATTTTTATGAGGATTACTTGATGAAATGAAGAAGACTTGCAATTACTTTCCATCATAAAATTTTCAAACTTAAGTTTATCAAAAATTGTGATAACACTTTTGCCAGATCCAGTCATATGGGATCAACTCTCTATATGGCAATGAGAATCAATTTTTAGTCAATCATGGCATTAGAAGTAATTTGATATGGACAAACTTTCCACCTGATTTTTGGCCGAAAATAAGTTGGAAATGTTTATGAGGAATACTAGATTAACTAAAGAAGACTTGCACCTTACCACTGTCCATCATAAAAGTGTCCACCAGAAGAATTCTCAAACTTGTGATTGACACCTTTGGCCTGGTCCAGCCATATGGGATCAATTCTGCATATGGAAATGAGGATTCAATTTGGTCAATCATGGTACTAGAAGTAATTTGATATAGACAAAGTGTCCAACTAAATATTGGAAAAAAATCAGTTGAAAACTTCATTTAGTTTTTCAAAAAATCAAATTAAGTACAATTTTATTCCTGATGATGCCCATTTTATCCAACACCTCTTCTGAGCCTTGAAAGTAGGCATTTAGCTTGAATTTTTAATTTCATATAAAATCCCTTTTATTCAACCTATTTCTTTTTATCCTTTTTTTTCTTTTAGATATCAATTAATTTTATGTAAAACAAATAATTTTCATAATTTTTTACCTGTATTTAATAAAATAATTAAAGGTTTAACATCACCCTGTAAGCATTTGGCACATGTTTTTTTGCTATACTAATAAAAATAATAATATACTGGTGACAAAAAATTGATCAAATGATAAAATATTAATAAAACAGAAAGATCAAATACCAGTGGATATGTTTTAAAAAAATACCAGTTGCACTGAAGAAGAGCTGCACCCTAGATACTCACCATCAAAAAAGTGTCCAGCACAAGTTCGGCCAAACTTGTGCTGGACACTTTTGATCAGGTGCAGTCATATGAGATCAATTCTCACCATGGCAATGAAAAAAATTATTTTATAAAAAACTTCACTAGAAGTAGTTTTACATAGCCAAATTTTCTACCTAGAGTTCATCCAAGCCACAGGTGCACAATTTTTTATCTTTAAAAAAAAGTCAATTTAGTACAATTTATCCCTGATGTCTCTCATTTGCTTCAACACCTCTACTGGCCTTTGATAGTAGGAATATTACTTGGATTTCTTTTTTCATATTTGATCCCTTTAACTTAATTTTTTATTCCTAATATTGCTTTTGGATATCAATTAATAATTTTTAAAATAAACTATTTTCATATTTTTATACATTTATTTAATAATATTATAAATGGCATAACATCACCTGATATGCATTTGGCACATGAGTTTTTTCTATACTTATAAAATTAATAATATAATGGCAACCAAAAATTAATCAAATGATATTTATGAGTGAGGAAAAAGATAAAATACCAGTAGACATGTTTGTAAGAAATACTAGATGAACTGAAGAAAAATTCTACCCTAGCTACTCTCCATCATAAAAGTGTCCAGCACAAGTTTGGCCAAACTTGTGCTGGACACTTATGGTCAGGTGCAGTCAGATGGGAGCAATTCTCTCTATGGAAATGAAGATAAATTTTTGATAAAAAATTACACTAGAAGTAGTTTGATATGGCGAAATTTTCATACTGAAGTTTTGGTAAAGCTCAAGTGGATTTTTTTTTTATTTTTACAAAAAAGAAAATTTAGTACAAGTTTAGCCCTGATTGTGCTAATTTGATTCAACATCTTTTTTTTCTGTTTATGGCAGGAATTTAACTTGGATTTTAATTTTCATCTTTGATTTCTTTTATTTTACTTTATTCCTCTCATATTGCTTTTGGATATCAATTTATTTTTTGTAAAACAAATCATTTTCAAATTTTTTTACCTTTATTTAATAATATTATAAAAGGTGTAACATCACCCAGTATGCGTTGGGCACACAAGTTTTTGCTATACTTATAATATTAATAACATAATGGTGACAAAAAATCAATCAAATGATAAATATGAGTGAGGCACAAAGGTCAAATACCAATTAATCAATAGTTCTTTTTAATATTATAAATTTTTTGATTAAATAAAATGGTAATAATGAATTATATTTTTCATCCACAATTCCACTCTAATGATTCCCACTGCACAAAAAGGGTTCACTCAGTTCTTTCTTTACTGCTTGTGCATATACTTTATTGCCCACAGTACTACAATTTTTTGTAGTGATTATCCCACATCTGATTCAGGAATATTTTTGAACAATATAAGTTTTTTTTACAAAAGACCTTATCATATCCAATATCCCACAAAAAATACAACCTGTTTTTGTATTAAAACCCATTAATTATTAAGAAATTGTTAAAATAATTAGATTAGACCCTGGCACAGCTAGATCCATACCAACCAACCTAAAGTCTTTTCAATATTGAAAACAATTAAATAAAATTATGATATCATACTAAATTATGGGCACCAACCATAATTCAGCACTTCTCATTTGCTTTGCTACAAAATGAGTGCATGTAGCATTTTTCTAACGTCGGACTGTTTTTCTTCCTTCCCTCACACCTTTAGTCCAGAATGAAAATTTAGTATGAGTTTTGGTCAAGTTAGTTTGCCAGTGTTATCTGTATGCAATATGAATTCATATTGCATATTTCTATTTATGCATAAAATATACTCATTAAGCATCATTTTTTTTGCATTTTTCAATCATTATGCATATTTATGGATATGCATATGCATATTTATTATACAAATTTATATGCATATTAATATATTTTATTCATATACATATATGCACCTTTTTTTTGCATATTCAATATGCATATTTTTAATACATATTTTTTATGCATATTCAATATGCATATTTTTTATGCATAATTACTATGCATATTTTTTATGCATATTTATTCTTCATAGTCATTATGCATATACTTTAGATAGGCATTTCACATCAATTTTTAACATGCAATAAGTATCCACCATGCAAATTCAATTGCATATGCATCTATATCATACACGCAACATATATTCAAGTTTAATTTTTGAATATTAAGGTATGCTAAGTGATGTTGTTCAACCTTTTGCCAAACCTGAGATTAACTGATGTTCAATGTGGTTCCTAAGCTCTGCTCAAGGAGGGATTGTTCTGGATTCAATCTGTGACAGTTTATTTTTTCAATGTTTTTTCATCAGATTTAAAAACATATTTCTGAAAGTTTCAGGATGGTTTCCCAACAGTTTCCTGACAAATTCCTGATAGTTTCAAATAGAGGGAACTGCTAGCAGTTCACCCCCAGATTTCCTGTGGTGAATCTAATTTTTCAGATGGACTAGCTTTCAAAGTGAGATTTTTCTCAGTAAAGACTTTTTTTATAATTAAAAATTAACTGTGGTAGTTATCAACCCAATTTAAATTAGCTGCAGAGCTTGTGTATATGAAAAAACCATTTATTTCTAATACTCCAATCTTAAATAATTATTTTTTATCCTTCAAAAAAACGATTCTGATGTAGAATGACTCCTATGGTCACAATGCTATAAGAAGAATACAAGATAAGATAATAAATTTGAAAAACCTCTGTCCCTTAAGTTAAAATATGAGGGATAATTTGTCTTGGTGAAGTTTTAACCAAGTTTGAAAGGAGAGTCAATTGAGAGAAAATATTTGAGGAATGTAAATACTCGAAACTGGTAAAATTGAAAATAAAATAAAATAAGAACAATTCACAGTGATTTCAATTCAAAATGTGATTTTTATCAATAATTACCATATCATAGTCACACTTTTGATTGAAATAGTTTCAACTTAGTCAACTTACTTTGATTTTTCATTATTGTTTGCTAATCTTATTTGGAATCATCCTTCTCATATAATCAGCTATTCAAAACAAAACATTAATTAGTTATAAAAAGTTTAATCTTAAGTAGGATTATGATTTTTTGAGATGTATAAACACTATTACCTTTTACATTAGTTGTATGTATTGGCTCCACTGTAATCCCTGATTAGGTCTCCCCTCATAAAAACATTTTATGTGTCATCTCTCATGAATTAGATGAATAATAATTTTAATTTTTTTTAGTTTAGGCCCTCCTCCCTGTTGAGCTAGCATGCACCAACTCACATGGATTAATTTAAGGACCAATATTTTTAAGAGCTAAGAAGGTGGACTACTATGGTAGCTAACACTAGCCTGAGACAAGACTGAATATTTTGAGTAAAGCAGTGAGACTAACTAAGACTGACTTTGTTGATACTATCAACAGTAAGGGAAGATAAGACTGAAAATTATTGATACAGAAGTGAGATTAGAGAGTGATTAGATTACTAGATAAGTTCTCCAATGAGAAGAACTCCACAGTGCTTACCCCATATATCCCCCTTATGAAATATCCCCTCTTTTGCCTCTCACAATGCATAGCACCCATAGTTCTCCTCCTCCTCACCTCTCAACCAAATCATAAAATTACCCCCTGTGCTCCCTTTCAAACTCCTTCAAATTTTCCTTAACATTCATTAAATTTTTCACTGGTTCTCAAGACCTATCTCAAACCCCATATCCTTTCCAATGCACCAAGTACTGAACCTTTCCCCTGTACACCCTCTTAAAAACAACCTTTTCCACCTCAAATTCCTCTTCATTTACTGCCTGGATTGGTGCTTGTGGCTCTTCTGGAAGTCCTGGAAGTGTATCTTATTTATGCTTTGTGAGAAATGAAATGTTTAAAACTGGATGTACTTGCCTCATTGAGATTGGTAGCTCCAGTTCATAAGCTGAGTCAGATATCTTGCATTTGACTTTTAATGGCCCCACTTTCTTGAGATCAAATTTAGCGCTGGGGCGTAATGTGGAAAGGAAACGTGAGCCTAGCCAAACCTTGTCACCTACTTGTAGCGCACAACTCAGGGTGATTCCTTGATCATGATAATGCTTCATTGAAGGCTGAGATATTTTGAGAGCTTCTTCTAGTTCTTAATGCATACTCAATATTTTTTGAATCCACTCTTCTGCTTCTGGGACTTTTAAAATGGATGGTGTACCAATTAAGAGTGTTGAGTTATATACATAGTTTGCTTAAAAAGGTGACATGCCTGTTGCAGAATGTATAGATTTATTGTATGAGAATTCAGCCAGTGGTAACAGCTGCACCCAATCATCTTGCTGATAGTTAATTAAATGGCGCAAATATTATTCAATTGACTTATTCACTATCTCAGATTGCCCTTCAGTCTGTGGATTCCATGCTGCTAACATGACAGGCTTAATTTTCAGCTTCTCATACATTACTTTTAAAAGCCTAGAGTTAAAAGTACATCCCCTATCTGAAAATATACTTTCAGAAAATACATGTAATTTCCAGACATGCAACACCATTAAATCTGAAATACCCCCTGATATAACCTTGGTAGTGGTGGGAACAAAGTGTGCCATCTTGGTTCAGTTGTCAACTACTGTGAGGATATAATTCTTTCCTTGATACTTGAGTAATTCAAATATAAGATCATAGGAGAGCTCCTTCTATGGCTTCTTGGAAATTATTACTTGGGTCAGCAGATTTGTTGTTGGACTAACCTTGTTCCTCTGGAAAGAGTCATATGCCGCCACATGGTTCTGGACATATCCTTTCATGGACTTGCAGTAAAATTTATGATTCACCAGCTCTATAGTCTTCAGTAGTCTTGGGTGTCCTGCCATTGTGGAATCATGCCTTGATTTGACCACCTTCCTCCTGATCTCCTCATCATTTAGCATCACTATCCTCCCATTCCACTAAAGTGCTCCCCCTTCCAGGTGATACTCCTCCAATCCTTTCCTTATCAATAACTCCTCTGATAAAAGAACCTTGAACAGCTCCTGAAATCTTTCATCCTTTTCCTGAAACCTACTTACCCATTTCATCAAATCCTCATCCTCAAATACCACCTTGTCTAAGATTACCCCCTCAACAATATCCCCCTTCAATAATGTTGCACCAACAGTATGTAGATGACCAAGTGCTGGGTGAAAGTCAGGAAGTTGTGATAGCACATCAGGATTTCTACTTTTCTTACCTGGTCTGAATTTAGCAATGAAATTAATGCTGCTTAGCAGTTCTTCCCAGCACGCTGGCTGGCAAGTCAATTTTTTAGTAGTCAGAAAGTTTTCCAAGTTTTTATGATCCATATAAATAATAACTTGTATCCAGTGAGGCCCTCCTTATAAATAGTGGCTCCAGGTGTGTACTGCTTATACTAGTGCCAATAACTCCCTATCATATATTTCATAGTTTAATTTGGAACCTAGCAGTGTTTTTGACAAATACACTACTATTTGTAAGACATTTTCAGCATTGTATTGGAATAATACTGCACCTAGTGCAAAATCTGAGCAGTTGAATTCCAGAAAAAATGGCTTTAATAATTCAGAGATTGCAGGAATAGGGGCAGTCACAAATTGTCTTTTCAGGTAGTTAAATTCATCCTGTTGGCTATGTGTCCAGATAAATTTAGCTTCCTTCTTTGTGAGGTTATGCAATGGTTGTCAAGTGTGGGATTAAACTTCAATAAAACTGCTGTAAAAAAATTTAAAGCCTAGAAAAGACTAAATCTCCTTTAATAATGCTGGTCTTGGCCATTTGGGTACTGCCTTTAATTTCTACTGGTTTATTTGCACCCTATTATTTGAAATGATAATACCCAAGTAGGGGATTTCACTCACTGAGATGATAAATTTCTTTAGTTTTACCCATACCTGCGCTTCCCTCAAGCACTTTAAACAGTCCTTTACACATATCTGGTGTTCCTCTATTGATCTGTAGTAAATTAAGATGTCATCCAGGTATACTGCTAAATCTATTCCTATTCTTTCTCTAAAGATGCTGTTGGTGAAGCTTTGGAAGGTTTCAGGTAAATTACATGGACCAAACAGCATTACCAACCATTCTAAATGACCAAATTTAGTGCAGAATTCCATTTTTTTCATCACCTTCTTTTAAACATATGTTGTGGTAACCTGCCCTAAGATCTAGAGATGTGAAGATCTCTGTACCTTGAAAACTTTCAATTACCTCACTAGTCAAAGAAAGGGGATATCATTTCTTTACTTTAATCACATTTAACCTTCTTAAATCCATAAAAGGACTTAGTGAACCATCATTTTTTCCAAAAAATATCACAGGGGCTGCCCCAAGAAATTTTGACTCTCTGATTAAACCATTCTTCAAATTTTCATCAATAATCTCTTTTAGCACTGTTTATTCCAAGATTGACAATGGGATTATGCGTCTAAAATGAGAAGTTGAACCTGGAATTAGATCAATGTTAAAGTTGTATGGTCAATGAGGTGGCAGGGTTTTGACTCCTCCATCTTCAAACAGTGGTAAGAGCTCCCAATAGACTTCAGGGATAATTTTCTTGAGGCTTTTTGTTTCCTTTGAGAACTGGACACTAGATGCAATCTTGGTAGATATTTTCTATTCTGTTTTATTGCATTCCAGTTCTTCTTCTTCCTCCAGTGCTCCCTTTAATTTCTGAAACTTAGCATTAAGAGAAAGTGTCAGCTCTTTCAGAAAGTCTACTGATAAAAATGAAACACCAGGAGACTTTCCAGGAGGGGTCAGGGGGACAATTCTTTCCCTGTACTATCCACCTTTCTATCTTCTGCCTTCTCCTCATTGTGGAACCTTTCATCTCTTCTTTGGTCCTCTCTGGCACTCCCTGCTAGTGCCTTATCCCCAGCCTACTTCTTAGAATTATAAGAGAGAATCAGCTCTGGCAGAAAGTTAACTGATAATAAAAAAACAGCATAAAACTCTCTGGGATGGGCCCCTGATCCCTGAAGGAAGCAAGGGGATAATAACTTAGCACCAGAATTTCCTTTACTTCTTATCTGAACCTTGTTTTCCTTCCAGTAAATGTGTGGGTTGTATTGGTCTAGCCATGTCATACCAAGTACCATTTTGTGCTGGTCCTTCAGGTTTGTCACATATTCCTTGCATTGAGACACCCTTTCATCACACCAAAATCTGCACAAAACCTTCTCTTTTACTTCTACTCCCCCACTTGGGGATCTGTCAAACATATTTAGACACCTAGGATGTTCCATTTTTTTTCTTTCTATTTCTCTGTAAAAACTTGTTAGAAATAAAATATTCTGTGGCCCCATATTCTAATAGGGCTTGTACATTTGTTGTGGTGTTAAGGTTCATTAAAGGTAACTTTAGTATGATACAATTATCATTTAATTCAAGTAGCTTACACACTGATAGTTCTTCTACTAAATTCCCCTTATTCTTGCCCTCTAATATGTTCAAGGAGGGCACAACATTCACTCTTAAGTGCTTGTTTTCACCTGAACCTTACCTGTGCTATCTTCTACCTCACTTGCCTTGATTATCTCTCTACATTCCCTTTCTAGATGACCACCACTCCCACATTGGAAGCACAGCCCTCTGCTCATACACCTCTGGTATTCCTCATCAGATAGCCTCATAATCTCACTATTACTGCACAAATTGACTTAATTAATGTCCATGACATGTGGGTCCCTGGAACTGGCCCCACTTGATGAGGAATAGTTGCACCACTGACAAGTGCTACTCCAACCATCTATTTTCAGATGTTTAAACTTGTTATTGATTTGGATGGTATTAGGAAATGGTTTAGAGGTAAAGAGGAGAAGCACTATAGGCACTATGCATTGTGAGAGGTAGAAGAGGGGATATTTCATAAGGGAATTATATGGGTTAAGCGCTGTGGAGCGCTCCTCATCGGACAACCTATATAATAATCCAGTTACTTCTTAGTCTCTCTTCTGTACCAGGATAGTCAGTCCTATCTCACTGTTGGTAATCCCAACATAGTCATTATAGTTAGTCTCACTGCTTAGTAGAATATTCAATCCTGTACCAGGCTAGTGTAAGCACTATTAGTAGTCTGCCTTTATAGGTCTTAACATTTTTTCCAATCTTAAATGGTGCACTACTGAAGAATAATAAACCCCTAAGGTCAACCTGATGCAGAAACCCTCACTTCAATAAAAAAAATGGCACTCTTGCAAGAACAAAATGCCAGAATCATGGAGTGTCTAGCTGAGGAACAGCCCTCATACCGCAGCCCAACAGAAGCAGAACTTGACACCACCAAATCCAAGGCACAGGCACGGCCTATGACACCAGTGCCTCTTGTTAAAGGCCCAAATATTGCAGTTCCAGCAATCTTTGATGGAAAGTGAGGCCCCTGAGTAGATAAGTATGCATTTCAGGTAAAAATTTATGTCCTTCTCAACATTCATCAGTTCCCAGATGAGCAATCAAAAATTGGGTTCACAATCTCTTACCTCACAGATGAGTCAGAATGCTGGGAAAAGCCATATACAAAGGAGCTCCTTGAAAATGGTGTTTCAGAAACAACTTTCTGTAAGTTCTTGGAAGCCCCAATGTAGCCACAACCTTGGAGAATGCTCTCAACCAGTTGTGACAGAAACACTCTGTTACAAAGTATGTGTCAGAACTCCTGGTCCATTCCAGCTACATTAAAAAATGGGGAGAAGGATAACTCAAGTTTCACTTCAGTAATGGGCTCTCTCAAAAAATCAGGAATTCCCTAATCAGTCACTCTAGTCCAAACTCCCTCCAGGCACTCATGGAGCTGGCCATCCAAATTGATAACAAGTGTACGTATCAGAAGATGGATGGTTGGAGTGGTGCAGAGAAATCATTTTTCCCCTGGCCTCTGAAAGGGTCATGGGCCAGTCCCTGAAACTCTCCTGGTGTTTAATTATCATCAGTAGACTTGCCACATCAACTGAAACTTTCTCTTGATGCTAAGTTTCAGGACTTGGAGGGGGCGCTGGAGGAAGAAGAGGAATTGGAATGTTACACAAAAGCTTGGAAATATCCACCAAGATTTCAGCCAAGGTCCAGTCCTAAAATCCAATAAAAACCCTCAAGGAAATTTTCCCTGTAGATTATTGGGAATTATTACCACTTTTTGGAGAGGGAGAAGTCAAGACCCTACCACATCATCAACCATACAACTTCACCATTGATCTGATGCCAGATTCAACCCCTCAATTTAGCCACATAATCCCATTATCCACCCTAGATTCAACAGCGCTAAAAGAGATAATTGACAAAAATTTAAAGAATGGTTTTATTAGGGAATCTGAATCTCCCTGGGCTGCCTCTTTCTTCTTTTCAGGAAATAAGGATGGTTCAGTAAGACCTTGCATGGATTTTAAAAGGATAAATGCACTGGTAGTAAAGAGCAGATATCCTCTTCCCCTGAATATTGAGTTGATTGAAAGTCTTCAAGGTGAAGAGATATTTACATCTCTAGATCTTAGGGAAGGTTTCCACAACATACATGTAAAAGAAAGAGATGAACACAAACTAGAATTCTGCACTAAATTTGGTCATTTTGAATGGTTGGTAATGCCATTTTTTCAATGTAATGTGCCTGCCACTTTCCAAAACTTTACAAACAGCATCTTCAGAGAAATAATAGGGATATATGTAGTGGTATACCTGGATGAAATCTTGATTTACTCCAGATAATTTGAAGAACATCATATATGTGTAAAGGAATTTTTGCACCACTTGAGGGAGGCCCAGGTATAGTTAAAGCCGGAAAAATGTGTCTTCTCAGTGAGTGAAATCCCCTACTTGGGTGTGATCATTTCAAAAAATAAGGTGCAAATGGATCAGGAGAAAGTAAAGGCAGTAACATAATGGCCAACACCAGAATCAGTAAAGAAGCTCCAGTCATTCCTAGGCTTTGAAAATTTTTACTGCTGTTTTATTGAAAATTACTCCCACATTTTCCAGCCATTGCATGACCTCACAAAGAAGGAAGCCAAATTTATCTGGATGAGTAGGCAACAAGATGTGTTTAACTACCATAAAAGACAATTTGTGACAGCCCCTACTCTTTCAATCTCTAACTTATTAAAGCCATTTGTTCTGGAATGTGACTGCTCAGATTTTACACTAGGTGCAGTATTATCTCATTATGACGCTGAAGATTTATTGCACTCAATAGCCTATTTGTCACAAACACTTCTAGGTGCCAAATAAAACTATGAAATATATGATAAGGAGTTATTTCAACTAGTAGAATCAGTATGCATCTGGAACCATTACTTGGAAGGAGGGCCTCACAGGTTACAAGTTATTATTTACACAGATCATAAAAACCTGGAAACCTTTCTGGCCACTTAAAAGCTGACTTGCCAGAAGGTGCACTGGGAAAAACTTATAAGTAGCACTAACTTTGTTGTTACATTCCAAACTGGGAGGTAAATTTAAAAACCTGATTCACTATCACAATGCCCTGACTTGTGCCCAGCACTGGACCAACTACACACTGTTGGTGCAATGTTGTTGAAGGGGGAACTTGAAGAGGGGTTAATCCTAGACAAAGGGAAATTGGTATATGAGTATTTTATGGAACAGGTAAGTAGGGTTCAGAAAAAGGATGAAGGAGTGCAGGAGTTTCTGAAGGCTTTTTAATAAAAGGAGTTATTGGTAAGGAAAGGATTGGAGGAGTATCACCTGGAAGGGGGAGCACTGTAGTGGAATGGGAGGATAGTGATGCTAAATGATGAGGAGATCAGGAGGAAGGTTGTCAAATAAAGGCATTATTACCCAGTGGCAAGACACCCAGGTCCGCTGAAGACTGTGGAGCAGGTTAATTGTAATTTTTCCTGGAAGTCCATGAAAGCATACATCCAGCACTATGTAGCCACATGTGACTCTTGCCAGAGAAACAAGGCTAGTGCAAGTGAAACACCACTGACACCACCAAACATTTCTAAACAGCCATTGAGGGAGGTCTCCTATGATCTTATCATGGAATTACCCAAGTCTCAAGGAAAGAATTCTATCCTCAAAGTAGTTGACTTCTGCAGCAAGATGGCACACTTATTCCCCACCACTACTAAGGTTACATCAGAGGGTATTGCAGACTTAATGGTGGTACATGTCTGGAAATTACATGGATTACCTGAAAGTAGAGTATTAGATAGGGGAAGTACTTTTAACACTAAGCTTCTGAAAGCAATGTATGAGCAACTGAACATTAATCCCATCTTGTCAACAGCATGGAATCTGCATACTGACAGGCAATCTTAGATAGTGAATAAGGCAATTGAACAATATTTGTGCCCTTTCATTAACTATCAGCATGATGACTGGGTGCAGATGTTACCAATGGCTGAATCCTCATACAATAGCCAGAAACATGCTGCAAAAGGCATTTCACCCTTTTACAGCAACTATGGATAACACCCAACATTCTCAATTGGCACCCCATTCACATTACAAGTCCCAGAATTGAAAGAGAAGATCCAAATAATATTGAGTATACATCAACAGCTAGAAGCAGCTCTCAAGTTATCTCAAAAATCAATGAATCTTCATCAAGATCAAGGAAAGACCTAGCACCGTGTGCTACAGGTAGGTGAAAAGGTTTGGTTAAGCTCACATCTCCTTTCCACATTGCGCCCCAGTGCTAAATTAGATCACAAGAAATTGGGGCCATTCAAAGTCAAATTCAGGGCATCTGACTCAGCTTATGAGCTGGATCTACAAATCTCAATGAAGCAAGTACATCCAGATTTCAACATTTTATTGCTTGAAAATCATAAATAAGATACAATCCCAGGGAATTCAGAGGAGCCACCAGCACCAATCCAGGTGTAAAATATCACATGCCACGTTACACTAGAAGTAAAAGTACCTCAATTACACCACTATTCCAGCCTAACTCCTAGAAATATTTGAAAAGAAATCTTGGAACAATTACATTCTATTTGTTAACAAATTAGCTGAGCTTTTCAAACTGTAAATTATCCTAAACTTAAATATGTTTATACTTTTCAAACATAAGCAATCTATGCACGCTCTAGCACTAAAGTCAAGGCAATATTCAAAAGGGGTAATTGTGGGTCTGAGGGTAAATTAGGAGGTCTGTGATAGAAGAAACAGGATAGAAGGGATATAAAGTTAGATAATTGATGAGAACTCTGGTGGATTAAATGGGTCTGTGGATATATGGTGGCTGGGTAATTAATGGGTCAGTGCAAGGAGGGATAGGATATTTAAAGGGGGGTTACTTTGGTTCAATTCTCTCTAGAATTAAATTATAAAATATATTAGTGATATTAGTCAAGTTCTTATTAGGCTATTATTTTATTTGTCCTTTTCTCTCTTAATAATCAATTTTTTTTAATCCTAAATACTTAAATCTTCCCTTTGATTATTAAGTTGCAACCCTTTGTGAGATTCAACATAATAGTTAGTGTCCTTACATTATACATTAATTATTCCTCAAAGATTATTAGGAACCATTCTTGGTTACTCGTTTCCATCTTTGAATCACTTCCTCAAAGTAATCCTCTGTGCTTCAAAGTTGTAATTTCCCTCATCCTTTTACCTCACTTACTTTGGGATCATCCTTGACCTTGTGCGTAGGTAGGTTTTCCAGTGACAGTATAACTAAATTATCTGCATATCTCATTCTTTATACTACTACAGTTTTCAGGTGCCAAATCTAAATATGGCGCCTGTTCAACTCACTCCTCCTCCCATGGGCGCCACTACTAGAGCTTGTGCTAGGGATAGGCCAACCTCATTATGTCCTGTTTCTTGCACTCACTCCCTTGAACCGCTTGATTTAAGGGAGCACAAACATTCAATTCAATCTGTAGAAGACATTCCTTATGATTTTGAAGACTCCAGTGAAGAAGATGAAGGGGAGGAAACCATGCGCAAGGCACCATCAGCCCCGGATTCTGGACCTTCAGGCCAATCATCAATTTCTGGCCCAAATGCTTCATTGGAGGAATTCATGAAGCTCCTGGTTAAAACCCTCACTAATCCTACCTCATCTGAAGGATCTAAACTCAAAACTCCTTCAATGAAGTCTCCAGACAATTTTGATGGAGAACATCCTGACAGATTGCGTCCCTTCTTGCAAACATGTAAGTTACTATTCCACAATGACCTACAAACCTTTAGTATGGATCTTTCCAAAGTCATTTACGCCTCTTCTGATATATAAGGAAGGGTGTCACGGTGTTTCAAACCTTATCTGCTCATGCTTTCCTTAAAAAAACCTCACTTACTCATTGATAATTGGGAAAAAATTTAGGACCAAATTTTTATGTTGTTTGGTGACCCAAATGAAACTGACAATTCAGAGATCAAACTTGATTTCCTTCGAATGAGAAATAATTGAAAAGCTTCTGAGTACATCTAAAATTTCAGGGCTTTACAAACTTGAGTTAGTTGGAATGATGCTGCTCTTAAATATCATTTCAAAAAGGGACTCCCTTTGAGGATTCTGGATCAATTGAATCTTCACAGGCATAAAATGGAGAATCTGACAGACTTAATGGATACGACCCTTGAACTTGATGGCACACATCAATGAAGACTTCAACAAATGTATCACATGCAAAAATCTCATGGTTCAAACTTCAAGTCAGGGGCTCCGTCTTAAAATCATTCCCAACCAACCCAATATACTCAATCCAAAGCCAGTCATAAGGGAAAGGAAAAGTCTAAACCCAAAAGCTCAACTCCTAGTGGTATCAGTAAGATATTGGATCCAAAAGGTGAATTAAAGGAAGCTGAAAGGAAAAGACGGACAGATAATGGGTTATGTATTTATTGTGGAGTTAAACACAAGTTGGAAGATTGTGCAAAATTGAAGGAAAGGGAAGTTAAAAGTTCAAATTCAAAAAACTAGATTTAGTTTACTTGTGTGAAAAGCAAACTATTTTATTTCTCCCAGTGCAAAAAACCTCCATTTTTTAAGGACTGGAGTTTCAATTAACTGTTTGAGATTTATTCTGTTTAAGGAGGATATTCCCTTCAGTTGTCTCATTGACTCTGGAGCTTTGATTTCACTTATCAGTTTATCTTTTGCCAAAAAACCTAAGCTGACATTTGTAGGTACTGATTGAATTCCAATTTATTTGGTCAAATCAGAGGAACCCAAGTATTGTGTTTTCAACTTTCCAAATTTTCCCTCCTTCAAGTGGGAATTAAAAGTCTTGGATGCCCCAAGGATGAATGATACCATTCTTGGCCATGACTTTTTAAAGCATCGGAATCCTGAAATTATTTGGACAGAGGGATTGATCACCCCTCATTCTAATTATATTTCTTATTCTTCAATACAGGTCAACAGGGAGTTAAACAACCCATCTGACCCTGTCCTGCTAGAGTACATATCTCTGCCAGATGATTTGCAACCATCTGATTTTTTTCTAAATGAGCATTTGGCTAACCTTTCTAGCTTGGTTACTTCACTTTAAGGGGCTTTCAAAAGCCTCAAGGTAAACTATTCTTGCTCTCTAAATTCAGGTCTACCCTTGACAGACTCCTTTGACAATGAAGAGAATTTCCAAATCAATATTGAAGCCATTAAATCAACTCTACCGGAAGTTTATCACAAATTCCTCAATGTATTTTCAGTCTTTAAGGTAAACAAGCTGCTGCCTCATCAAACCTACAATCATTAAATAGAGTTAGTAGGTCCAGTACCTTCGGCAGGTCTGTTCTACTCCCTATCAAAGGATGAATATCAAGTTCCTTGAGACTACATTGCAGAGAATGTGGCAAAAAGTTTAATTCAAGCCAGTAAATCCCCAACCGGCTCTCCAGTTCTTTTTGTCAATAAAAAGGATGGAAGTCTTAGGTTATGCGTTGATTATAGAAAACTCAATGCAGTGACTAAGAAGAACACATATCCAGCTCCTCCTATTTCTTTACTCCTTACTTTGTTTATTAGTGCTAATTTCTTTTCTAAAATTGATCTAAGAGGTGCTTAAAACCTTATAGAATTGCTAAAGGCCATGAAACTTTTACAGCAATGTGCACTAGGTTTGGTAGTTTTGAATATTTTGCTATGCCTTTTGGGTTATGTAATGCACCCTCAACTTTTCAAACTTTTGTCAATAATATCTTTCATGATGTTGTTGAAAAATTTGTTGTCGTCTATCTAGATGATATTTTAATTTTTTCAAAAACCCTTGAGGAACATATTGAACATGTTTGACAGGTCCTCATTTTTCTTTGAGAGCATGGTCTCTACGCCAAGCACACTAAGTGAAAATTCCACCTAAAGTCTATTAACTTTTTAGGTTTTACATTATCCACTGACAGCCTTGTCATGGATGATAGGAAAATTAAAATAATATTGGAATGGCCGGTGCCAAAATCTGTAAAATCCTTACAAGGTTTTTTAGGTTTTTCAAATTTCTATGGAAGATTTATTAAATATTACTCTAAAACTATTACAAATCTCACTTCTCTTCTTAGAAATTATATTTCCTTTGTTTTCACTGATACAGTGCAAAAGGAATTCAAAGCATTGAAGTCTGCGTTCACCACAGCTCCAATTCTTTGACATTTTGACCCTTCTTCTTTGACAATTGTCAATACAGATGCTAGTGATTATGCTATTGCAGGGGTTATATCCCAATTAAATTCTGAAACAAAATTGTCTCATCCTGTTGCGTTTGAACCACACAAATTGATTTCAGCAGAGTTAAATTACAAAATTCATGATAAAGAGTTACTTGCTATTATTCATTGTCTTAAAAAATGGTGTGCTTTTTTTCTCAGTCTTAATAGTCCCTTTTAAATTTTAATGGATCATAATGCTTTAAAGTACTTTATGTCTTCCAAAGTCTTGATGCGATGTCAAGCCAGATGGGCTGAATTCTTATTTGATTTTTCTTTTACTATTACCTATTGTCCTGGGAAAAATTGTGTAGTTCCAGACATATTGTCACTTCTGGACAATTTTTACCCAGTTCCAGGGGAAGAATTCACTAACAAGAACACAGAAAATGTAAAATCAATTTTCAACAAATCAATGTTAACAACTCATCAGCTCAATACAATGACAACTCAAACAAATCAAAATCCACTATCCAACATTAAAGAAGCTCAATCAAAAGATGATTATTGTGTAGGGGTAAAAGACAAAATAATCTCAAGGCAAGGGGCAAAAAGATTCAGTATCAAATCAGGCCTGTTAGTCTTCAAAGGTAGAATAGTCATCCTCAATGATAAGGATATAAAATTATGGATTTTCAATAGTATAAATGATTCTTTGTTAGATGGTCATTTTGGGGTTGATAAAACCTACCAGTTAATAGCAAGGGATTTCTTCTAGACATGAATGACTAGAGAGATCAAGGCCTATATTAAAGCCTTTTATGAATGTAATAGGAACAAGGTACCTTGACATAGTAAGTATAGGTTGCTTCAACCACTTCCAGTTCCCTCTAAACCTTGGGAATCAATTTTGATGGATTTCATTTCTCAATTACCTCCATCAGATAATTTTGATAGTATACTAGTTGTAGTTGATAGATTCTCTAAAATGTCTATTTTTATTAAAACTGTTACTACTGCGACAGCAGAGGATTTAGCAAAGTTATTTTAAGAACACATATTTTCTAAACATGGATTACCCAATGATATTATTTCAGATAGAGGTTCTTTATTTTTTTCTACTTTCTGGACTCAATTATGTTGACAATTAAATATTATGAGGAATCTTTCTACTGCTTATCACCCTGAAACCAATGGGCAAATAGAAAGAGTCAATCAAATCCTTAAACAATATCTTCAAATGTATGTTAATTATCAACAAGACAATTGGACCACATGGTTACCATTGGCCTAATTTTCTTATAAAAACTTGACACATTTGTCAACAAAACAATCTCCCTTCAAAACTATCTATGAACAAAATCCTTGATTCAATCTTATTCATGTAGGAATAAATGATCCTGCTGAACATTATCTTTGAACAATTTCATGACTTCAAAGAAAATTTCAATCTAACCTGGAAGCGGTGAATCAAATGTATAAGGAACAGGCCAACAAAAATTGACAATCTGCTCCACTCTTTAAACCAGGTGATAAAGTATGGCTTGATGCAAAAAATATTTGAACAACTCAATCTGAGAGGTGCTTGGGTCCATTTGAAATTAATTCTGAAATCTCTAAAAATGCATTTCAACTCAAGCTACCTCCAAAGTGGCAATCAATTCATCCTGTTTTTCATGTATCTCTCTTGGAACTGGCTTGAGAGATATACCCAGGAAAGAACCATCCTCCTCTGGAACCTGTCAAAGTAAAAGATTATCTAGAGTGGGAAGTAAGCCAGATTCTTGATTCAAGAAGGTGAAAAGGGAAACTTCAATATCTTGTAGAATGGGAAGGCTACCTCAATGATACTAATAAAATATCCTGGGAACCAGCCATCAACCTTTCTAATGCTCCTGAACTTATCAAATATTTTCATTTAAAATATCCTTCAAAACCTAAACCTTAACTTATTTCATTTTTTCTCTGTTTTTTTCTTTCTTTTTTTTCTTATCTCTTCTTTTTTTTTTTTTTCTAAATACTTAAATCTTAAAATCTTCAATATATCTTTCAATTTTAAACTTAAAACTTCATAATCATTTCAAACTTAAATTCTTTTATCTATTCTTTTTAATTTATAAGCTCTGTATATTTCTTTGAACTAAATTTAAAACTTTAAAATAAAAATAAAATAAAATAAAAATAAAAATAAAAATAAAAATAAAAATAAAAATAAAAATAAAAATAAAAATAAAAATAAAAATAAAAATAAAAATAAAAATAAAAATAAAAATAAAAATAAAAATAAAAATAAAAATAAAAATAAAAATAAAATTAAAATTAAAATTAAAAATAAAAATAAAAATAAAAATAAAAATAAAAATAAAAATAAAAATAAAAATAAAAATAAAAATAAAAATAAAAATAAAAATAAAAATAAAAATAAAAATAAAATAAAATAAAATAAAAATATAATATAATATAATATAAAATTAAATTAAATTAAACCAGAATTAAATAAAATTAAGCCAAAATTAAATAAAATAAAAAATAAAAAAATTAAATTACACAATAAATAAAATGTATATTAAAATAAATTCATTTTCTTTTTTTTCTTTCTTCTAAAATTGATTTGTATATTACTTTATCATATTCTCTTCCAAAATTCTTTTCTTTCTTTTTCTTTTCAACATTCAAACTCTTTTTCATTTTTCTTTTCTTTTCTGTTTTTCTCAAAACTCAAACAATCAACGCAACTTTCTTCAACAATCAATCTCAAATCAAATTTCTTTTAAATTCTAAATTTCCTTTATTTTCTTTTCTCTAAATTTTTTTCTTAAAATATTTCTTTTCTCTTTTCTTCTCTCAAAATTTTCTCTCTTAAAAAACAAATTTTTTTTCTCTTTTATTTCTTCTATTTACATAATAAACCAAAAAATAAAACAAAAAACAAAATAAAACAATATTCAAGAATAAAAACTATATTAAAAAAATTCTTTTCTATTTTTCTTTTCTCTAAATTATTTTTTCTTCCAATTTTTTTCAAATCAATTCCCTCATCTTCTCAAAGACTTCATTACCTTCAGCAAACACCACCTCCCCAATATCCAACAATTCTTTGGCTTTATCATATGATTCCAAATTCACAATTTTTCCAACCTTGTTTCATAAACCCTTGAAGAATTACATTTGACAATAATGGCATGGTTTCTTGAACCATAATTGATCCAAGGCTTTGACCGTTAAGTCGGCGTCCTCAGTGTTTGGTGGATCTTTTTCAATTGGTTGTTTGACCTCAGTAGGAATTTCAGGGACTGGCCCATTGGTCGACACTATTGGAATCTCCTACATGGTCTCCACCCCCTAATAATAATAATAATAATAATAATAATAAAGATTAGTTACCATCACAGTAATAAAAAATTAAATTAAAAAACACTTACCCCAAATTCAGGGTCAACCTCAAGAAACAATGGTTTTCTCTCTGCCACCTCTACTTCCTCTTCCTAATTGTCCTCAATAATTAACTTTTTCCTCTTCAACATAGAAGCTTCCTCCCTTTCTTTCTCTGCAGCATCTGCAACACCCTTGTCCACTTTGTCCTCTATCATCCTTCTCTTCCCTGAGGCTACATCAGTAGCCCAATCAGTTATCTCCAACCTCTCCTCCTGACTAAAGCCCTCCAATTCATCCACCGCCAAATCACTAGTAGTAGGCACATCCCATATGTCTTCGACAATTGCCTTTGAGTCAGCAATTGATCAAAACTTTGTATTGTTGAATGGCTTGGTATTATTGTTGAGAGCCAAGGCATTACATGTCACTCAATGCCATTGACAAAACTTGCACTTCTTGCAAGGACTTGAGAGGCTGTACTCTCCACACAGGCTGTACAGGACGTCTTGAATTTCCAAGTGGGGAGCCCCCCATCAGCTTGAGGGTTAGGAGGCATAGGGGTTGGGTTGGTATGTACAGGCATTAAAATTTAAATAGATAAAGTCAAAAAAATAGAAAAATGGAAGGAGGTGATAGTAAAATTTTATTTAATGAAGTGTTCCAAAGCTCAACAGAGCTCCTGTTTTTTACCTGGGCATCTGTCACACGCCACATGACACTCAAATAAAAAGTACCTCAATTACACTACTATTCAAGCCTAACTTCTAGTGATACGTGAAAAGCAATCTTGGAACAGTTACATTCTATTGTGTTCTCAAATTAGCTGAGCTATTCAAACTTTAAATTATCCTAAATTTAAATATGCTTATACTTTTCAAACATAAGCAATCTATGCACGCTCTAGCACTAAAGTCAAGGCAATATTCAAAAGGGGTAATCGTGGGTCTGAGGGTAAATTAGGAGGTCTGTGATAGAAGAAAAAGGATAGAAGGGATATAAAGTTAGATAATTGATGAGAGCTCTGGTGGATTAAATGGGTCTGTGGATATATGGTGGCTGGGTAATTAATGGGTCAGTGCAAGGAGGGATAGGATATTTAAAGGGGGGTTACTTTGGTTCAATTCTCTCTAGAATTAAATTATAAAATATATTAGTGATAGTAGTCAAGTTCTTATTAGGCTATTATTATATTTGTCATTTTCTCTCTTAATAATCAATTTTTTTTAAATCCTTTATACTTAAATCTTCTCTTTGATTATTAAGTTGCAACCCTTTGTGAGATTCAACATAATAGTTAGTGTCCTTACATTATACATTAATTATTCCTCAAAGATTATTAGGAACCATTCTTGGTTACTCGGTTCCATCTTTGAATCACTTCCTCAAAGTAATCCTCTGTGCTTTTACGTTTTAATTTCCCTCATCCTTTTATCTCACTTACTTTGGGATCATCGTTTACCTTGTGCATAGGTTGTCCAGTTACAGAAAATGAAGAGGTTTTTGAGGTGGAAAAGGTTGTTTCTAAGAGGTTTTACAGGGAAAGGGTTCAGTAATTGGTGAATTGGAAAGGATATGGGGTTTTGTATAGGTCTTGGGAGCCAGTGGAAAATTTGGTTAATGCTAAGGAAAAGTTTAAGGAGTTTTAGAAGGAGCACAGGAGGCAGGAGGGGTAAAAGAGGAAGTAATGTTAGGATTTGGTTGAGAGGTGAGGAGGAGAAGTGCTATTGGCTCTATGCATTTTGAGAGGCAGAAGAGGGGATATTGCATAAGGGGGTTATATGGGGCAAGCACTGTGGAGTGCTCCTCATCAGATAACTTATATAGTAATCCAGTTACTTCTTAGTCTCACTTCTGTACCAGCATTGTCAGTCCCATCTCACTGTTGGTCATCCCAACATAGTCAGTCTAGTTAGTCTCACTACTTAGTAGTATAGTCAGTTCTGTTCCAGGCTAGTGTCAGCACTAGTAGTAGTCTGCCTTCTTAGGTCTTAACAGATGGCCAATTCCATGAGCACTTGAAAGGAGGTTGGACAAGGGTGACTGATTAGGGTGTTCCTGATTTTTTGCAGGAGCCCATTTCTAAAGTGAAAAATGAGTTCACCTTCTCCCCATGTTGTAACATAGTTGGTGTGTCCCTGGAACTATGACATATACTTGGAAATAGAGTGTTTCTGTTGTAACTTGTTGAGAGTATGCTCTGAGGTTGTGTCCACATTGGGGTCACCAAACACTAATTCAAATTTGGCCATGAGCTGATGGAAATCTGTTTCCAACTTGCCATTTCCAAGGAGTTCCTTTGTATATGGCCTTTCCTAGTGCGCTGCCTTATTTTTGAGGTAAAATATTGTGTACCCAATTTTTGATTGCTCATCTGTAAACTAATGACTGTTGGGCAGGAGATAAAGGTTTACCTGAAATGCATTCTGATCCACCTGGGGACCTCAATTTCCATTGAAGATTTCCAGGACCACAATCTTTGGGCCTTTAACAGTGGTGCTGATGTTGTAGGTGGTGCTTGTGCCTCAGCTTCAGTGGCATCCAGTTCTGCTTCCATGGGGCTGGAATATGAGGGACTTTCCTCCACTAGATGTTTCATGAGTCTGTAATTTTGTTATTGCATGTGTACCATTTTCTCTTGCATTTCAGCAAGGATTGTTATCTCAGTTTGACCTGAGGGGTTCATTGCTCTTCATTAGTGCGCCAATTAAGACTAGACAAAATGTTAAAACCTAAGAAGGAAGACTACTACTGGTGCTAATGCTAGCCTGAGATGGGACTGACTATGCTTGATACAACAGTGAGACTAGAGAGTAATTATATTACTAGATAACTTGTCCAATGAGGAGCACTCCACAGTGCTTTCCCCATATATCCCCCTTATTAAATATCCCCTCTTTTGCCTCTCACAATGCATAGTTCCCATAGTGCTCCTTCTCCTCACCTCTCAACCAAATCCTAAAAAATATTATTGAAACTCAAAATGTCTCAAGTTTGGAGGGAGATCAATGTATTTCTTAGAAAACGAATGATAAATAGATAATTTGCGAGTAAAATGTAGTTGTTGCAAAAAATATATACTTTTAAAAGCTGATTTGACATCAGCCTTGACACCCAGTTATTGAATAAAGTGACTTATTTGCAAAATTGGTGTACCTTTTTGTAAGTGAATTTTTTTGTTTGAAACCCACACTTAACATAAGTGGGAATTGGCCAATTTCACACCCCCTTAGAAGACCTTTAACCCCCTTTTATTACCTCAATATGCATTTTCAAATCTCAAATTAGGGTTCTAGGTTCCTCATCTGCATCTGCACAAACTGAAGAAAAGTCAGAAAATCTTTAAAAAAAACTACTGAAAAAGCCACTAATAATACTGAAAAAAATATGAGTACAAGGTTGAAAACAGCTGGGGCTTCTGTGGAGCTTAATTTAATTGTTTTCACGGAAAAATTCAGTTTGTGAAAAATGAAAGAAAATCTCCACAAGCAGTGTAATCACCCAAATCACTTCAAACTGACCACAGGCATCTATAATTGAGCATTTAAAACTATGTCAAATCACTAATCTTCATCAATCACCCAAAAACTACTAAATAAAATACCACAACAACTTTCTGTCATTTTTTTTAAATAAATGGGTGATTTTGCGTGTGATGTCTCAAATTTTGACTCTAATAAAACTTTTTCTTTTTTTTTTGTGTGTGTGGGATTGGACATTTTGACTAAATATATAAGGTGTTAGAAGAAATGAATGGATGGTTTTGATTCTCTTATACACTCACTCAAGGGAAAGTGTATTAGAATTGTCTTCATTTGAAAAGGGCAGATATAGCCAAAATTAACAGTAGGTCTCTAAAAGTGAATGCAAGAGGTTTGATACCCCCTAATAGGTGAAAGTGAAAAATATCATCTATTTTGTCCCAGCGAGCAATGAGCTTTCTTGGATAAAGGTATGTTGGGGAGTCAATGTGGATGAGATGAGACAGGAGATACTATTTCAATAATTGTAATAATGTAAATGGTAATATACGCTGTTGATTGTTGTGGATGAACAAAAAGTTGTTGTCAAATCAATAAAACCAACCTGTTTGGTTGTGAAAGTTTTGATTCAACTGAAATTAATCATTTATTTTGACTATGAAATACACCATTGTTTAAGCTAATCTATTACTCAAACCTGCACTTAGATAAGTGGTGCTTTGTTCAGAATTTATTCTAGCTTTGTGATTGTTAATTTTTAGACTTTGGCACTGCCTTGGTGTAGTGTGTAGTTATTCTGGTTTTATACTTGGTGATTTAATTTTGCCTTTTTTTTCTTAGTATTCCTTTTCAATTTTAGTGGTAGTTTTTTAAGGATAGTGAAAGGTGGAAGATATACTGAATTAGTATGAATATGGAACATGGTGGCACATTAGGTCATGGAAAAGACAGTTATTTTTTTTTTGATTTAGTAGAGACTTAAACATATAAACAGAGATGACTGAGACGTTTTAGTTATTTAATTTTAATACAATTCGTAAAATTTTACAATTAAAAATCATGATTAATCATATTTTTCTCCACAAAACTTTTGAGGAAATAATTATAAATATCACCAAATTATAAACTTCTAGATATATCATAAATTTTTGGTCCTGGAAACTTATGGGGATTGTATCACTGTTTAGCAGGCCGCCTGATAGCTATTCTGAAAAAATTGGAAAATGGGAGAAGCAACTCACAAGAAAATATATTTTGGGGACTTAAATTATATACCAACAGAGGTCGAGGGATAATTAATAAGTTGAAAATATATATATATATATATATATATACTTTGGTATATTAACAGCTGAAAAAATTTGGCCCAATAATATCCAGAAACTCTTGTTGTTCTTTTTTTTTTGCAGGACTTTTCTTTTTACTTCGAATCAGGCTAACGCTTGCCCAACACCCATCATCACGAGAACAAACACTCTGTTCACTTGGTAGGCTTTTTCTTTCGCAAAATGAGATATCTCCTGAAAAACGGGGTACTCCATAGATACTTGTAAAGACAAATTTATAGTCTTCAGCACGTTTACATGATCGTTCAGGTCCTGCAGGCTGTAAATTGATATTGAGAACACAGCTTTCGGGAAGAAGCCTCCTTAATTTTGCTGTGTTACTTGTAGGACGACAAAAGTTTGTATTGTTTGATGCAATCGCTTGAGTAAAGTTGAAATATGGTACCTCATATTTTCTCTTTTCTTGAAAGCCCATAGTTATGGCGTCTCCTTTCACTTCAAGGGGCTGTACCAGCGCATCAATAATTCTCATTGTAGCTTGGGCATAAATCACGGCTGGCTCATTCATGGTGAAGTTGCGAAACCCTTCTCGGTTGCCGTTTACCACGGAAATTGCAATTGCGGGGATCCCCCTTTGCGCAGCATATGAGGCGGCTCCTACAGTACCTGAAAAATGGTCCATAAAATGAACGTTTCCTATTGCAATTTATAGCCATCTTTGAGTTTCTTAAGATTACAATGAATGAGGCTAAAGACATACTTCCGACATTGGGGCCTGTGACTACTAAATCTGGAGGCGCTCCCCAAGTAAGGTGTGAAAGTATATCGATCCCATATCTGATACCGTCCACAGGATAGCCATTTACATACCAAATGTTTGCTGCAAATAGAATCTATAAGTGTTGAAAAGTCAAGCAGTGAGTTTTTGTTTCATCTTGTTACTCTTACGGTCAGTGTCTTTGGGGCTTTTTCCAACACCTGGTGAACTTTTTGCAACAGAATTGTATTGCCCTTTTGCTTCCAAATGTTTGGGATTTGACTGTCGAGAACCTGTTCCACTTTTGTTTTCGGTGGGGGCAGCTATTAGAGTCTTATGGACATAAAAAGAATCAGTGAAATTGATGTGGTATATTCAAGGTGAAGAGGTACTCACACAATATCCAGCGGATCTTAGTACCAGATATTCAGCACGAAGATAAAGCTCTTCAACTGAATTTAAAATCCATTTCCGTAAGTAATCATCAATGATTTTTGAGATAATTTAGCGCTTACATCCGTCATCGTTGCCTTGGAGTATTTTGACTTGACTTCTTGATATCTTATCCTGGGCAAAAGTTTTAAAACAGCAATAAACGATACATACTATCACGTTTGAGAACTTCATTGTTTTACTCTTTGTACCTTGCGTTGAATTGTTTTTTGGGGGCCCTGAATTGTGAGGTTTACCTAGAAAAAAATTTTGAATTAGGAGATTTTCTCTTAAAATAGTATTGTATTCATGCAAGTTTTGTTACTGTGACAATATACCGAGTTATTTCTATAGAATACGAATTAATTGACAGATACACTTTATAGATAATGGAGATTAAGTCGAACATTTTCCTGTGGGGATGCAAGGATTTTCAAATGTCAAAATACGTAACATGTGTGACGTGTAACAAGTATTTAAACTTCATGGATCCCCACTCCTCCGTTATGAATGAGTGAGTGGTCTGTCTAACTTGTTTGAAATATTAATTTTTTTCCCCGATCTCAGTAAATATAGGGTACTGAAATCGAGTTCAAGTTAAGACTATTTACAAGAAAGTGATGTAACAGTCAAATAAATCAAGATACCTGGCTTCTTTCAGAATATGAATTCAATTCATCTTCCATTTTGCATCTGGCTCATTAAATAATCCCAACCCTGATTTTTCAGTGAGAGAGTAAAACATCTTCAGAGAGCTGTAGTTTTTTTTTAAGTACAGCCATATTAAGAACTGTTGGTGCACGTTTGCTATAAAGTTAGAAACTTTCAGGAAGATATACTGACATTTAATAGTGAAATAGGCAGATTTTTAGTGAATGCAAGCTAATTTTGCGATCAAATGCCAACCTTTCTGTCTAATGATTTCAAAAAAAATTCTAAAAGTGCATCAACAACAACACATATCAACAATGGTTGGTGCACCTACATAAGCCAAAAAAAAAAAAAAAATCTAAAAAATCTAAAAATCTAAAAATCTAAAAATCTAAAAATCTAAAAATCTAAAAATCTAAAAATCTAAGAATTCCAAAAATCTAAAAATCTAAAAATCTAAAAATCTAAAAATCTAGAAATCTAAAAATCTAAAAATCTAAAAATCTAAAAATCTAAAAATCTAAAAATCTAAAAATCTAAAAATCTAAAAATCTAAAAATCTAAAAATCTAAAAATCTAAAAATCTAAAAATCTAAAAATCTAAAAATCTAAAAATCTAAAAATCTAAAAATCTAAAAATCTAAAAATCTAAAAATCTAAAAATCTAAAAATCTAAAAATCTAAAAATCTAAAAATCTAAAAATCTAAAAATCTAAAAATCTAAAAATCTAAAAATTCCAAAAATCTAAAAATCTAAAAATCTAAAAATCTAAAAATCTAAAAATCTAAAAATCTAAAAATCTAAAAATCTAAAAATCTAAAAATCTAAAAATCTAAAAATCTAAAAATCTAAAAATCTGAAAATCTAAAAATCTAAAAATCTAAAAATTCCAAAAATCTAAAAATCTAAAAATCTAAAAATCTAAAAATCTAAAAATCTAAAAATCTAAAAATCTAAAAATCTAAAAATCTAAAAATCTAAAAATCTAAAAATCTAAAAATCTAAAAATCTAAAAATCTAAAAATCTAAAAATCTAAAAATCTAAAAATCTAAAAATCTAAAAATCTAAAAATCTAAAAATCTAAAAATCTAAAAATCTAAAAATCTAAAAATCTAAAAATCTAAAAATCTAAAAATCTAAAAATCTAAAAATCTAAAAATCTAAAAATCTAAAAATCTAAAAATCTAAAAATCTAAAAATCTAAAAATCTAAAAATCTAAAAATCTAAAAATCTAAAAATCTAAAAATCTAAAAATCTAAAAATCTAAAAATCTAAAAATTCCAAAAATCTAAAAATCTAAAAATCTAAAAATCTAAAAATCTAAAAATCTAAAAATTCCAAAAATCTAAAAATCTAAAAATCTAAAAATCTAAAAATCTAAAAATCTAAAAATCTAAAAATCTAAAAATCTAAAAATCTAAAAATCTAAAAATCTAAAAATCTAAAAATCTAAAAATCTAAAAATCTAAAAATCTAAAAATCTAAAAATCTAAAAATCTAAAAATCTAAAAATCTAAAAATCTAAAAATCTAAAAATCTAAAAATCTAAAAATCAAAGTATTTAGACAGAATAATTGACATTTAACAGTAAAAATGACAAATGTTTGGTGAATGCAATCTAATTTTGCTATCTAATGTCATTCTTTCTGTCAGGCTGAGGTCAAGTAAAAAGACGTGAACTAGCTTAAACGGTCTGTTTCTAGAAGATTTAAATGGTCCTTTATGAAAACTGTAGTACAAATCCAATAAGTAGTAAAATATAATTCAATATAAAGGTCTCAGCAATATAAATCTCACTAATTATATATATGGCTTACAATCTTATAGTTGGTATAAAAATAGATTTAATAATAGATACTATTCAAAGACTTTATAAGTGCTATTGATATGTATTGTAATTGATTGGGTTATATGATTGAATTGTAATTATAAAGAATGTAGAAAACAAGACCCAAAACCTCCTCCTTTTATACACAATAACTTCCCCAATGAACCCCTTGATTTACCAGTCAACTACACAGTTAATGACACCTCAATCCAGCTAATAGACATGCCCATCAACATCCAGAGTGACCCATAACATAATTAGAATAGTATCACCTGCCAAAATCCTGTATTAATAAGGCTAATCCTTCAAAATTAAAGAATAAGTGAAAAAGAGAGTATATGCGTATTATATATTAAAATAAAAGACTAAAAAGGGAAGATTAAGGCTCATAAATGCTTAATATTAAGGGGGATTAACAGTAGAAATTATGGGGCTAATACTGACATTATACTATGTGAAATCCCCATTCAAAAATACCCAAAATTGACTGAGAAACCACCCAAAAACTTAAAAAAGAGCATGAGATGTGGGGTAACTACATGCAGTCCTTTGCAGGTGCTTTCACAGGTAGATCCTTGACTAATTTAGGCAAATTTAAGCGTGGTAGTGAAATAAGGCGCCAAGATTGAGGTTATTAATGAAATTAGTGCATATAAAAAGGGTCAATGCATTATTAATTAAGCTAGGACACTAAATAAGCGTCTCTTGCTTATTTTAGTGTGTTTCCCCACAGTGGGCGTAGAATGTGGGGTATTTATAGTGTGAAAAAGCTATCTTTTCTAAAAATGAAGCTATTCACACAGGAAAAATGCAGGCAGTATGTGGCCAGTACACAGAAGCCATTTCTGGCATAAAAAACACCAAATTTGAAAAGTGTTATTTTTATGCATTTGAGTAGCCAAATAAATACTCCTAATTGAGAAAAATTGAAATGTCAAAGCGCATTTTTAATATTATTAAATTTATAGCGCATATAATCAACTTTTAAGTGATTTAAATCGCATTTCTTGTTTTTTGCATAAAACAATGAAAACAACAGCTTTAAGTGTACTTAAAAATTATGTAGCCTTATATTTAAGGTTCTTAAAATTACACTAGTATATTCCAACTTAATATTAAGTACATAAGACTTATAAAAGGTGGATATATGCCTGTATATAAGGTGTTATAATGGCATATTTGGTATATTATCATAATTTTACTTATGTATACTGTTTGTCTACTCTAATTTATTATTCCCATATATAGTTCATGTGTTTAACATAACTTATAAGTAGTTTTTACTCAGTCCTGGGGATATACAGGCTGACACTTTCTGTCTGGAAATTTCCAAAAGTGTACCAACAGTTTTTAACATAGCTGTATGTGTAGCTGTATGTGTAATAGCTTCAATGGATACTTTATAAACAAACTACAGTTAATCCTGGAAACCTAGCGATTGTCTTGCCTCTTATCTCTTGCCAAAAGCATAGCTCATCTGAGCAGAACTCATTATTTTGGCGGGGGATGGGATGTGAGACAACCACAAGCTTTCCAGGATTTGCTGTAAGTTTTAGTCACGCATTTTTACATCGTGACACTGACCCGATGAGCAAATTATCCGAAGGATGGCAAAGTTTCTTGGAATCCCTGCGACTAGTAGTAGTTTTTTGCATCAAATATCGGGGAAATGCGTACCAGCGAGAGATGAATAAAATGGTTTATCATGATTTTTTTTTTTTTCTAACTTTAAACACTTCCATCCTTCTTAGTCTCATCTGTTCTCTGACTGATAAATCATGCCTTGAAATGATGGAAGAAGAATGACGGGCCAAGAAAGCTATCTGCTATGGTTTGACATAGAGAAAATGACACCATAGAAAAATAGAGGAGTGACTAGTATGCAGTTCAAGACTCCTTCTGAACTGGATTTAATTCAGTAGGAGTTCAAAAGCGCATACAAGTATTTTCCATTAAAATGTTATATATTCTCTTTAAATAACCAGTTACCAGACAATGTTGGCTAACCAACTCACGGCCTTCCCGCATGTCTTCATTGGCTTGTGTGTCCTAGGTTCGAATCCTGGAGCCCCTCCCCCCCTTACCACTGATGAGTCTCATTTTCTTCCTCAGCAATGCGGATTCGAGCGGACGGGTATGCGAAGGCTGGAAAAACCTCGGGACCCTTTCACCTGTTACGACACCATGGCACCCCAATCCCCCTTGACTCTCTTATTTTCTGGTTGACCATGCCTGTTCTATTGTACTGTATTTGCTGTTGTACTCACTCCCTGCCCTTGTCTCTGTATCCCTGCTCGTCATGATGTCTCTGTTCTCCCTCAGCTAACCCCGTGCAAGAGGGCGGGTATGTGAAAGCTGGATAAACCCCCATGGCAAAATGTTATCCCCCGTTACACACCCACTTGTTTCTACCCCCTATGTTCTCTGTACTTTTTAGCTGATCATACTAGCCTAGTTGTACTGTGTTGGCTGTTGTACTCCCCCCCCCCCCCCCCCCCCCCCCCCCCCCCCCCCCTCATATCTCTCTATCCACCGCCTATGTTTCCTCACACACCGGTTTCCATCATCCAGTGGATGATTCCTTCTACATAACATAATATGGTAGTAATCTCACGCCCTTAAGGGCGCCCGATCCTAATAAATAAATAAATAAACTCACGGCCTTCCGCACGTTGCGCCATTGTTCATTTATTCCCTCCCTTACCCTCACTAGTCAATCCTTCTACTAAATGAATCCTACCTAACACACCGCGCCCAGGGGACGACTCTTTTTTGTGACTTTAAGCATTATAAATTACATATTGCGAATATTTTTGATGAATATTAAACATTAAAAATGGCAACTTTTTGGTTATGGCTTATCACTTTGCATCATGAAAACAACTCAAATCTACCATGATGACCTCTTCCCCCTGAAAAAAATAGGACATGTAAAATGACTTTTGACTTAAAATTTTACAAAAAAGAAAAGAAAAAGAATCAAGCAACGGGGAAGAAATGATAATGACCACGTAATTAATGGAAAATGCCAAGAGGTATATGAAGCATCGAAAAAAGATGGAGATATATATGGATGATTCAGTATTCCAAGAAACATCATTTATCCTCAGGGGCGGAAGACGCTCTTTTTTTCTTCTTTTTTTTGTCCCCTTTACTCTTTTCTTTTGAAGCAGATTTTTCAGGTGACTCAACGGTCTCATCCTCAACTTTCCTCTTCTTGGGGGCAGGCTCATCCGAAGGTTCAGCTTCAGCTGCTTTTCTGGCTGCTTTAGCAGCCTTTTTTTCTTCTTTTCTTCTCTTCTTAGCTTCCTGTTGCACCTCCAAAAATATCAAAATATAAAGTCAACTTCAACAAATATCCAATTGTGTAAAAGGAATGGGAACAAACAGCTTTTTCCACTTCATCCATATTATCATCTTCACTAGGCTTATCATCTAATGCCGGCTTAGTATCCGGCTTTTGTTCACTATGATTGGCGGCCGTGGGTATCAAAACATCATCAGCAGCAGGATTGTAATCGCCTTTGTTGGGCTGTGGAATAAAAGGCTTCTGGTTCCAATGTTCGGCTTTGTTTTTGGATCGCACTGATTGAATCCCTATATTTCTCTCCAAGTAGGAAAGTCGTGACTCAACCTTATGCCGGAGTTCAAGGCCCAATGTTGAAGCATCATCAGAAGATTTGGTATCACCATCGGCCAGTGCATCATGTCTGACAGCTAAAGCCGCCTTGGCAGCAGTAATTCGTGCCATCTAATCAAATTTATAAAAATAAAATGTTATTTGATGGCATCTCTAATTTTCAGCAAAACGAGAGGGAATGGGGGGTCACTGACCTTGCCTTTTAACGGACCAGGTGCACTACCAACTAGGCTTGAGTGAAAAATTAACCCGTACTTGGGGGTGTCGTGTTTAGTTTTAAGTGCTCGAAATAATGCCTTTTCGGCTCCCAGAATCTGAATTGTTGAAGCGGGGGCTTTGGCCAAGCTGGTCAAGCCACCAGAATGTGCAATCAAACGAGCCCCAACTATTTCTCCCAGAAGGGCTGTTAAGTTTGGAGCCATGGCCAACATTCGGTTCTGAAGATAGCTCATGAGGGTAGCGCGGTATTCACTAAACTGAATTACTTGTTGCGCCAAAGACTGAATGTGAATCAGATCAGTAAAGGAAATTTCAGTTCCCATTGAAATAGCTGCTGCTGCCTTCAGCGTCTCTTCGAGTTCTTCAGGTAGAATAGTGGAAAAATCAGTTTTGGCATAATTTGTCCGAAAGCCTAATTGATTCAGTGAGAATGTTTGTTAAAATATTATTGATACAATGCATAGGACAATGAATGAAGATGAGATGAATAAAACAAACCCATGGTAACTACAACTTTCGAATAGGCGACGTTATCAGAAAGAATCTTGGCCATTTCAGGAAAATGCCATCCATACCATTCTTTAACTCTCATGGCGTAAGTGTTTATTTCTTTGTCCAGATCGTCCAACAAACTTATTGACTGGATGATCATAACATCAACTTTGTCGGGTGAGAATTTAAGTTTGAACCTTTTTGTGTGAAATAAATGGTGAGAAAAAATCAGTGACATGAAATAAACAAAAGCATGACGACAAAACCAGCAGTCACCGGCTCAATGAGTGGCTCAAGCCTAGACTCATGGTGTTGATATCTTTTTCCTCAATATCGTATTCGTCTAACAATGAAGAGAACTGTGTTCGAATGCCACGAAAAACTTCGGCAGTAGTTTGGTCTGATATAACATTCAACCCAAGCTTTTTAGAGATTGCACCCCCTATCAATGGATAGTCGTATCAGTTAATGAAGGTGATTATCAAGCCAATGTACATAAATCAAACAGTTATGATGATTAACCCACCTAATTTTGAGTCACTGACTGCAAGAGTTTCAACAGCTTTGGCACCTTCGGCGGCCCCAGATATCTCCCGAGTTAAAAAATCTTTTAGGCTAAAATCATCGAACATATAATGTGAGATTTTTAACACGAACAGAAACCCCCCCTTGATCATAGGCGTACTTTTTTGAGAGTTTACCTGAGCCAATGGCAGTCATGTTTTCGACTGCATCGGCGGTACTTTCGAAGCGATGGATGCTTTTAAGTCGAATGCTAATGTAAGGATCCCGTAGAAAAATGATGAAAAGTGTGAAGAAAGGCAAAAAAATCCAATATGAAATTATCAAATAAAATAATAGGTTAAGAATGAGAAAGTTAGGTTAGGGCTGCAAATAGAGAGAAAAAGAAAAGTTGAAAAAACCAACAGAGCAGAGGCAGAACCTGGAGATTCAAAATATTTGTGAATATCTTTTTGAGAAAGGGTGCCATTGTCTGAAAAAGAAAAAAGACAAAACCCAAGAGAAGATTCGAAAAGAACGAGCCTGACATGTAAAGAGGGGTAACGAAAAGAGGGAGAGTAAGTGATAATAAAATGAAAAACAAAAAAAGAAGTTGAGGAGGAAAATTGGAAAAGAATAAACAGAGCGGACATAAACTTGGAAAATAAAATGATTGAAAAGTGATGAAAGCTTACATTGTGAGGTTGACGAGTGACAAAGAAAAAACAAAAAAAAAAAAAAAAAAGAGAGAATGGGTTGTGAGATACGGGTAACCTAGCTGGAATTGCATGGCCGCCCTCTGCATGGTTGAGACTTAGGTTATCGGCTGCGCTTTCGCTCACACTAAGGATAGACAAACAGCAGCTAGATTGACATGGAATCCGCTGCCATTCCCCCGTCCAACGACCGCACTTCTAATCTCATACGACACACAAACTCTTACTTTCTCGTCTCAGACACCACGCCAAGTAAACTCTTCTGCAATCTACTCTCAAATGCTCGTAAACTCTCCGCTCCGCGCTTTTTCGCTTCTCCACCCCATGCGCATCACTATCCGCTCTCTTTCTCACTCTCTGCCACTGTCAATCCAGTCAAAGCCTAAATCTTCCACCCCCCCTCAGCGCTATCTCGATCACTCTCTTATCTCATCTGTCTTGGCCCAGCCCCCCTATGACCATTTGCTCCCCAACAACTGGAAAATCGTCCCCCTCGATCAGTCTTCTTCTTTCGCCTTGCAGAAAACCTGGTCTTTCTTATCTTGGGAAGCTGCTATTCACTGGCTTGCTGTCCATGTCCAGCCAATCGCTTCAAATCTAAAGGTCAGAAGCCTCTGCTTTCACTGCCCCCCCCCCCTATCTTGCCTTGGTTGCTTAATTCAACACCCTATTACCCCCAATTCAATATGATTATTACCATGAACAACCATCAATTCGCCCCTCATGATCGTCAATATCCGTTGACATAATCAATCAAGCATCATCCTGATGTTGAACTTGCCCGCTACAACCATCTCACACTCACCCTTTTCACTCATTCCTTAGAAGCCTTAACACCTCGTGACTTCAAGCTTGCAAAAGCTATTGAAGATCTTGGCCCTCCTTTCCATTCTTGTTAAGAAAATACCATCGCGTACATATTTATTCTTACATATCTATCTTGCATATTTGGAGCCATGAAATTATCCTGCTCGGTACCCTGTAATGATTGTTATCCACTGATTCTTCGCTTTGTTTTAGGCATCAAAGAAAAGAAGTAAAAGGTTGGATAGCCCTAGAGCATCTGCCCCTGTTTTGGTATGTCCATTCAGTATGCATGTTTTGCTGAATTTGGAGCTCAAACTCCACCCTAGTTGCAATAAAGGCCTTGAGAGACAGAATATTTCAGTCATTTCTGGATCCAATGTCATAAAATTTTTTGGACATTTACTAAACTCCTCAAAAGTGGGTATCAAAGTTGCCAAGTTTGGCTTTGTAAATTCAACACTGCATATTTTATGTACAGAAATTTTATGGAAATTTGGCTTGAGATTTTGCCAAAAGAGTAAACTCTGATAGCCACCACCTTTTATATCTTTCCAGTTGACTGATCCCTTCATGCTTCTACAAAATTACCAACCTGTAAATCATACACCAGCAAAAGATCAGTGAACCATTTACATGCAAGTCCAGAGAAAATACTTTGGCTTGTGCTGCTGACAAACTTCACATTACAAAACCTGCAATCGCATTCCAAATGAGCTTCATTTTAACAGAATATGGAGTTTCAATCACTCAACAAGCCTTATTTAGCAAGACTGTTACTCCTACTAACTCTTTAATCATTTAATGTACCACCTCAAATCATAACTACTCAGAATATCGCTCCTAGTTGGTGTTTCTCTTCATCACTAAGATTCTCTCTCTTTGTAGTTTTTTCCCTTGTTAGTGATGATCTCATTCTTGTTAATATTTTTTCTTTATTACTCAAAATTTCACTCTTGGTAAGTTTATTTTCTTGCAATTGACAATCTCATTTTTGGTAAGTTTTTTAATTGCCTATATCACCATTTTCCATTCTCACCTTTGTCAATTTCCCACAATATCAATCTTCAACACTGCCAAAACTTCAATGTCCATCTTATCATCACCCCTTAGTCTTCACCTTTCTTCATCAGTCAGAATCCTTGTTTATTGGTAGAGTGTAGCAGACCCCTTTTCCATCTTCATCTTCTATAGAAAATTTTAGACATATCAAAACTACTCAAAATTTATCTTAGTCATCTTTTCTACTCTTTCTCTTTGGATGATGAGATAGAATAGCTGAACTCTTTTTTTTTTTTTTGATGCACTGGGATTCACTCCTTGTTCCAAGTGTTATTATTGGCGCTCTGGATTAGAAATGCTGAAAAAATTGCTTAATGGTGGCTATGTAGTAACAAACACTTCTCAAAAGTAGTCAGTAAATATATTATAGTTGTTTCCTTGTATTTCTTTTATCTAAGTGCTACCACTTTTAAAATGGGGAGTTAAACATAGTTTTCAATAAAATTGGTATTTTCTATGATTCTCTTACAACACTACCCATTCCTTCCCCACAGCTTGTGCTGAAACCGTAAAGGGTTAAGGCTATTATCAAGCTTATTTTTCCAAGTAAGTTATCTGGAAAGAAATAAAACTATATTAACCAGAAAAATATATATTTAAGCTAAATATTTAAGATGTCAGTGTATAAAACAGCCTCCAGGTGTGCTAGAGATCTTCCCCTGTTTCTGAAGGGGTACCTCTCTCCAATGTACAGTCACCTCCAGAAAGTGATCGTCACTTTTATGCATTAAGCCCTTTGCCCACCAAACTTTTGAATATGATTCTTGCCACCAATATCACCTTTACACCACTTTGTCCATATTGTTTTTTTACATTTTCCTCTTGAAAATTCACAATGTATTTTAAGATTAATGTTTCATGTCATTTTCATTAAGTTATGTGCAACTGATTTTCAATGATGATATTTCATGATTTTGACAGACAATGTCTCATGCTAAAACAGCCAGGAAGGAGCTGACGACTGATGAAAGGCTACAGATTGTGGGCTTATCAAAGGGGGGACACAGTTCAACTTTTATTTCCAAAACATTAGGAGTACCTAGAAAAACAGTGGCATCATTACCCACAAGGTATCGCGTGAGAGGGACAGTTCTGTCAGCCAAGCGAAGTGGCCGCCCTCGTAAAATAAGCCCTTGCAAGATGAGAAGACTAGGGCACACTGTTCGCTCAAACTGTAAAGGCAAACTTAGTGAATTTAGAAACAGTCTTGCAACTAGTGTTTCTCTTAATAGTGTCCGAAAGTGTATTCATGAACTTGGTTTCAAAAATTGAAAAGCCATTAAAAAACCTTTCCTTAGAAAAACTCACAAGGCACGACGGCTTGAATTTGCTCGCAAATATGCTAATTGGACAGTAAGAGACTGGTCAAGAGTAATTTGGTCTGATGAATCATTTTTTGAAATAGGATGGACGCCGAGAGTATTGGTTTGGCGAAAGGCTGAAGACAAATTTTCTGAAGATTCTCTTCAGCCAACTTTTAAAAGTGGACGCACTTCAACTATGGTATGGGGTGCATTTTTTGGGAAAACTAAACTCCCTCTTGTATTTCTCCCTCCGAATCAACAAAAAGCTGCCAACTTTATTCATAACATATATGAAACAACTCTTTTACCTTTTCTCACCAAAAAAGACCGAAAATCAAAACTTATTTTGATGGAAGATAATGCTCCTGTTCATAAAGCATTAATATCCAAGCAATTCCGAGCAAATCACAATATAGAGAAGATAGATGACTGGCCACCACAGTCACCTGATTTAAATCCTATCGAAAATGTCTGGCATGAGCTTAAATGCAGGATTCATCGCCATCATAACCCAAAGTCGATAGCACAAATGCACGAGGCCCTACAAAAGACTTGGAAAGATTTCTCATCTTCTAGGCTTGAAAAGCTTGTCAAGTCAATGCCATCTCGAATGAAAGCTGTGATAGAATCTAGAGGTGGTTCTACTCGCTGGTAACCCATGGTGGTGGAGTTGGGTCAGTAATTTTTTCTTTTTAATAATTTTTTCTCAATTTTTTTTTTTCAAAACATTTATCTAAAATGTCTGGGCTATCTAATGAAGCAAATATCATATTGTTTAGATATTTCCTGGCTGATTTCAAAAATGACCTCTCAGAAAATTCAAAAACATTCAAAAACTATAGCTTTTTTCTTATTTTTGATTTTATATTCTTGCTCTTAAGCTCCTATTCAGTCAGTATGCATGTCTTGTTGTTGATCGTATGAGTAGTATTGATGCAATTTCAAAAAAAACAAGTGACGATCACTTTCTGGAGGTGACTGTACTCCTGTGAAATGATTTTAAAGCATTGTTCAGCCACACCTTGAGACTAAAAATCTGTAAAACTTGAAATACCAATAACACATTCAAACATTTTTGTTTTTCCATGGGATGTGACGGATATGTAACTGATATGTAACAGTTGAGTAACAAATCATCTAAAACTTTTATAATCTTTAAGTACAAAAAAAATCCTTTTTTTTGTATCTGTTGCACAATTGTTACACTCCATGGCATAACAAAGATAGTTGGTAGTGTAATGATAGTGAATGAATATTATAATTGCCCTGTGAAAGTTATCACACTACAATGAACTAGTGAGTATGTTGGCAATACAGATTTGAATGAGACCTTCACAACTAATTATGAAAAGTCCTACAAATCTACATGAAAGGTTCCTAGTTTATTTTCAATGTCAATACTATCATCTTCATAAGATTGTGTAAAAAATCTACAATAGTCTACCTGTCACAATGTTTTTCAAGTTTATTTATTCAAGTCCCATTTCATTTGGGCAAGTCTGAAGCTAGTTATTGCATGCAATATGACGAGGGCTTTGTCTGCATAGACCTGATCCGGTTGGTTGAAGTTTCAACATGGTTGTGCTACGTCACAGACTGGTTGAGTTGGTGCCAAACAAAGGGAAGAAAAAAGCAAAGGAAGCAGCAAGCCGTAAGAAAAGCTGCAAGGAAAGGAAGAACTTCTTGCCCTCATCCAACGTAGTGCAGCAGCTTCCAACTAGCTGAAATCTCACTATGCCCCAGGCAAAAGATCATTCTGAATCTGACAGCCAGGCGAATTCTTTCCCTAAGCTGGTGGCCTTTGACTTGGACTACACTCTTTGGCCGCTCTACATCGACACTCACATTTCCCCTCCACTCCGTCCTCCGCCACAAGTCGAACATCCTGATCATCTTATCGATGCCCACAAATACATACTCAGGTTCTACCCCGATGTACCCCTAATTCTCAACGCCTTAGCTAATGAGCACCCTTCAACTCTGGTCACCATCTGCTCCAGAACTCATGCACCTGATCTGTAATTCCTTTCCTCTTCTTCTTCTTCTATTCCTAACAGATACCAACCTATTCTCATGCGTTTTTGCTTCTTTACTTGTGATATTATCAATTGTTTATATGAATATATGCGCACCCTGAAGTGCACAACAAGCCCTGGAGCAAATCTATGTTCATTCTACTACAATTAAAAGTAAAACATCCTCCTCCTCTAAAGGCTCAATAATGTCATCATCATCTAATCCAGATCGCTCAGCTTCCGCGGTTCCTCCAGTGGCTAATCAATTCTTTGCTCATTCTCAAATTTATCCTGGTTCAAAACTGAAACATTTCAGAGCTCTTCACGAAATAACCGGGATCCCGTACAAAGATATGCTTTTTTATGATGATGAAATGAGAAATAAAGAGGTGGAGAGAATCTTGGGTGTCAAATTCATTCATGTACCTAATGGAATGACCGCCAATCTTTTCAACAAAGGGGTACGAGAATGGGTTGCCAGCAGGAAACACGATGATGATTGAGAGGGTCCGTGAACAAACCATGATATAGCACATACACACTTGGTTTCAAGAGACTACTTTACCCAGCATCATCACAAGCACAACAAACTTCAACGGTAAACCTGTTTGTTAGTTTTATTCACTCAAGTGGCTACCAGTCGACTAAACATGTATATTTAAAGTGAAGGTCCAAGTAACACCCAGTGTAGAACAGACATTTTGATATATGGCTCTAAAGTAACTTGAAAACAAGGAAACTTAATTTGTATCACCATTCACAACACCACATCAGAACAAAACCAAAAAAAAAAAAAAAATGGAGCACCAGGAATAGAAACTATATTTCTTGAGAATGAAGATAGAATGAGTGAGATACTTATGATGAATAAGATTTAAGGTGTAAGATAGCAAGATGCCATAGATGTTTCAGAGAGAATGTTTGATTGGTTTGTCTTTGGCAATCACATATGGCATGGGTTGAGAATATAGCAAGTTCTGGCTTTACCCAGATGAGTGCGCCAGAACTTTTATCTACAATCGCGTGGTAGTTGGGGAGTGTTGGCTGCATGCACCACATTCAAATAATGCATCAAGCGGATTGGGTCGTGTTTTTTCACTGAGCTCTCAGACGCATCTTCAAGTTTCAACCACACTTTTCTGTCTTTTTTGTTGGCCAGAATGAAGTTCAATATTGACTCACTTGAGGTTAGCATTTCCCAATTGAAGTATCCTCATCAATCTCTTTTTACATCTCCACTCCATCTAACAGGTTATATTTCCCTATGAGAAAATATATCCTGGTAAGTTACTTTGTTCTTAACATGAATTGTTACAATTCTCACATCACCCATCCGTCCCATGTTGGGCTCCCCGCTTCAAAATTTCAGAACAATATTCATACGTGAGTGTAATTTTATATGAAAGATCCAAAAACCCACATTCATATTCATGATCCTCTTTGACGGTTTGCGGCACAATCTATCTCAATGATAGATGTGTGATCTTAAAAGGGCTCTAGATATTGGTGGCCATTGTGTTTTGGAGATGCCCTCTGGAACTGGAAAAACAGTCTCACTTTTTTCTCTCATCATTGCATACCAGCAATTCTATCCTGATCACCGCAAATTGATTTACTGCTCACGAACTGTACCGGAGATTGAAAAGGCTTTGGCTGAGCTAAAGAGGCTAATGGACTACCGCCAAAAGCAAGGAAGCCCGGCTGATGGATTTCTTGGTGTGGGGCTAACCAGTCGCAAGAACCTGTGCGTCCACCCCGAGGTCAGAATATCGCATATTTCAATGTTGTTTGTTGTTTGCTATTACTTGAAGAAACTAATACCTGGTCATTTTCTCCTCTCGTTTACAGGTTTCTCGCCAAAAGAAAGGAAAAGTCGTGGATGCTCGTTGTCGAGATCTCACTTCTCCATGGGCTTGTGAACAAGGACGCGCCAACCCTGGAAGCGTACCCCTCTGCGATTTCCACGAAGTAAAACACATTTCCAAACACAACTTTTCCCTCCGTGATGCTTGAACTGAACATATTTTACTTTCAGAAACTTGGTGAACTAGAACCTGGCACACTTATTCCCCACGGCGTGTGGACATTAGACGAAATCAAATCTTACGGGATTCAAAACGGTACCTGTCCTTACTTTGCTGTACGACGAATGGTAAATCTCCTACAGTCATACTATCTTCATAAAGTCAAGCATTGAAAAAATCGTATGTTTGGATGTTCAGCTTCCATACGTAAATGTAGTCGTCTTTTCATTCCATTATTTGCTTGATCCCAAAGTAGCCGAGCAAGTGTCTCGAGAAATGTCGAATGACTCCATTGTTGTTTTCGATGAAGCTCACAATATTGATAATGTTTGCATCGAATCCCTCTCAATTGATTTGACAAGGCCTATGCTGGAATCGGCCTGTCGAAGCGTTGACCAATTGAATGATAAAATAGAAGAAATTAAAAGAACCGATGTGAGCAAGCTTCAGAATGAATACAACCGACTGGTGCAAGGATTGGAAAAAAATTCACTGAGCATTGACAGTGATACATTCATGGGTACTCCTGGTAAGGATTTGGGCCCTGGTTTGTGTTTTTTAATAGCTGTTAAAACTTGATCTCCATGTAATTTTTTAGTTCTCCCTGAAGATTTACTTCAAGAAGCTATTCCAGGGAACATTCGAAGGGCAGAACATTTTACTGCTTTTCTAACTCGATTTGTGGAATACTTGAAGGTAAATATGTCGCACTTAGTGTTCTTCGCGAAAGAGACCCTGATCTAATTGTGGAACCTTTCACTCCAGACACGAATGCGGGTGCTTCATGTTGTTGCCGAAACACCCCCATCTTTTTTACAACATCTCAAAGATTTGACTTTCATTGATCGTAAACCTTTACGATTTTGTGCTGAACGACTAACTAGCTTAGTAAGGACTCTTGAATTAACCGAGCTTGAGCAATATAGTTCTTTGCAGAAAGTGGCTGCGTTTGCGACTCTGGTTGCAACATACGAAAAAGGTAAGTTTTTATATTTCACAGACCTCTATATTTATTCGTAGCATAACACAAAGCGTTGATCCAGTCTAATATCCACATAGGGTTTTTATTGATATTAGAGCCTTTTGAAACGGAAAATGCCACAGTTCCCAATCCTGTCTTCCATCTCACGTTAGTGTTCTTTAGGCCTCGGCTTGTCTTTGATTGTGCATGTGATGATTAATTGTTTTTCAGTTGTCTAGATGCCTCACTGGCAATCAAGCCTGTTTTTGAAAGATTTGGCAGTGTTGTGATCACTTCAGGAACAATCAGTCCACTGGATATGTATCCTAAAATGTTGGGCTTTGATGCAGTTGTACAGGAAAGTTATTCAATGACTTTAACTCGGAACTGTTTTTTGCCCTTGGTGATCACTAGAGGAAGTGATCAAGTAGCGATATCATCTCGGTTTGAAGTACGTAACGGTGAGAATTTTTTTTCAATCTCATAGCTAAGCATTTTTTAATATTTTTTTTTTCTTTGCGTATCCAGACCCATCAGTAGTCCGGAATTTCGGCACAGTCTTGATTGAATACTGTAAAATTGTACCTGACGGGATAGTGGCCTTTTTCCCTTCATATTTGTATATGGAATCAATAGTCGCGGCGTGGAATGATATGGTTTGTTCATCCACATTATGTTTTTTCCCATTAAAATGCTTTTGATTTATATCATTCAACACTAATCCAGAAATTCTCCCTTTATTTTTTTGTTTAATAGGATATTTTGACGGAGGCATGGAAGCACAAATTGATATTTGTGGAAACACCTGATGCAGCTGAGACCAGTATTGCACTAGAGAATTATCGTCGAGCTTGCGATAATGGTCGAGGTGCCGTATTATTATCTGTTGCCCGTGGCAAAGTGTCTGAAGGGATAGATTTTGACCACAACGTGAGTGTCAAGTTTATGTGCCTTTATGAAGTTGGTGCCAGATAATACGGTTGAATACTGAGGCTGTTTAAAAAGTATGGACGAGCAGTAATTATGTTTGGTATTCCATATCAATACACAGAAAGCAGAATATTAAAAGCACGTCTGGAATTCATGCGTGACAATTATCGAAGTGAGTAATCAGCTATATGATTGTAATTTCTTCAATGCTGATCTATCTGATTAGTCCGTGAAAATGATTTTCTAACTTTTGACGCCATGCGACATGCTGCTCAATGCGTTGGACGAGTACTTAGAGGTAAAACAGACTATGGGTTGATGGTGTTTGCAGACAAGGTAAGGATATTTTGATCTAGCCAAAAACAATCGTTGAGGAGAAGTACACTTATTGTTTATGTGCGCGCGTAAATCTTTAAACAGAGATTTGCTAAGGCGGACAAACGGGCCAAGTTACCAAAATGGATTAATGCTTACATCACAGAGACAGCAACTAACTTATGTAAGTATTCATAAGGAAATGTGTCTGCCCATTTTCCTTTGTTAATTTTAGCAATCTACAAGATAGCTGAAGACTTTTTCTTCTTGGCTGAACATTGCTGCTTTTTTCTTATCAGCAACTGATATGGCAATGGTAATTTCCAAAAGGTTCTTAAGATCCATGGCCCAGCCGTTTGAAGTAAATCAGGATGGTGTCAGTTTGTGGGGGATTGAAGACGTTCTACTTCAGCAAGAAAAAAATAAAATAAATCTTGAGAAAATAAACGATGGTATTGTTAATGGCGAGAAAAACCCAACAAATCAAAAGCGACGTAATCACGATGATGACGATGATGATGTAGATGATGATGATGACGATGATGATGAAATGGAGTATTATGAAGGGGTTAGCGATCAGGTTAAGTATTTATGTCTTTGCTTATACTCTCAGTTTATTATATATCACTAATACACATTTGGTGCGAACAGGCAATAATGAACATACCCCTAGAAGTATCATAATTTATCACTTTGTTACACAGATGCGTATTGGAAAGCCAAATAGGTTTTGAGATTAACGCAACAAGCTTAAATCTAGTGTTTATAAAGATTAGTTATTATCTTTGCACTAATAGTAATTCTAAATCAATTTTTTAAAATCAAGTTCTTGAGAGTTTTAACGGTTGTAAAATGTAATACTGGATAACTTCCATAAAAGCATACATGTAAATATAAATAGGCATATACTATTCTCTAATTTTTGTATTTTTGTATGTTTTTATTGTTAGTGATGTGTTTCTTGATTTTTCTAGAATATTAAAAGTACAAAATTTTAAAAGTCTATACAATTTCGATTTGGCTATGGTTTCAACTTAATATTCACCTGCCTGAGTGGCAGCAACCTCAGATCATGCAGTGTCCGGAAAGATTTGAGATAATGTTTGTGTGAGGAGTAATTATCTTGAGAGGCCGTATATGACAACAAATCCTTGACGGTGGGAAAGAATTAAATTTGGGATATGATTTAATGTGAGCGGGCATGATTTCTACGTAAAAAAAAATCGGTGGAACTGACGAACATGAGCGATAACCAGCAACCATCATCTAAAGTTTCGTCGAGTGGCCATAAAAAAACTGCCGAAGATACTTTTCTAACTGGAAAACACTGTTCTTTTAAATCTTGCAACATTCTCGATTTCCTTCCTCATCTTTGTGAAAAATGTCATCTTGATTTCTGTCAGTCTCACGCTTTGGTGTTTTCTCATAATTGTTCGAGTTTACAATTGGATGTCATTGATAATGATGATAATGATGATGATGATGATGGTGGTGGTGGTGGTGGTGGTGCAAAAATGAAGAGGGGTAAAAGATGGCTTGAAGAAGGAAGGAAGTTTGAAGATTTGCTACCGAATAGAAAAAAACTTGAAGGAAAGGAGAAACTTGCTCATTCTGTTGGACAGAGAAATGATCATAATAACCTGAAAGCAAAGGAACTACTTCATCGTCATTTTCCTGCAACTGCAGCTCGATTATCAAATACTGTTATAGTAGGACAAAAAACGGAAATTAAGAAGAAAGATGTAAAGAAACCGAAACAATCTCCCGCTATTCAACTCATGTTATTAAAGAAGAGAGCCAAATCGGGTGATCCGAGGAAAAGTGAAAAAGATGTTCCTTTGAATGAACGTTGGTTTGGAACTGTCAAGCTTTGTCATTTACGATCTTCAGTTGTCATGGATGCTCAGAAACCTGAAAGTTGGGGTCGGATTTTGGACGAAATGAGGAGAGAGAAAGATAATTTAATGGAGGATGAGGCGGACTGTGTACCTATCTGGTTTGATAAAGTTGAGTTGGTTTTACCTTGGCTTTTTAAAAAAAAAAAAAAAAAATTCCTTTATTGGCCTTTTTGCTTTTTTTTTTTTTTTCTTGTAGAATGTATGAGTATTGTATGTACCACCATATATTCGTCAGTTGGGAACATGTTGCTGAATTGATTTGATCTTTTACTTTTATTTTGTTGATTGATTTTATATAATCAAAATATGAATATAGAATGCTGTTTCAGGTCAAGTTTTGGATAAGCTTACAGATCGCTTCAAATCTCTTTGTTTTTCTCCAAGCTCATCATCAACATCAACATCAACAACAACATCATCTTCTTCATTACTCATTTCACAATCTCCTGCGCTATCCTCATCAAAAACTATTGAGATGAAGATGGCAACCTTGAACCCTTATATTGCCGAACCTTTTAAAGTGATTAGCGAGTATTCAAAAAGATGGTATGAAATTGTACAAGATGGGTATGAAGTATGGTTGTTTAAAGTCTCTCAATTTTAAACTACTTTTATGTATCACTATTATTTTTTTTTTTTCCTTCTTATATATATATATAAATATCTTTTTAATCTTTTTTTTTTCTGCCTTGCAATTTGATTTTCACTCCATGTTGAAGATGTCATCTCTTTGTATTCATCGGAATCTCTACTTTTCTCTGAGGGCATCACACAAAATTTATAAAAATGTAGAAATAAGTAAAGTCCCTGGAAAATTATAATTGTCACTTTTTTTTTTTTTTTTTCTTTTTTTTTTCATCTTTTCTTTGTGGGGCTGGATATGTGCACAACGTGTATTTGTTATGTACATAGTCATAAGTAGACTTAGCTACCATAGTGAGTTAGTATTTAACCTGAGAGTTGCGCGTCTGACTAACTCCGATTCTTCTCGCAGTTTGTTACTGACGCACAACTACAGGTTATGGTCCCTTGTTAGCACTTGTCATTAAATAAGTACGCGTATACTCACAAGATTCAAATCCCGTCTGACACATTGTCTTGTTAGTGTGAGAAGATATCTACATTTGAACATGTCAAAACTCTTTTGTACTAAGGAGAATCACTTTTCCTTTTTTGTATTCTCTTTTTGTATAAGTACATAATTATGCTACACAACTAATTAACAAAGCATGTTAGTAAATGATCACTTTAGGAAGACAGACTGTATATATAAAGGAGTAGATATCATAGTAATTTTCTCTCATTCTTCTGTTTTTCTTCTCATTTCACTCATTGCTACTATTGTTAACAGGTTAGCATTCCCTTAAAGTCAGCTCAGGTGGTCTTGATAAATATACAAGACTTACTTACGCTCTATAAAAGGTCTGCTTAACCAGTATTTACTATCACTATAATGTTATTTCTTATATTACATATTTTTGTTTAGGTCAGCATAATCCTATCAATAGAGCTAGTACTAGAAGTAGAATAACTTACGCTTGACATTAGGTTAGCATTCCCTTAAAGTCAGCTCAGGTGGTCTTGATAAATATACAAGACTTACTTATGCTCTATAAAAGGTTAGCATTCCTTTAAAGTCAGCTCAGGTGGTCTTGATAAATATACAAGACTTACTTACGCTCTATAAAAGGTCTGCTTAACCAGTATTTACTATCACTATAATGTTATTTCTTATATTACATATTTTTGCTTAGGTAAGCATAATCCTATCAATAGAGCTAGTATTAGAAGTAGAATAACTTACGCTTGACATTAGGTTAGCATTCCCTTAAAGTCAGCTCAGGTGGTCTTGATAAATATACAAGACTTACTTATGCTCTATAAAAGTCTAACACATTATCAGTACCAAGCTCTCAACGATTAAAACTATGGACAGTGAAAGTATTCAAGACTTAATCAGAGCATTGGAAAGTAGCAACAATAAAATACTACAAGAAAATAACTATCAAACTTGGGCCATTCATATGGAAAGTCTCCTTCACAAAACCAACCTTTGGGAAATTACTGAAAACAAAATTCATCATTACCACTGTCAAAAAAGAAGATGGAACTTCAGTAACTACACCAAGCGCCACTGAAATCAAGAAAAGACTTAAACTAAATATGAAAGCATACTCACTTATATTACAATATCTTGATCACGATAACACCATGTTAATTTGTGACAATCCCGAGCTGAAAGGTGATCCCTACAAAACTTGGTTCAAATTAAAAGAGAAGCATGCAGACGTTAACTCATTTAATAAAGCCGCCACCCTGCAAAGCCTTAACGAACTCAAGTTTGGTAGTGACCTTAAAACTTTTGTATCCAATATTTGTAAAGTCCTACGTAATTTATCAAACGCAAAAATCAGCTATGAAGGAGATACGGTAGCTACACAAATTCTAATGAAACTGCCAGAAAAATACTCACCCACTGCACAAAATATCCTGTCTTCTGGAAAAGTCAATATGAAGAATGTTCTAGCTGTCCTTGAGCAGGCCAGCAAGTTCAACAAACTTCAGAGTAAGAAGGGAGAACAAAATGAAGCGTTAGTTGCTGAATCCAGTCAGAAGACAAAAATCAAAGAAAAGAAACAACACAAGAAATGCAATATCTGCAACAAGATTGGACACTCTGAAACCAAATGCTGGGATAAAGTTGGAAAGCCCAGCTGGGTAGAACTCAGGGATCAATGGAAAAAGGAAATGGCCAGAAAAAGCAATAAAGACAGCACAATGATAGCCTATGATTGGTATGTACTCACCTTATCTTCCCAACACATCAACTTCCTAAAACCAATCCTTGATTCAGGAGCCACGTCCTCGATGATTAGGGATAGAACTAATTTCTCAAATTATCAAAGACTTGATTTGGATGTTAGCACAGGCAATAAAGACAAGAAATGCATAAGGAAAGGAACGGTTACCTTAGTGGAAGGAAAATTCTCTATAACATTTACTGCCCTTCATGTACCTAACCTCCCATATGACCTAGTGTCCACGAATGATTTTTGGAGAAGAAATTATCAAATCACTTATTTTAAAAACCCTGAAAGATGCGAGATCAGCAATGAGACAGATAAATTTACTGGAGATTTTGAGAATAATCTATGTAAACTAAGAGGAAAACTTACTAAATCAGAATCAGCACTTTCCTGTTCACTACGCACCTGGCACAACAAACTCGGACATCCAAATTCTGCGTACACTAAAACGACTGCAGGACTTACAACTGAAAATGAGGAATTTTTCTGTGAAATATGTGAGATGACCAAAGCTAAGAAATTACCCTTTAAAGGACACCTTCCTAAACCCAAGAAACCGTTACAAGTCATTCATTCAGACTTGAGTGGTCGAATAAGTCCACCATCTATAAGAGGGTATGAATACTATATGAAAATAACTGATGGACTCACCTCAACAAGGGTAATATATCTTCTTAAGCAAAAAAGTGAAGCACTTAACAAAATAATTGAGTTCAAAACAAAGATTTAAAATATGTGTGAGTCAAAAATTAAGACTATTGTTTCAGATGGAGGGGGAGAGTACTGTTCTAAAGATTTTGAGAACTACCTAAGGGAACATGGAATTACTCACCAAACAACAGCACCTTACACTCCTGAACAAAATCCCATAAGTGAACGAGGTAATCAAATAACAACTGAAAAAGCAAGGGCCATGTTATATCAGTCGGGTTTACCATTAAACTACTGGGGTGAAGCTGTAAATACAGCTGTATATCTCGAAAATCAAACAGTCAGTAAGGCAGCAAATATGAAAACCTCATATGAACTACTTACTGGAAACAAACCAAGACTGGATTATCTTCACACGTTCGGATGTCTCGCAATTGCCAACATTCCAAAACAGCTCCAAAAATAGAAATTTGCGCCTACAGGTATCAAATGTGTCATGCTTGGTTATTCAGAAGGAAAAAACAACTACAGACTATTGAACCTTTAAAATAAAAAGATTATCATAACTCATAATGCTTTTTTTAACAATGAAATATTTCCTATGAAAAATAAATCAAGTCCATTAAAATCATTTGCTATAATCAGTGTCAATGGAACAATCAATGACTCCACAAAAACAAATAATGAAGATGATACTTACTTTGACGCATTAGAAGAGCAACCTAATGAAAGTCCTACTACACCAGCACCAACTCAACGTCTCATACTAAGACTAGGTCCTCCACCTGATGATGCAAAAAATGTGCCAACCACGGGTCCAACTCTAAGATCACACACCCAGAATATTATATCACAACTTGAAGGTAACCATAATGTGCTGATCAACTTTGTTGATCAACAGTCCACAGATCCGGAGAGTTATAAGAAAGCCATGAACAGTACACATAAATAAAGTTGGTTGGGAGCAATTAGAGATGAACTGGACTCACTACACAAAAATAATGCCTGGGGAACAGTTCCAAATCATCAGCAAAAACTTCTTCCAACAAGATGGGTCTTCAAAACCAAGTATGATGAAAAAGGTGTGTTAAACAAATATAAGGCTTGATTAGTAATCAAAGGATACCTACAAAAAGAAGGAATAGATTACAATGAAACCTTCTCACCAACTGGAAGAATGACCACCCTTTGAACACTATTTGCAATTGCAGCCATCGAAGGACTTCCTATTCATCAACTTGATATAAAAACCACATTCCTCAAAAGTAAGTTGGATGAAGACATTTTTATTGCTCCACCTGAGGGCTTCAATGAATGGTTATAATGATCAAATCTTAACTGTAATAATGAAATAGAACTATTAAAAGATAATAAGCTAATCTTAAAATTAAAAAGAGCACTATATGGATTAAAACAAGCACCTCGAGCCTGGTATCAAGAAGTATCAAGGTGGTTTCAAAAACATAAGTTCAAAATAAGTAGTAGCAATCCATGTTTATTCATTAGAAAAGATTCACTAAACAACTATCACTACGTATTTGTCTGGGTGGATGACATGGCCATTATAGGACATGGAGCTCATCAATTTCAAAATGAACTATCAAAGGACTTCAAAGTGCACGATTTCAATCAAGCTAATTATCTTCTAGGAATAAAAATCTCTAGATTAGATACAAATACAATTCAACTACATCAAACTCAGTACATATCAGATGTGCTCTCTACTTTTGGTATGAGTGACTGTAATAGTATTCAAACTCCCATGCAATCAAACCTTCGACTCTTGCCATCTACCGATGACCAACATGGTAAATTTGTCACACTTGGACATGACTACAGGAGTATTATTGGTAGCCTTGGATATATCTCACAATGTACTAGGCCAGATATTACTTTTGCCATTAATTACTTATCTCAATTCCTTATTAAACCAAATTTATCACACTGGCAAGCAGCTCTAAGAATATTAAGATATCTCAAGGGCTCAAATGATGTTGGAATAATATATAAAAAGGACTTTAATGCTCTAATTATTCCAAAAGATACTTCTGAATTACAGAAAACTACTGGTTTTAGTGACTCAGACTGGGCAGGATGTAGCTTAACTAGAAGATCAAACAATGGCTATACATTTCTGGTTGGAGGAGCAGCAGTATCCTGGAAAAGTCAAAAACAAACAACTGTGTCAACATTGGCAACTGAGTCAGAATATAAAGGTTATCTGGATGCCGGACTGTAAGGTGTTTGGCTCAGCAAACTTTTGAACGAACTTGGATTTGAAAATAATCAAGGGACTTTAGTTTATGGAGATAATCAAGGGGCCATTGCGTTATCAAAAAATCCTATAGCTCACAAAAGAACAAAACATATAGAGGTTCACTTCAATTGGGTCAGAGAAAAGGTATTAGATGGAGAATTAAACTTGAAATACTGCTCTACTAATGATATGACAGCCAATATTATGACAAAACCCCTCAATCGTGTTAAATTTGAAAAGTTCAGGACAAATCTAGGATTAAATAAGTGTAATTACACTATTGGCTCAAGTGATGAAGGGGAGTGTTAGTGTGAGAAGATATCTACATTTGAACATGTCAAAACTCTTTTGTACTAAGGAGCATCACTTTTCCTTTTTTGTATTCTCTTTTCGTATAAGTACATAATTATGCTACACAACTAATTAACAAAGCGTGTTAGTAAATGATCACTTTAGGAAGACAGACTGTATATATAAAGGAGTAGATATAATAGTAATTTTCTCTCATTCTTCTGTTTTTCTTCTAATTTCACTCATTGCTACTATTGTTAACAGGTTAGCATTCCCTTAAAGTCAGCTCAGGTGGTCTTGATAAATATACAAGACTTACTTACGCTCTATAAAAGGTCTGCTTAACCAGTATTTACTATCACTATAATGTTATTTCTTATATTACATATTTTTGTTTAGGTAAGAATAATCCTATCAATAGAGCTAGTATTAGAAGTAGAATAACTTACGCTTGACATTAGGTATGCTGTTAAAACCTGCAATCCATCCTTCTGTTTTTCTTCTCATTTCACTCATCGCTACTATTGTTAACAGGTTAGAATTCCCTTAAAGTCAGCTCAGGTTGTCTTGATAAATATACAAGACTTACTTACGCTCTATAAAAGGTCAGCATAATCCTATCAATAGAGCTAGTATTAGAAGTAGAATAACTTACGCTTGACATTAGGTTAGCATTCCCTCAAAGTCAACTCAGGTGGTCCTGATAAATATACAAGACTTACTTAAGCTCTATAAAAGTTTAGCATTACCTTAAAGTCAGCTCAGGTGGTCTTGATAAATATACAAGACTTACTCACGCTCTATAAAAGTCTAACATGTCTGAAGTTAAACCATTCTAGCCATTACACCAAGGTGGCACCCTTATTGTTCTTCATTGGCCTCTTTCCTCTTTTTCCTATTTCTTCATTTTATGTCCCATCCACACACCCACTCCCAAGGACTGGCACCTCATTTCTCCACCCCTATGGCTTCTCCTACCATTCTACCAACCTCTTCTCTACTATCCCTTGAAACTCCTCCCCATTTTTGTCTTAAAACAAAACCACCTCCCGATATGTCGTCTCCCAATCCCACAGTTCCTGCCTCTTCTACTCATCCCTCTATCTCTTTGGAAGATATTGAATACCGTTGCAATACTCTTGCTGGAATATCCAAAGTAACAGTCGGTGTTACTAAATTGCATCCTGACGGCTCCAATTGGCATGACTGTGATCATCAAATCCGCACTCTCATGACTGACTATATTGGCACCACCTCTTATGCTCTCAAAGATGGACCGTGTACCAACAGTCACATTGGCAATCATATGGCATGCATTATTGTTGTTGACACCATTGACAATGCTCCAAAGAATAATTGACACCAACTGCTGTTGTAGAACAGCCTATCTTATACTTTATAAGACGTTCAATTGAGCAACCCACACTGCCTGCCTATCTCTTTTCAAAACTCTCATCTCTATTCCTTCTCAACCTTTGGCATCCATTTCCAAACACTGGGAGATTATTCAAGATACAATGGATGCCATTATACATACTGGCTTCAATTTTATCAACACATCCATTAAAGCCATTATGGAACATGTCCTTCTCCCCTTGTTGTTGGCTGATATATCCACTGACATTAGCAGGGCTATTGAATCACATTGTGATGCCTTTACTATGACCTCCAATAATTTCCTAACTGAAATTCTCACAGTGGAAACAAATCATGGTCTACTTAAACAAGCTCATGACTCTCCAGATGTCTCCAATGTATCTATCAATGCAATCAAAGGCAAACAACCTCAGTGTCAGCATTTAGTTGACTCCTATCAACTGGCCAATTTCAAACATCAATGCTTTGATTGTGTTTTGTCTAAACATATGTTTCCTGACTGTCCTTATAATCTACACTCCCAATTTTACAATCCTATGCTCAAAATGTACTACAATCTTCAACAAAAAATATCACAGCTCAGAAAATCATCACATCCCAATTATGAGTTTAGGAATAAAATCAATGTGAAATTAGCTGAAGCTGGAGACAATATAGTTGGGGTTGATTCAAGTGCACTAGAAGCCCTAGCGACTAAAATTGATCACCTAGATTTGAAAAAGCATTGAATGGTGTACAGAAGGTACTTCCTCCACCAATGAAGCTATTTTAGACAGTGGTGCTACTCACCATGTCATGGGCAATGTGAGTATACTTTCCAATTACAGATCCATTTCCCCACATATCCCAGTAAAGGTGGTGACTAATGGTGTAACATCATTCATTATTGGTACTGGCAATATTAAAGTAGTCAGCTTAGAATGTACTGTCCCCATTAGGAATGTGTTCTATTTCCCCCAGGCTAGAACTACTTTGATATCTCTCTTTGATCTTGTAAAGGCAGGCCTAGTTTTCTCAATTACTCCCAATAAATAATTTCACCTCTCAAACAATGACACACACATTCTCATGGGGAAATTAGATATTAGTGGCCGCAGGTGGCTTGTAAATACTATTAAGCCTGATAACCCTGCTTCTGTTTTGTCAATTAATACTATGTTATCCTATGCCCTCTTGCCTGCTGCATCAAAGAGTTGTGTCACATTTTCCAAATTTTTCATTGATGATGTCAATTCAGCATCTATTCATCATCTGTATGCAGCACCCAGATCTCTCCTTGATTGGCATTGACGACTTGGTCACACCAGCCATCAAGTACTCTGCACTCTTATTAATAATAACCTTGGTTTTGGTGTGCCCTTTGAATGCCTGAAAGGAAAGATAAATTGCACTGACTGTGCAATAGCCAAAAGTGAATGTAGAACTTCTGCACAAAGAGAAATAGCTACAGAATCCATGCTTTCTTTAGTGGTAGGTGACTTAATTTGTCCAATTAAAGATGAGGCAATTGGTGGCTATAAATGGGCTGCTTTATTTAGGGAATCTTCTTCTACCTATGGTGAAGTTTTTATGTTGAAACATAAAAGTGACACAATGATGGATGCCTTCAAAACTTTTATTACCAAACTTACAAATGTTACTGGTAAAACATCACAGGTATTACGGACCAATGGTGGTGAACTTCATAGCAATTTGATGAAAATGTATCTCTCTTCCATTGGTGCAGTTCATGAGGTAACAATGCCATACTATTCAGAACAAAATGGCACAGCCAATCACTTCAACCATACTGTGGGTGACATTGCTTGTACTTCACTGCTAGCTAGTGGTCTCCCTAAACATTTTTGGGGTATGTCATATAAATGGGCATCATTTTTCCACAACTGATTACCTAATAGCAAGATTCTCACTTCAACTCCCCAAGAAATTGTTTTTGGAACAAAACCCAACTTCAACTATATGTGCACTTTTGGTGAAAAAGCCTACATTCATGTACATAAAGAGGTTTGGAAAAAGCAAGAAAATCATGCACTGGAATGTAAAGTGGTTGGGTATTCTCAAAATAATTATGGTTGGGTACTTTGGCATGAGGAATCAGGCTGTCTTTTTGAATCTGCTATGGCGAAATTCCATAGTGGAAACCAAGATTCTCACAATATTGATTTCTCCATTATGACCCCACTTAAAAAGGATCCCTTGCTTCCATTTTGAATTCATTATCTTTTGGTCATTTCTCTGCTGAAACACTTTTAGATGAGCAAGCTAAGGAAATCAAAATGATGCAACTCTCTACGCGCTGCTCTCCTTTTCCAATTCCCAACACATATAATCAAGAAATGAAATCACCTGAGGAAAAAAATTGGCATTCTGCTTGTGAAAATGAACTTGATAATATGTCACAACTTAATGTATGGTCTGAAACTACAACTCCTCCAAATGTTATTCCCCTGAGAGGCAAGTGGGTCTTTACAATAAAAAACTCATTCAATGACTCTTCAATCAAATTCAAAGCATGATTTGTTGCTAAAAGCTTCAAAAATGTAAATGTATTTATTAAAAAGACACCTTTTCCCCCACCACCACATTTGCCTCTCAGCGGATACTTCTAACACTTGCTGCTATGTATGGTTGGAGTGTATGCTCGTTTGATGTCACTGCTGCCTACTTACACAGCAATGTGGATGAAGACTTATGGATTGAACCTCCACCTGGAATGAAGCTATATCACTCAAATAATGTTTTAAAATAACACAAAGCCTTATATAGAACCAAACAGACAGCTTGCTGCTGGTGGCTCCACATTGCTGATAAATTAAAAAACTTAGTCTTCTCCACCAGCCAATATGATACAAGTCTCTATATATTATGCAATGATTAATCAAAGGGTTTAGTTTGGCTTCATGTGGACAATGGGTCAGGTACTGCAAGTGACAATGCAGTTTTGAGAAAGTTGGAATTAGGGTTAAATGGGGGGCTGGAGGTGAGGTGGACAGAGGGACTGGATGGTATTGTAGAAATGAAAGTAAAAAGGGTATCCAAAGGTTTTAAATTGGACTGCAACAGGATAATTTAATGACATCTAACAGAGCATAGCCCTGGGGGTCTAAAGAGTAAAACTCCCCTGCCAATGAACAACAGTCTTGATTCTGAAAAACTTGAAGATGTTGGCATCAAATCTAATGAGTATCGTTCTATTATAGAGAGTCTCAATTACATTTCTATAGACACCAGGCCCTCCTTTTCTTATGCAGTTAATTTTCTAGCTCTATTTTCTTCCAAACCCCTTGAAAATCACTGGCATGCTTTGAATCACCTATTACGCTATTTACAGGCAACTCAAGATTTGAAACTATGCCTTTACCCAAACTCAAGCTCCACACCGACTCTTACAACATATTCAAATGCTTCTTGGGGTGGGGAATGGTCAAGGTATACCAGTGAACATATAATTTATCTTAATGGCTGTCCAGTTCTGTGGTTCTCCAAACTCCAGGCTACCATTGCTGACTCTACATGTTTTGCTGAGTGTGTTGCAATGTGCCTTGCAACAAAAGATATTATCTGGTTAAAAAATCTTCTCTCAGACATTTTTGGCCCAATGAAGAGTGTTATTTTACTATGTGACAACAAAAGCACTGTTTTCTCTGCCAAACATAACACTTCCAACAAACATACACAACATTCAGATTGTTATTTTTTCCTTGTTAATGAACAATTATACAAACAAAATTTATCTCTGGAGTGGGTTGAGGGGTCTGAACAACATGCTTATCTGTTAACGAAAAATTTTGGACCTCTACTTACATCTCAAAAGCATCATCATTTAGGGGTCACTTAAAATATTATTTTTCTATAAGATTCTGCTACCAATTTTTTTTCTTCCATGTCTTTTATCCTTTCACTTTCAGTATTACTCACCATGGTACCCAAGTGGGGGGCTGTTATGTACATATTCATAAGTAGACTTAGCTACTATAGTGAGTTAGTATTTAACCTGAGAGTTGCACATCTGACTAACTCCAATTCTTCTCAGAGTTTGTTACTGATGCACAACTACAGTATTGACTTCTGGTACACTATAGCAAAAATATTTTAAAAAAGATATCAAAAATGACATTGGAAAACAAAAATCTATTTTCTATTTGGTCAATACATGTCCAGATCTTTCTGTCAAACTTTTTTTGAACCTTTTTTTTTGCCACTATGGCCTCATATGTTGAGGGTATACACACTAAAGCACATGTTTGTTTCTCCATAGGGCACAAAAATTACACAAAAGTTGTGCAAAAGTTACAAAAAAATTGTTTTTATTATGAAATAGTAAATAGATAGTATAACAATTTAGGTTAGGTCACAATGTGGCCCACATGTATATAGTTAGAATTCCATATCCAGTTGGTCCTTATCCATCCTGGATAATTGACTGACAAGACTGACATGGCTCACTGCATGTTATGGCATTACAGGTGAGTAGAGTAATGTTATCCATCCCGGATAATTGACTGAAAAGATAACCTGGCTCACTGCTGGTTATGGAATTGCAGGTTATGGGTGTTTAGTGCACTTCTGCAATTTTTCAAAAAAAACCTGCTGTGTAAACAATCTTGCTACATCCTTTAATGGTAGAAATAACTTTTTCTGCTGCTAAAAATTCATCACCATCATAACCAACTCCACAACCACCACCATCACCATCCCCAAACTTACCACCATCATCACCATCACCATCACATTCAACATCTTCTTCATCATTATCTATTCTAACAAAATCTGAAATAACAAATTCAACTATGGACCCTCAAACCTCATCTTTGAAAGGAAAAAGGAAAGATGATGAATCTCCAAAAAATTGATCCCCTCTTCACTACTCAGGAATTGAAGTACTACTGAAAAATGAACATTATTATAAATATGAAGAGCAATTAAGAAATTGTGTTGAAAAAGGAAATATTCTTTTGGCTAATGGAAAAAACTTCAAACACTGGAAATGTGATTTTTTTTTGGCCCTTAACACTTACCTTAGAGACCTGGACTATCTTCTTGCACCAATTCCTGACACCTATTTTGATCAATACGTTGATGAACTTGCACATGTAGCAATATATAGCTCACTGTCAAATGCGCATAAGGATCAGATTAAGCCAATGCAACCTGTACATGTAGAATATGAATTTATTTGCAAACAGTTCAATGTAAATTCAATTAGTTCATCATTGAGTTCATTAAAAGATATCTTGTGTATGAAATTTAATCCCAATTTTGTGACATATTCTGAACAAGCTTCTTCATTTTGAAATAAATTGGAAGACATATTATCAAATGGTTTCAAATTAACAAAAGATTCTGTCCATAATTTGCTCATTTCATTCATGCTTGACACCCCACAATAATATTCCATGGATGTGCCGAATACTATTGACAACTGGATGCAAAATTCAGATAAGGACCTGTTGCCAATAGAAATTGATAAAATAGTGTCTAATCTTCAAAAAAACTTAAAATTAGCTGAGCAGGGAAAACAAGAAAATATGTATCAGCAATGAACATCAACTCAGAAATTTATTAGGATAACAAACCTGATCCAGCAATACAGGATGTTGTCTCTTTAAATGCTGTGTTAACCACTTATTGAGGTTCAGGTTGTTTTCACTATGGGAAAACAGGACATTGGAAATTACAATACCCTAGCCTTAAAAAATCAGTTAAACCTGAATTATCAACAAGAAGACAAGGCCCATCTAATATCACCTTTTAATTCGATTCACCCTGCCTGTGTCCACCTTCTAAAAAACCCATGTCCCCCAAACCCAAAACAGATACCTATCATCTGGTATATCCTTGAGCCAAAGAAAAAGCATGTTTTATTGAAATTGAATAAAATGAATCAGAAAAGCAAAATCTGTTGCCAATTGCAATGAAACTTGAAACCACAACGTGGTCATAAGAAGGAGCCAAAGCATTACTTGACACTGGTGCCATGGAACATGTAAGCTGTGATAAGAATCTATTTTTATGGATCACTGAACTAACTCACTCTATATCACTTATTGTTGCAACCAAAAAAAATGATTGCTCTTAACTAACAGGAATAGGTGCAATTGAAGTACTGGGTGTAAAGAGTGATGTCCATATTAGAAGGGTGTTCTTTTGTCTGACAGCTACAGGCATGTTAATTTCTGTTGCGTCTTTAATTAGGAAAGGGGATAGAGCTGGTTTCAATGATAAAAACAATTCAAATATTATAAAAATGAAAATGTTTTGTTTAGTGGTATTTTGGTGAATGAGCATTCTTGGAAAGTGGACATTGTTAGCAATAACAGTTTACCATCATGCAATGCTACTTCAATTGTAAATTCATATATAATAATTTTAACAGAAAAATTACCTCTATTTCTTGATCCTCAAAATAGTCCTGATTGTAAGCAAATATATAAGAAAAATCCTGTTCTTATGCATTGGCACAAAGCTTTAGGACATGTCAGCATGAAATTGATTAGGTGATTAATTAATCATAAAAGTGCAGAGAAACTTCCAGAGACATTACCACCTGGAGACATACAATGCAACCAATGCCAAATATAAAAGAGTGTTAACTCCTCTACCTTAACCAGCACTAACAGAGCACCAGATCCAATGGATATAATCATATCAGATGTTATGGGTCCATTTGAAACAGCTACATTTAATGGGGCCCTCTATTTTGTATCATTTAGGAGTGTTGTTACAAGTTATACTGTATGTGAATTGATAACAGATAAATCTCAGGTTTCTGACACTTTTGTATGATACCAGGCAAAAATGGAAATAATTACTGGCAAAAAAATTAAAATTCTAAGATCTGAAAATTGAGGCAAATATGTCAATCACAGATTTAAATCTTATCTTGCAAAATTTGGCCTCACATGGGAACATGCAATGCCTTATCACCACCAGCAAAATGGAATTGCAGAATGCCTAAATCATACGGTTTCAGACATGGGTCAAACGATGCTTTTTGAAAGTGGTTTAGATAAATCAAATTGGGTTTCTTCTTTCCTTTGGGATGTGAACTCAAATAACAGATTAAAAAACACAATAACAAACACCCTTACACCTTATCAGGCTTTATTTGGTACAAAAACAAACCTCAACAACTTATGAATTTTTGGAGAAGAGACTTTTGTATGCATACACATATAAATACAAATAAAATTGTATCCTTGTGCTGTTAAATGAAAAGTCATAGGGTTTGTTGAAGGGGGTAAGGGATAGTTGTTCTGGGACTTAAACAGAAAATGTGTCATACAATCATCAACAGCCACTTTCAACACATTTAAAAATAAAATTTTAGATAAACCACTCACATGCACTGAAAATAAGGCATCTTTAACATTCATATTAAATACACTGACCATTGGAGATTGTAGTTTGGATAAAGTTATAGAAGAGCAAGATATCTTATCAGATCAAATACAGAATGACTGTACCACTGAAGAGCTTTCTGCCCCAAAAACATTCAAAGAAGCCATAGCATCAAAGGACTCTTCATATTGGCTTGAAACTTGAAATAAAGAAATAAAGAATTTATTGAATAAAAATTTTTGGGAATCAACAACTTTACCTGAAGGAAAAAAAGCAATAGGAGGTAAATGAGTTTTTGCTCTGAAAAGGAATGGAGATGGAGAGGTACTTAAGTAAAAGGCACACTTTATAGCTCAAGGATTTTCTCAAAAATACAGATATTCTTTTAATGAGAAATTTGCACCTACAGCTACCTTTACATCACTTAGATTAATATTTACCCTTGGCCCCAAATTTAATTGGCACTTACACACTTTTGATGTTGAAGGAGCTTATCTTAACAGCCCAATCACCAAAGAAGTATACATAAAACAACCAGAAGGTTTTGAAAAAGGAAAAGGACTAGTATGCAAGTTGAAATGTGCTTTGTATTTAATGAAACAAGCAGGAAGATTCTGGTGGAATTTATATCTGAAAAATTGAGAAATTAAGGTTATGAACCAAGCTTCTTTGAATTATCAGTATATGTTCTATGATCCAAACTTGATACAGCTTCCATATGGTTACATGTGAACAATGGCATTGTAGCAAGTAGAAACATTAATGCATTAGAAAAATTGGAAAAAGACCCAAAATCAATCATGAATGTTAAATGGGAGACAGAGGTAACACAAATTTTATGACTTGAAATTGAAAAATGTGATAACAGCTATCTATTATTACAACACTTACTGATTAAAAGAATAATAGAAAAACTTAATCCTTCCAAGAAACCTTCAAATACACCATTACCAACAAAATGCAACCTAGAAACAAATAAAAGTCTAAACCACCATTACAAGCAACTGAATTTTTATCATGTATTTGAGCATTGAGCTATGTAGCTCAAGGTACTTGCCCCAATATCAACTATGCCGACAATTTCTTGGCTAGATTTGCAAGTTACCCTGATGAATCACACTGGATTTCTCCAACTCATCTTATCCAATATGTCACCAAAACAAAAGATCTTAAATTCAGCATTTTTCCTTCAAAAGATTCCAAAGTAGAAATAGAATTATTTGCAGATGCAGCTTGGAGAGAAGAAGGGTGGAGAGCAGGGTGTGGAAATTTTATTAAGGTACACAGAATACCAGTGAGTTGGATGGAAAAATGTAAAAAATCTGTTGGTTTGGCCACCTCACATGCTGAGTACATGGCATTGGGTATGGGTCCAAGAATGGGTTTATGGGTGAGAAACTTGGTGGAGGATTTTTTAGGTATAGATGTAGATATTTTGCTAATCTGCAACAACAGTACCACTGTGGATATTGGACATGATTGTCCCTCAAATAAGGACACCAGACATTCAAAAAGTGATTTTTATTTTCTAAACCAATTAATAGGGGGTATAAATGTTCAGGGATCCGCAATTAGGGATCAGGAATTTTTTTCCTGGGATCAGGCATTATTAATTGTGGAAGATTCTTATCCACAATAGTGCATTATCCCGCCTCTTATGCCCCAATTTCTATTGCTAATTTCTGATCCCAAACTCATCACATCCATGAGGAATATCCAGAGAGTAGTCTAAGATGTGGTTATGGCAGAAAGTTGTGCAACATGTGGTTATGACAGAAAGTTGTCCAAGATGTGGTTAAGAAAAATTGAGTAGGAAAATTTTGGATAAGAGGTGAACATTGACACCTAAAGTGTCTAATAACCCAATTATTAGCAAAAATAATCGCAGTAAATAATTGGGGTATAAGGATTTTTATCTACAATTAATTTAATTGTGGATCCCTGAACATCGATACCCCCTAATATATCAAAAAAAATTGAAATTAATTTGGATTCATGGAAATGTTCAACCGGAAGATTGCATGATGAAGTATTTAAGCAGTCAAACTAAATAAATACATCCACAGTCTTGGACTTATTATCTAATTTTTCTTATTTTATTTTTTATTTAATATTTCTCTCATATTTTTTTAGACTATATACTATTATGCGGTCAACATTGTGTGGGGGAGTGTTATGAATTAGTCAATTGATAGTATAACAAATTAGGTTAGGTCACAATGTGGCCCACATTTATATAGTTAGAATGCCTTACCCAGTTGGTCCTTATCCATACCAGATAATTTACTGAGAAGACTAACCTGGCTCACTGCGGGTGACAGCATTACAGGTGAGTAGAGTAATGTTACCCATCCCAAATAATTGACCAAAAATACTGACCTGGCTCACAGCCGCTTATGGCATTTGAGTTTTTTTCACTTAAGACTCACTAAAGACCTTTAAGTGCTAAATATATTTGTTACATACACTAGCAGCTGTTTTATGAAAATCCCAGTGGGAACATCACCATGGCATTTGCTTTTCATTCCATTTAAATTTGTGAAAACCATGACAAAAGTAACATGGGATATTAAATATTTTACCTAGACTCTTATGATCAATCAAGACAAAATCTACTCATAGATTAATACCCTAAAAAAGACATTGGAAGTATGAAGGTAGCTAAGGCTAATATTTTCAAAAATAATTATCAAAATCAAACCCATCTTGCGCTTCCAAGTTTGTTATTTAATTAATTATTTCTTGGGATCACTTTCCCTTAGGGAATAAAACTACACATGGAAAGTAGATAAAGTGGGATATTTATGTACATGATTGAGAGTGGGCTTAGACAGTCTGTAAACTTATGAGTTTAAGCGTTTTCATTCAACTTGTTGGATAGCATTTTTGGATACAGCCTAAAAAGCTGTAAGGATCTTCATAATATACTTCCAAGCTGGAAAATCATGTGGTTTTATTGCTGCTTATTCACTGTGAAAAGTGACATAAAATTTTGTTTTAGGTGGGGGGTTGAAGATGGCAAACTTGAAAGCTTTTTCTGATTTAGCTGTAATCATAGACAGCAAACAATTTTAATAAGCTGATTGCATCAAATAGGTGGAGCCATGAAATAAGAAATTCAATGAATACTATCAAATTATGAAAAAAATATGCATATCATGGTAAATAGTTCATAAGGTTAACACATACCCATTAAGTTACCTTTCTACTTGAGATAGAAAATATATCTTGCTATCACTCATTTTTGAAATACTTAAGTAATTCAATTCTGAGGCTTCAGAAAATTTGTCCCAGTTTTCAGAAGTCTCTTCAGCACAATTTTACATACTTAAATTCAAGTTGATCAGGTCACTTTCCTATTCTGAGAAAGTATATACATGCCATTTTGAGTGATTCCATGTTTAACAATATAAAAATTTGTGGAACACTTAGAACAAAGACACAAGTGTATTTTGGATTTATTTTAAGCTTTAATGAGGAAAAATTAGTAAAAACTGATATAAAAAATGATTTAAATTCAGATCAAAAATAATGTTCCTCTCTCTCAATAATACTACTTAACCTCTTTTACATTTCCTGCCTCTTCTCCCTACTGTGTTTCTCAGTCTAGTTTGTATTTAGTCTGCCAGTGCATCCCTTCCTTCATTCCCAAAGTTGGGTGAGATTGCATGAAATAAAAATAAATAAATAAGTTAAAATAAAATAAAATAAAGATCTAGCAAGAGGTAAATTGGTGGGTTGTGGGTGAATAAAGTTAAAAATGATGAATGCTTTTTGGTCTGACATTCCAGAAATCAGTGGCATTTGCAGTTGTATGCTGCATTTGTTGTGTCAATCATGATTTGTTATGCAAAAAGTGTGAATGACATGGTGACTCTCCTGCTGGGAATGTCAGAGAAATGTTGGTAGTGATAACCATTGCATAATTGTTGCACCACTGCTGTTCCCCAAGATGAAGCAAACATTTTTTGGAGTGATACACCACAAAAAATCAAGTTGCACCTGCTAAAAGGTGTTATATACTTAGACATATATTTACTTAGCTATAATGTGACTTGTGTATATAGACTTTAGTTTGCACAGTTGAGCAACTCTGATTGTTCTTAGATTTCTGATACTGACACATTACTAAAGGCTATGGGACCCTTTAGCACTTGTCATTAAATAAGTTAGCATTTTTACTGCCAAGATTGCAATCCCATCCAGCACACTTCCTGATGTAAAACTCCTTAGCCTTACACTAACTAGGATTTTACTGTTTTGTGCCTTTAAAGTGCTTAGGCATCATTTACTTTTTCCTGCTTTCCTTGCCTTCACACAGGATAAGGAATCTCCCTCCTCACTACACATGCCACAAGCTTGATCACACAGAGAACCCCCTGAAAGTCCTTCTGACAATGACTCTAACCCCACCCTACCCCAATGTGAAATTCCTCCCCACACTCACACTCACACAATACCTCCTCAAAACCCCTCCCAATCTTTGTCCTCTTCCTCTGCCTCACCCCCTCCTCCTCTCACTCCTGACAAAATCCGACACCGTTGCAAAGAACTCAGTGGTATTGTGAAAGCAAGGACTGGTGCTGCCAAACTGTCTGCTAATGATTCTAAATGGCACAATTGGGATTGAAAGATCAAGATTTTAATGACCAATTACATTGGCTCTTCCTCATATTCCACAAACAATAAAGTGCAGGCTGGTGAAACTTTTGTTGATATATTAGGGGGTATCAATGTTGACCAATCCAAAATTAAATTAATTGCATATAAAAATCATTATACCCCAATTATCTTCCCACAATTATTTCTGATAATAATTTGGTTATTAGACCTTTTAAGTGTCAATTTTCACTTCTATCTGACATTTTTATCCTCAATTTTCCATAACCACATCTTGTACAACCTTCTGGATGTGCCAGCCTCCCTAACTTTCTGTGCACTCCCATCCTGTCTATTCATTCTGTCTGCTCAAAACTCCCTCCCCATTTCATCTGTTTGTTTCTTCTCCTTTTCATCTTCAAATATCTCAACATGACTTTTCATCATAGATCTTCTCAAAGACAGCCTTCCCCCAGTTGTTCTTCAAATCCCATTACTCCCTCTTTTCCCTGCTCAGCTGAGAAATTAAAGACTGTTCAATTAAAAAAAGATTATCATCTCATACTTCTCAACTGGCTGAAAATAAAAACTAATTATGATTCTTGTTTTGGTACTGAAAATGCAACTAAAGTAGGAAGGCCCCCTGCATCAAAAGTCAATTGCTATCTTCTAATGGAAAATGAATTACAAAATAAGACAAAGGGAGTCGGATGGTAGAGATGCTATCTTCAAACATGATGCTGAAACAAATCCTTTCCCATCCACTTCCTCAAATCAATCCTCCCCTAGTCTAAATTCAAAAAATCTAGATAGCTTTCCAATAGATCCTTATGATGATATAAACCAATGTGATCCCACTCCAGTAAGCTTTTATTTATTGTCCAGTTGTTTTATTTTTTTATTTCTAAAAAGGCTAAAGAAAAAAACCCAGGATCCTCAAGCAAGTGAGTCTGAATCTAGCATCAATGATGAAGAGGAAAATTTTACCTCCAAAAAAAGCAAATACCATCAACTAATTTGAATTTCAACAGTCAAAGAAAGTGAAACAGAGATAGTTTTTCCCAAACCCCATTTTCTTCCATTGATGATTTTCTGGAGAAAGGTGAATCTGGTAAGTGATAGCATACCTCTTAATAATTAAGTGAGCTTTTCTTTTCTTCTGTTAATATTCCTTTTTACTCTAGGTAAAGTTGAAGTTGAAAGAGATAATTTCAAATTTTAAAAGAAAAAATATGAGCTCACTTTATGAAGGGATGATAGGGCACATGACTTGGAGGAGAAGAAATTTGAGCTTTCTTTACAGAGGGATGGGAGGGTACAAGACTTGGAGGAGAAGAAATTTGAGATAAAGAAAGAGAAGAAGGCTCTTGAGTACAATTTCCTATTGGATCAAATAAAACTCAAGTATCGACTTGAAGATGGTTCAAAAAAGAAAGATTTCTTGAGAGAATGTGTTAAAGCTGATAAATCTATTGAAGAGATTGAATGCTTAATGAAAATGTTTGATAACAAGTTTTTTTTATTTTGTTTACAAAGTTTTCTTGATAGAATACATTAAAGCTAATATTCAATACTTGGCACACACATTCCTCACTGAGATTTGAAAAATTTTATTGCAAAATTTTAGATTATTTGTTTGTTTGGTTGAATTAATTTTGTTTTATTTCTTTTTGGTGATAATTTCATATGTGCTGACTTTTTAAAGGTCTTGATTTTAGATGATTTTTTTTTGTAAAAATTTCAAAAACTCATACATTTTTTCTTCTTTACATTCAAATCATTAAATTTACTTTTCTAAATACAGCTAAGTCAACAAAACTCTATATCTGTTTTCAAAATTTGGAAATACCCTCCCCTGCATTTTATTTAAGCAAGGGGTGGGTATCACCAAAAATTTTCTAAGTCATCAATTTAACATGTCATATTTGAAAATTTGACAATACCCTCCCCTGAATTTTATTGAAGTAAGGGGTGAAAATCACCAAAATTTAACATAATTCCATAAATTAATAAATAAATAGATAAGATATATCAAATTTACTAGCTTTAAAGTAATGACAATTCCTCAAGCTAAAATTCTGAGCAAGTCTTGAAAGTAAGCTTGGGACTTTCCACAGGTGTAGGCAAGATGAACCCCATGAAAAAAATTAATGTTATCATTATTACCTTTTATACAACACAAGGTCGTTGGCCCATTTCTTTGGTTTAGTAAATTGAAAAATCAGATTTATTTATTAAAAATTTATGAAAGAATAAAAAATATTTGATAAATTTACTAATTCCCATAATTTTTAGATCTACTTAAAGTTTTATTAAATTTATAACTTTCACCTTCTTTTTTTACCTTGTTGATTTTTTGGATTAGGTTTTGACTAATTTTGAAGGAGCAGCCAAAATTAGTAAAGTTGTGACAAGATTCCAAACCAGAGGAAGCTTTTTTTTGGTGATTATCCTTAGAAGAGTTCCAAATTGTTTTGATCACACCATTTCCCAAACCAAAATTAATCATGCACTGATGGTCTGGAAAATATAAGCCATGTCCTTTTATTTTAGCTGGAGATGGTATTGGTTGGCCAGTTATTGGATTAATATAAGAGAAAATCCCCAAAGTAAGATAATTGGTGTCATTCTTATCGGTATGAATTTTGTTATGAAAACCAGAATGAGTAATTATAACATTAGATAATAATAGATAATCACTGCTAATCTCTTCCCACTTGGACTCACACCAATTTGAAATCCCAAATCTGGTTGCAAGCTCATGATTGGATTCAAAGGCTTTGTTACAGAGTGTTTTGAGTCGAAGAGCCAGAAAAGAATTAAAAGAAGTTAAGGAGTCCCATAATTGAAAATAATTTCTTTTCAACTTTAGATAAATTTATAAGTAACAAATTGATGCCTATAGAGTTAAATTGAGTAAAAAATATTAAGAATGAAACAAAAAAAATTATTTGACTTACCAAGAGAAAAACCTTTAATAAATCCTGGTCTCTATCCAAAACCAAACATGATACCATCCAACAAATTCTCATTTTTAATTGGTAATAAAACAAGGCCATTTGATATATTATAGATATGAAATCAGATATTTGATTAAAGGCTTTATCTTTTACTCCATCAAATGAATGATTTACATAAATAATTTGAGGTTTAAAATTATTGCTAATTACTACCTTAACTTCATCACCTCCTAATTTGGTTAGATGTTTGATATCTTCTGGTAACTTCCTGGGATATTTATCTTTTTTATTGACTTTAGTTTTGAGAACTTGATGTTTGATATATGGCCAAATAGAAGATCCAAGTGAATTTTCTTTTTTATATATCATTTACATTGATAAGATCAATCATCATTTTTTATTGTTAAAAGTTTTGAAGAAGATTGAAAAGAAGTTTAAATAAAAGGAGATGATAAAGAAGATAAATATAAAGATAGATGTATAAGGCTTGAATCGGAAGAAATAGACATTTTTTTTTCTGAAAAAAATTTTTACTGGTCAAAAAAGTGTCAATTTTTTTAAAAAAAATAATTAAAAACTCACACAATTTAAATGAAATAACCATAAAGATTTTCATGAAATAATAAATAAGAATAATTATTAATTTAATTCAATTTGACAAGTATTTTTTGGTTAATTCTGGACAAAAAAATTAAAAAAGGAAAAAAACTAAATATAAATAATAAATTTCTTTCAATTTTTTAATTGCACCCTCATTGGTCCCTGTAAAAAAATTGAATTGTTTTTTTCATTACTCTCTCTTTAGTCCCCTTTCTCCCCTTGAAAAAATTCTCCAAAGCCCATTCCAAAATCCCTCCAAACACCCCCAAAATACTCCCCAAACCCTCTCCAAAACCCTCCAAACCCTCACCAAACCACTCCAAAACACCACCCCAAGCACTCTCCAAAACCCCATTAATCCCCCCTCAATCTCCACCTGCACATGCTTCAGACCCCCCCAACCCACTTCAAAACCCCTCCTAAAACCCCCCTCCAAATCCCCCTTACCCCCTCCTCCCTACTAATTTATTAACAAACAATTGTTATCAATTGTTTGTTAATAAGTAAATAGGCAGGAGTGAGTAAGGGGGATTTGGAGAGGGGTAAGAGGGGGTTATAGGGGGGGTTTGAAGCGGGTGTAGGGGGATTTGAGGGGGGGATATGAGGGAGTTATAAGGGGGACTTTGAAGCAAGTTTAGGGATGGTCTGAAGGGAGGGGGTTAGAGGGGTGGTTTGAGGGGTTTATAGGGGAGGTTTGAAGCAGATGTAGGGGGGGTTTGAGGGAGTAATAGGGGGGTAGGGTAGGGGGGTTTGAGGCAGCCAAGGAAGAAGGAAAAGGGAGGCAAGAGTCAGCCAAAGAGAAGGGAAATGTGGGAATGAGGACACCAAGGAGGGGGGAAAGGTGAGATAATTACCAGGCCAAGGAGGGATAAAGAGGGGATGATGGAGAGTAAAAAAAAAGAGAGAAAAGGGGGAGAAAGAACAAAAAAAGAGTTAATTTAACCTTGAAAACCAAAAAAATAATCACTTACAAAAAAAAAGAAAACAGAAAAAAAAATTAAAAAAAATTATAATTAGCGAACAAAAAATCAAAAGAAATGAATAAAATGACTTACCTGGAGAGATGAGATGATAAAATATGTGAAACCAAATTTTTTGAGGCATTTTTAAGGAGAGGAGGAAATGGATATGAGGGATGAATGAAAAAAAGAAACAGTGAAAAATTACGCAATTGCAGAAAATATGTGCTTTCATGTTGAGCTGGTGAATGAAAACAAATCAGACATCCAAAAAAGAGTTATTCACCGTAAATTCAAAAAAAAACACCAACCCAAGTGAGTTAAGCAGACAAGTTGAACATTTGAAGAGTATGAAAAAAAATTAGAGGTGTTGTGTTTCAAAATGTTGGAGGGTGATTGGAATAATAACAGAGCATATGCCAGTGGAAAGAATATTTTGTGATTCAAGGGAGGGGAGAGCTGGAACAGGTTCAGGATCCTTGTCTTAATAAAGATCATTCCACTCATCATTTAAATCAGCTAGGATATTGTGGAGTATAACACAAGTCATTATCCAATGACTTTCAGTTTTGATTTCAATTTTTTTTTTGAAATTGGATTCTGAGTTCCCAGAGACTAGAAAATTTTCCTTTTAAAATCCCAATAGCGTGTTCAATCTGTACTTTTGATTGGGCAAGATGATAATTAAAGGTGGTTTTGGGGTCATTTTCTAAAGTTGCACCATGGAAAGAAGGTATAATGTACTTTCCACTTGCATATGCTGAGTCTGAAAGGAGGTACTGAGATTTGTCAAAGTATTGGTCAGGATTTTGAGAAATCTTCATTTTTTGGAAGATGGAAGAGTAATGACATGAGCCAGGGTAGCCACTATGAAAAGCAATAAACTTTTGGTTGAATTCACAGACAAGTTTAATGGCAATAGAGTATCTACAAAGAAGATAATAAGTTATTTTATGAAAGATGTGAAATTAGAGAACATTTTGAAGAAAAACTTTTTTTGAAATCAAAATAATGGTTGCCATCATGAGCAGGCTTTTGGCTCAAAGTTATAGTTATACCATCAACAAAACCTACACATCCAGGGAAACCTTTGGCTTGCATTACTTGAGAGGATTCAAGTTGCTGTTGTGGAGTTTGCCAAGCAAGTGTTTGAGACTTGAGAGAAAGGATAGTAATAATGCAGTGCTTGGTGTATAATATGACAATACAATACCCTATGGTAAAGAGATTAGCTAAAAATCTTACAGCAGAACCATTTCCATTTAAGCCAAAGTGACATAGTTCAACAGCAAGTTGAAAGGCAGGATAAAACTGTTTTTTATGGGAATTATTATGAAAGATAGGATGATTGGAGATTATTTGAGAAAGTTTGAAAAAAGAATCAGGAGAATTTCAAAAAAGTTGTGTGAAGTTTAAATGAGGAATTTCAAGAATTGAGGCAAGATCATATCTTGGATCATGATAAAGATTTGGCCCCCTTGGGATGACGTAACACTTTTTTGAAAGAAAAGACATATAAGCTAAAGTGTCTTCCAAACCAGAGTAAGAATCAGAGTCAGTGGCTAAAAATAAACTGATAGCATTCATAGCTGAGTGATGTTGCTTCCTAGTAGAGAGGTTCTTCATTATTGTTGGTAGAAGGTTTAGGTGATGAGTGGGAAGTGGGAATCCATCACCAAATGAGAAGGTGGGGTGTGTAGATAGAAAAAAAATGTTATGTGTTTGCCACTGAAATTAAGTATCATAAAGTTAAGAGACACATAAGGATGGCATCTGCAATTATATGTCATGTGACTTTCTTACAAATAAATTATGGATGTGATGAGTTTGGGATCAGGAATTAGAAAGGGAAAATGGGGTATAAGAGGTGGGATAATGCATTATTGTGGAGTCCTTATCCACTAGCCCCACAGCTAGTAGATAAGAATCTTCCGCAATTAATAATGTCTGATCCTAGGAAAAAAAAACCTGATCCCTAATTGCGGATCCCTGAACATTGATACCCCCTAATAGCATAGAACATAATATTCAACACTTATTATCATCCGAAATCTCATTTCAAGAAGCATATTTGCTTCTTTTTAAAAAATTTAATTGGGCCACACACACCTCCTGACTTTCTTTCTTCAAAGCTCTCTTGGATACCCCTCTTCAACTATTTATTTCTGTTGCTAAGCATTGAAAACTTATCAAAGAAAGCATTGAGAATACTATTTGGACTGGTTTTTTATTCACCAATTCTTGCTTCAAGGCAATAGTGCTAAAAGTCCTCCTTCCAATCTCACATGCCAAAATCTCCACTGATGTCAGCAGGGAAATTGAAAAAAAGGTTCATCCCTCACTTATTCCGCTGATGATTACCTTACAGAAATGTTTAATGCTGAATCAAACTTGTCTTTAATCAAACAAGCAAATGATTCACCCAATGTTTCTAATATATCCCTTAATGCATTCAGACCACAACCCAATTGACAAAGACAAGTTGATTCATATCGACCCCCAAATGCTCAACATCATTGTCATGATTGTGGTGCCTTTAAACACACCTACTCTGATTTCCTGTATAAAATGCACTCCTTTTTGTACTCCCCAACACTGAAATTATATTATGATCTCAATCAAAAAATTTCCAAGTTGGGTAGATTACCTAAAATGGCCAATTGTAACAAAGGAAAAGTGAGAGTACATATGGCTGATATGGATGAACAGATAATTGAAGTAGAAAATAACTCCATTGAAGCACTCTCAACCACAATTAATCAAATTTTTCTGAAAAGTTTTTAAGGGCAAAGTGAAAATTACATCACAGGAGCTGAAGAAATCATTGATTTTGGTGCTAATCATGATGTCACTGGAGACTTTGTGGTCTTCCAACATTAGCAGGGGCCTTTGTTGTGTGATTTGGCGCTGTTTGTGCATGTCTTAATTGACAGCTGTTAAGGAATTGGGTATTTTTCTGGTTTTATTCCATGGATATTGGGTCTGAGGGTATGTGGGTACTATCATTGGATAGCTCCAGTTTTTCTCTATATTTTATGTCTTGAAGACATTTTTCATATTCTAAGTTTTAAGGGGTCATTTCCTCATTTTTCATTTATAAAAGATAGCTGTTTAATTTTGTTTTTCGTGTTTTATGGGCTAACCTTAAGTCTTAGGGTTAAGTGCTTAGTACCATTGGATAGAGCTAATTTTTCTCTATATTTCATGTCTCAAAGTTGTTATAGTGAAATTCTGTGTTTTAAAGGTTTTAGTAGTTGTAGCTAATTTTTCTAAGTAGATTAGTTGTTTTAATTGGTTTTCTGGCTTCAGGGAGGCCGGGCTGCTTCAGGCGGCACCTCTGACGTTGGGAGGCCCGCCCGCCTCTGTTTTAGAAGGTTGGGGAGCGCTTCAGGAGGGTTTTTTATTCAATTTGGTGGGTACAGGCGCCAGATTGGTGGGTGCGCATGGGCTCTTAGATGGTGGTCTGTGTGTACATAGTGAATAAGACAGTTTGGGGCAACTTTAATTATCATACAACCATCCAGAGGTGATATCCTTGTTCCTCACTCAGTTTTCACTGTTTTCTGGCCACAAGTTGGCTGTGTTTGTTGCAAGTGAGTTCTTCATTTAACTTAACTTTGGTAACTGTTTTCTCTGTTATAGTCTTGCAAGCTATAGCAAGTATTATTGCTGTCTCTGGTGTGGATTTGCAGCCTACATCAAGTATTATTGCTGTCTCTGGTGTGGACATTGTTCTACATTTCAGTTCTTTGGTATGGTAGTCTGTCTGATGACTACTTTCTTGGCTCATCAAGCAGTCAAGTGTGTTGAAAAGGGGCTTTAGCAAAACAGGAACCAACTTACTTTAGCAAGTAAATCTCACTCTATTTTTCTAAAGGGACAGGGGATTTTCTCTCTGGTTTTTCTCCAACTCCCTTGGTCAAGGCCTATAGCTAGTACTATAGGATTGTCTACAACGTGAGTATCCTCTTCAACTTTAAAAGTATATCTCCTAATATCCCATCTAAGGTAGCCACTGACAGTCCACTGTCTTTCATCTCTGGAACTTGTGATGTGAAAATTGTAGGCTCAGGTTGCACTATCCTTCTAAGAGACATATTCTTTTGTCCTCAAGCCCAAACAACATTTGTTTCTCTTTTTGATTTAGTTAAACCTGGGATGTCTTTTTCTATTTATCCTGATAAATAACTTGTACTTAAACATGATAACACAAAAGTTTTTCTGGGTCATATTGATTTGACTGGAAGAAGATGGGTTGTGAATACTATAAAATGTAAAAATCCTGCTTTTTTGCTGAATACAAATCCAGCTTCACTTGACACGTTAGCTGAACCTAAGCCCCCATTATCTGTTGATGCCTTTAATCTTTTCCTTAATGATGTCAATTTGGCCAATATTCATTGCCCCTGCACTGCACCAGGTTCTCTTCTTGATTGGCATCAAAAACTAGGCCACACCAGCAACCAAGTTTTATGTAAGCTCATTTAACTCAACCCTGGTACTGGTTTTTCCTCTGAGTGCCCCAAAGGTAAGATTGATTATTCCAACTGTGCCATTTCTAAGAGTGTACTAAAAAAACTGCACAACATGAAATCACACCCAAGTCATTGTTATCCCTAGTTGTTGTAGATTTTATAGGGCCTATCAAAGATGCAACAGTAAATGGAAATCTCAAATGGGCAGCTTTATTTCACAATTCCTTCTCTAAATATGGTGAAGTTTTTCTTCTTAAAAACCAAATTGATTCTATGAGTGCTTTTAAGACTTTTAATGACAGACTCACAACTGTTACTGGAAATGAACTTCTAGTATTGAGAACAGATGGAGGATAACTTCACAGTAATCCAATGAAATCCTACCTTGCCTCAATTGGAGCTATACATGAAATCACTATGCCATACCATTCTGAGCAGAATGGCATGGCTTAACACTTTAATCAAACAGTTGGTGATATAGCTAAGACATCATTACTGGTGAGTGGTCTACCAAAGAGTTTTTAGGGTCTTTCTTACAAATGGGCTTCTTTTGTACACAACAGAATCCCCAAAAGCAAATTTACTGATTCCACTCCACTACAAATTGTATATGGCACTCAACCTAACTTCAACAATTTACAAAAATTTGGTGAAGGAGCATTTTTCCATGTCCATAAGGAAATTAGAACAAAACTGGATAACCATGCAATTGAATGTCAGGTAGTAGGGTATGCTCAAAACAACTATGGCTGGTTATTCTGGCACAAAGAATCTGGATGCCTTTTTGAATTTTCCATGGCCATGTTCCCTACTCACAACCCTGAGCCTGTACATCACTCATGCCTTGCTCCAATGACTTCTACAACCAATGCTTGTCCTGGGTCTTTAGATTCTATCCTTAACTCCCTTACTCTAGGAGATTTCTACGCAGAGAAAACTATTGAAAAATAAGATACTCTGATTGAAAACATACAAGCTGCCACCTCCTAATCACCCATCCCTCTCCCTAACACATATCTACAAGCAATGAAATCAACAGAATCCATTAACTGGAAAATTTCTTGCGCCAATGAGATGAACAATATGTCCTGATTAAAAGTATGGTCACCTGTTTCTCTTCCCCCAGGAATCACCCCACTCAAAGGCAAATGGCTATTTACCATAAAACAAGCACAGAACACTACTCCTCTAAAATTAAAAAGCACAATATGTTGTTAAGGGTTTTAAGCAGTGTGAAGGTATAGACTATAATGATACTTTATCTCCTACAGCAATGTTTGCTTCACAGTGTATCTTACTCACCTTAGCAGCTATGTATGGATGGAAAGTGAAGTCTTATTACATTACTGCTGCCTATTTACACAGTAGCATAAATGAAGACCTATGGATAGAACCCCCACCTGGCATGAAGTTAACAGCTCCACATAATTCTCTCAAGTTGCACAAAGCACTATATGGCACCAAGCAAGCTGCTTGATGCTGGTGGCTTCATATATCTGAAAGACTGATATCCCTGTATTTTGTTGCCAGTCAGTACAACTCCAGCCTCTATATCTTGAATGATCAACTATCAACTGGAATAGTGTGGCTACATGTAGATGATGGGATTGTGACAGGAAGTAATGAAATGGTGCTAAGAAAATTGGAAACGGGTTTGAATGGGGGGCTAGAGGTGAGGTGGTTAGATGGTTTGGATGGTATAGTAGGGATGAAAGTGAAATGTGTTGAATGTGGTTTTAAATTAGATTGTCACAAACTTATTGGTAAAATACTAACTGATCACAATCCAGGTGGTTTGAAGTGTAAAACCCCTCTACCTTTGAATACAACATTAGATTCAACTAAAGAAGACAATATTGGCATTGATTCAAACAAATATTTATCAATCATTGGCAGTCTGAACTATGTAGCCATAGCTACCCAACCTGACCTTTCATTTGCAGTCAATTTCCTAGCTAGATTTGCCACAGGTCCACCTTACATCATTTACTCAGATATTTACAGGCAACCAAGCATCTCAAATTGCAACTTTACCCCAACTCCTCATCCAAACCTACCCTGACAGCTTATTCTGATGCATCATGGGGCAGTGAGTGGTCAAGGTCCACCAGAAGTCACATTATTTATTTGAATGGATGCCCAATTTTATGGCCCTCCAAGCAACAAACCACCGTAGCTGACTCAACTTGCTTTGCCGAATGCATTGCAATGTTCTTGGCAACAAAAGACTCAATCTGGCTGCAAAATTTATTGACTGACATATGTGGCACAATCAACAGTGTATCACTGAAATGTGACAACAAAAGTGCCGTGTCTTCGGCCAAAAACAACCCTTCCAACAAACTAGACATTCAGATAGGTATTTTTTCCTTGTAAATGAACATTTATATAAGAAAAACATTGCTTTAGACTGGGTTCCGGGTACAGATCAATATGCAGATATTCTTACAAAAAACTTGGGACCTATTCTTACTGTTGATAAATGGCATTTATTGGGTGTTACATAGTTTTCTTTGGTTGTTTTATTACACGTTGATAGCCAAGTGGGGGGCTGTTATGTACTTAGCTATCACGTGACTTGTCTATATAGACTGTAGTTTGCGCAGTTGATTAACTCCGATTCTTCTCGGAGTTCTGATACTGACGCATTACTACAGCAGGTGCCTATCCCTATATTCAGTTTTGATCTTAGAGTAAATTTGATTTCACTACAATAAACGCTCGTTTCGTCTTGGGGCGCAACAATGGCGCAACGATTACGCAACAGTTAAGTAGCAATTATTTTTGGAACTTAAAGATCTTAGGTGGGTCTTAAGTGCCAAAAACAATTGTTTCGTAACTGTTTCTCAACTGTTGTGTAATTGCTGCGCCCCATAGCGAAACAAACATGTGCTGTAGTGTTTGATGTTGCGCGAGCTAGTGTGCTCATTGTTCAGTACGCAGTCTTTTCAGAAGCATTACAGCTGAGCTAAAATTGAGTTAAGTCAAAGATAGGGATTGGCACCTGCTATCAGGTGCCCATGTTTTTTTTCTGGTGATAGCACTACAGCATATGTTTGTTCCGCTATGAGGGTAGCAATTATGCAACAGTTGTGCAACAGTTACAAAACAATTGTTTTTTGCACTTACGACCCACCAAAGACTTTTAAGTGCCAAAAATAATTATTACTTAACTGTTGCGTAATCATTGCGCCATTTTTGCGCCCTAAAACGAAACGAACATTTATTGTAGTGTAGCTTGCATTGGTTATGACTTCCCAAAAAAGGAAATTGAGTCAGATTACTCTTGAATTTCACGGCGGATGGGTGGGCCCCTCTGTTAGAAGTCCATCATTAATTAAAATGTTTTTATTATCCCAAAAACATAACTACAAATTCAACTTTAATTATCAGAAGAAGAAGAAGAAAAAAGGCGTTTTTGTTGTAAGATATGTCACATAGGAGAAAAAAAATGGCAATTAGACGTCGGGTTCAGTTCGCATACTGAATTGAATCAATTCAGTATGTGAACTGAATCCGACGTCTGGTTGCCAATTTTTTCCCCCTGTGTCATATATTAAGAAATAATTGTGACTGGTTTAATGGGGGAAAATGCCATTTTCTAATGGTAGATTTCTAACTTTGATACCCCCTATTGTATGCACGTATGTACTTAGTTATTGGTGGTATTAAACCTATAGCTACAGCATCCAAGTTCCCCGATTCTTTTACAACAGTTCAACCGTTCAGCAATTCGTTTTTTCAACGGTTTTGAGGGTTGATGTTGTGCAACAATTTGAAGCCCTTGGAGTGTATCTAAGAGTTTCAAAATCTAATCAGGAGAGTTAATAATATGTATGTGATCATTTTTCCCTAACATGATTCTGATTGTCAATCGGTTAATTTATCTGACTTCCAATACATGTTTCCAATCTTTTTATGAATTGTTTACTCATTATTATCTTTCCTCAGCCAAAGATACAAATCCATATTGAAAAACCATGAGTTACGATTTAGATAATAAACCACTCTCTGGTCAAGGCGTACGTGCACATTCATCCTTATCTTGTTAAATCCCTATATAATATCTAAACTTTGAAACACCAATTCATCACATAATTGGATTTGGATATCGAAAAATGATCTAGATTCTTTTAAATTATTATCATATTGATGAGGTCACTAAATTGAATCCACACCTTACGCACACACAAAAAAAAAGAGAATTATTTCTGTCAAGGGTGTTCATCTCGAGATTTAGAGAAAAGTATTTCGGCAAGTCCCATTTTTTTTACTCTCAATTTATTTTCGATAACATGTTGAACAGATTAAACATTGGTTCATGATTTTTTACTAATCTTCTACATGATCAGGTTTGCGCTATACAGCTTTGAAACGCATTTACGCAGACGATCAATGTAAAATGGTGTAGGTTTATGTACGTGCAACAATATGGCGCAATGCTAAAAAGAGGCTCTTTGTTCCTTAATTTCTCCATCAACATTCCCGTTTACCTATTTTCAATCACTAGAATTAAAAACAAAAATCCTTGATTAATACAAATCTATATCATAATGCAAGTTTCGTACCTTTTTACCTTTATATGGTCTTCAATACTTCTTTTCATACCTGCGAGTGCTTTGGGTGGAAACAAAGAGATAGTCAAGGAAGTACAAGAAGGTAAGGGAGAAATTTTTTTACTGAATTCCACAAGAGAATTAAGATACTCAGTTTGGAGTGTTAATATGTGTATAAATTTCCTGGTTTAAAGGTTCATCAGGGTAGGAGTTGAAAAAAAATTCTTTTTCTTTATCTTTGAGAGACCTATGAAGTTTGCTCATCCATAAACACGTGACAACAGGGTCCAACCTCCCACAGTGCCATTTCAAAGAGGATTTCGCTATGTTGAAGGAGAAGGTATAGACTACGGATATTTTTTTGGGAAAGGTTTCTCTCCCAAACAAATAAAGGGCTCCGTGTTTGATAGTGATGGAGTTGGGAGCTACGACGAAGAAGAACTAGATGACACTAAGGGAACATGTTTACAAGCCTGATTTTAAAAGCCCTCAGAGATGTAAAGCTGGGCGGAATTGCTTTAGCTGTTTGCACAATAACTAGTTGTATGGTATAACATCACCTTACCGTTGTAATCTTTTACTACCGTGTTGCATATACAAGTTGACACACTCCAGTGTTTAAAGTGTTTTTCCAGGTTATGCATTAAAATTTAATCACGACTGGGGGAGTTAGAGACTAGATTTTCTTTTCTCCTTTAAATTTTTTTTTTCTGTTTTGAAAGTTCACTCGACTTCAGGTCATAAAGCTCTATTCAGATTCTACTATATATAATCTATTAGCTATCATGTTGAACTGAGGGTATGATAGATAATTAAGGTTTCAGCTTGGTATAGAGTTTAAATATAAAAGAGTATACATGTATATAAATTAAAATTCTAGCAAAGCTGTGAAGGCCATGGAAACCGTTCGGTTAGATATGGGCTTAGGGTTTCTGGTTGTTTTACAATGATATATCTAGCGATAGTTATTTCTTTTATTTAATAACAGATAAAAACTACCAGTTAAAACACCACACGCTGAATAACCAAGAGGTACGTTTTATCAATCACCTGTCCCAGTCAGTGATGAAATGAATATTCAGTTTTGTGGTAAGATGATGTGTTTATTTACACCACAAGAGAATCAATGACGTTTTGTGCTTTTTGCCTCCCGATTATTTGACCTGTCAGTCTAGAAATCTATCATTTATTGGCTTGAAACATTTCCAACAACTTTTATTGATGAAAAAGACTGTTGATCTGTCATAGGCAAAATGACATTTCAAACAACTTTTATTGATGGAAAGACTGTTGATCTGTCATAGGCAAAATAAGAGTTTTTTGAAATGTCTCAAGCCAATAAATGATAGATTTCTTGACTGACAGGTCAAACTATCGGGTGGCGAAAAGTGTTAGGTTCCGACTACGCCGCAGCCTAGTATATAGTTTGCATCATCACAACAGCAATAAGGATATCTTTTTTTCCCCTTTCCAAATCAATTAAAACTAAAACATTATCGTTGCACTAATAGGTTATGGGCTCTTGCACCTACTATTTTCCCCTTTAAATAACTTTCCTTTTTATTGACTAAAAACGGTCTCATCAACCATCCTCTTTTTTTTTCTCTTCTTTCATTGGACTTAAATCAATCTCCTCAATCACCAAATTCTAACCTTTTTTCCATTTACTCCTGGTTTATCTCTTTTTTCTCAATCTTTTTCCTCTTTTTTTTTCTCTCTTCTTGCTCTTTCTTTTTTTTTCCTTTCTTCTCTTCATCCTTATAACCAAAAAAAATTAAATTAATAAGCGATTAGGTTGTTGCTCTCGCCAAGCATCAAAGTGAGATAGTGGCTCTATCTCTCCAAAAGCAATAAAAAAAAATAAAAAAAAATATATATATATACCTTTTCTTTTACCTGTCTCCGTTTCTTTCTCTATCTTTTCATCTTTCATCTTCATCTCTACTTTATTTTTTTCTTCCTCCTTTTTTTTCCCTTTCCTTTTATTTTATTTTATTTTATTTTTTTTCTTCTTTATTTTTTCTTTTTTTCTATCTTCTCTCTTTACCACTTCAATGATGCCGTCCAATCAACAACCAACTCCTCAAGACTACAATACAACAACCTCCCGTCCAATACCTAATTATCTACAACAACCCCCTCAGGACAATACCCTAAACAAAAACAAAGCCCACATTCATGATGAAGATGCAACTTCTGACATGGAAGATGCACCCAATCCGCGTGTCCTACTCAAAATACAAGAAGACTCTTATATTCGGGACAGCATTGTCAAGGCAAGGATGCTACTAAAAGACTGACGACATACCTTAAAAGACGACGGATCAAATTTCCACAAGTGGCATAGAGAAATCTGAGGCGTTATCAGTGATTTCACTGGTGAAACCAGCTTCCTAGAGCGAAAAGGGGCCTCAAAAACCTCCATCAAAGAGAGGATAGGTTGAGCGATACTGATCAATTCTGTCAAGCTGGAATTGAAATCTCAAATCATTGATGTCGCACCAAGAATGACTGCTTTTCAACATATTAAAAGTGTGTTCAACACCGTTTCTAGAGCGGCTCAACTAAATGCTATAGAAAGACTGATTGATCTTCGCTCTAAAGAATGCAATAATCCTATAGAATTGATGAATGAGTTTTGAGATACCTGTGCTTGCTTATGGGCTCAAGGACTCAGTGAAAAGGATATCTTAGGCTGTCTTTGCCAACGTATAATTCAAGACAACCCACGATTCAGTTCAGAAGTCCTCAAAGAAACAGAACAGCTATGCAAGTCAGACAAGTCAATTACTGTTGCAGTTCTCAACAAAATCTTCTGTACTAATTGGGAAAGACTTAAACACAATGATAAACTTCTGAATACTACTACTACTAATATTACTGTCACTGCAAATGATTCTTCTGCTTCAGTTTCTGCTAAACTACCTCTCTCTGACTCTGGTTCTGTGAATGTCTATGAATCTAATGCTGCTACTCAACAATCTCCAGGCAACTGCTATATCTGCAACTCATCGGGTCATCTACAAGCCAACTATCCTAAAAGAACCCTCAACAACCGCACCAACTACAATCCTTTTTTCCAAAACAGGCAAGCCAGCTATAGCACACACTACCCAATGGTAGTACCGCCCTCTATAATACAACCAACAATCTTCCACCCAAACCAAATCTACCCATCCATCAGAGGCTGACACAACAGAAAATGGATTCTTATTGTCCAATTCATCCTCAACGACAAACAAACCATCATAACACCTCACAAACACCTCAAGCAAAATCTGTTTCAGCACAAATAGTTGAACTCACTGATGACTCCCCAGAAGCATCTGCAGCAGCATTTGCTAGAATGTGACTCTCAGATAATGAAGTGTACTCGGCAAACCCTATTTTTTACACAGGTGCAACTCATCATCTTTCTGGTAATCTAAATGAGTTAGTTGATTTTCTTCCCCTGAAAAACCACATAGCTTTGAAAGTGGCCAATAATGGTTCCTCTCCTCTCATTACAGGCAAAGGGACGATACAATTCCATGGTCTCAATGGGGAAATCATCAATATTAGACCGGTATACTACTGTGAAGATGATAGAGGTACACTAATCTCTCTGGCATCCCTAATCAAGAGTGGTGCTAACTTTTCATGTGTTAACTTCAATGATTTTCTCATCAGCTATCACGGCCTTCCAATTCTGTCAGCCATGTTTATCAATAGGAAATGGACATTTAATAGTCCAATTCATCATGATAATTCAAATATATCTTCTAATGTAACTACTAAATTATCACATGTTGATCAAACAAGAAATGAATTAAATGTTTTACTTATACAACCATCTGTATTTAGTCTTGAGATCCCAACTAAGTATCCTGAATTAAGAAAAAGAAACAAAGATGAAGAAATCCTCTACACTTGGCACTGCCTACTCAGCCATGTGAGTCTGAGACAAATATGAAGGATGTGCAAAGAGAAAATGGTTCAAGGATTACCTGATAAACTGCCTAACGGGAATATTATATGTGACTCTTGCCAAATGTGAAAAAGTAGAAGACAATGTTTTCTTGAATCAACTGGTAGAAAAGTTAACAAGCTTGAAATAGTAACTATGGACTTAATTGGCCCAATTGAAGAAGAATAAGTTGACTGCGGTTTATATGCTTTAACCTTCAGAGATTTAGCTACAACATACAGTGAGTGTCACATCATTAAAAACAAATCTGAATCAACACATACTGTCATTAACATCATAGCAAGATTGGAAAAACAGACAAATCAGAAGGTTAAAATAACTAGATCAGACAATGGAGGAGAATTCAACAATAAAATGATGGACATGTTCACAACAAAAAATGGAATAATACATGAAAAATCATTACCATGTTTTCATCAACAAAATGGAAATATTGAAAGATTTAATTGTACTCTTACAGAAATGGGAAGAACTATACTATTTGACAGTCGTCTTGGAAAAACCTTCTGGTCATTTGCATTCAAATGGGCATCATATCTCTTAAACAGAATACCCAACACTATTTGCAACTTAACTACACCCTATGAAGCACTCTTCAACACTAAACCGCAAGTAGATATTCTTAGGAAATTCGGCGAAGTGGCTTATGTACACATACCTGAAGAGAAAAGAAAAAAGCTAGATGCCCGAGCAAGAAGATTTTACACTGTCCGTTTTCCAGCTGGTATGAAAGGCTGGATTTTTTGGGACCCAATAGAAAAGAAAATCTTAACATCTGCATGGGCCAGCTTCAAAGAATGCAAAAATAGAAGTGAAAATAAAATGTCCCTTGATTTTGTAATGAATAGTGCAAACACTCTAACCAACAGCAATCTCATACTAGGAAACTTTGATCTGGAAGAGCAAATGATTGAACAAGATCTTTTGTTAGAATACATCCAACTGAATTGTGAGTACTTTGCAACTCAGCTACCTAAAACATTTAAAGAAGCCTTACAATCTGAGAGGGGTGATTAATGGAAAAAAGCCTGTCAACAAGAAATAGATAACTTAACAAACATGAAGGTCTGGGAGAGAAAAGAACCACCTTAAGGAGCCAGAATACTGGATTCTAGATAGGTTTTTGTAGAAAAAAAAACACATCAACAGGAAACACAAAACTGAAGGCTCAATACATGGCAAAAGGTTTTAAACAAGTAAAAGGCATAGATTACTCTTCCACCTTTGCTCCAACAGCTTCCTTTACAGCCCAAAGAATCATTCTCACAATTGCAGCAATGTATAACTGGCCAGTCCATGCCTTTGACGTCACAGCAGCATACCTACACAGTCCCATAGACAAAGAAGTATGGGTAAAGGACCCACCTGGATTTGAAAGAAAAGATGGAAAAGTTTTCAAATTACTCAAAGCTCTTTACGGCACATGTCAAGCAGCACGTTTATGGTGGCAACATTTTAGACAGCAACTCAAAAACCTGGGTTATGAAATGTCATCCTATGACAATAGTGTTTATTTTTTGAAGAATAGTAACACAAAGGCAATGCTTTGGGTTCATGTTGGTGATGGAATTGTAACTGGCAACAAAAATGAAGTTCTGAAGCAACTTGAAAAAGATTTAAGCCAAACTCTCATCATCAAATGGCAAGATAGACTGGATGCAATAGTGGGTATTAAAATAGAAAGGAATGAAAGAGGATTCCAACTAAGTCAAGAAAATTTGATTGATAGAATTCTAACAACTCATCATATAAAAGGAATATGCCATCATCAACCACTGCCAACCAATATAGACCTTTCCACAGCCCCACCAAACCACCCAGCTATTAATCCAGGAGATTACCTGTCAATTATTGGTTCCTTGACTTACCTAACCACAGCAACTCGTCCTGATCTCAGTTTCTCTGTAAATCAATTGGCTAGACACTCAAAATGCCCCACTAACAAACACTAGAGGGCTTTGAGACACTTACTCGGTTATTTACAACATAAATCCACAAAAAAACTACACTTATATCCACTATCAACCTCACATTCCATCAATATTGATGTCTACTCAGATGCAAACTGGGGCAGGGAATTTTCAAGATCAACTGGAGGCATGATAATTAAAATGCAAGGTTCCCTAATATTCTGGTCCTCAAAACGCATACCATCTGTTGCTTCCTCCACATGCCACGCAGAATACATGGCTCTTGGAGGCGCAACTAGAATGGGCTTATGGATTCAAAATTTGCTCAATGATTTGATTAATTTCACATGCCCATTCCATTTAAAATGTGATAATCAAACTTCAATAAAGGTATTGAACGACGAAAGTTCAAATAAAAGGAAGAGACACAGCGACAGGGAATTCTTTTTTGTCAATGAACAGATACACAAAAGAAAAGCTACAAAATCATGGGTACTGTCGGTCAGTCGTCTAGAAGATATAAGAGAAGAGGGAAGAAAAGAGAGGAGGACAAGAAGGAGATAGTAGTTTAGAAATAAAGGAAATAAAAACAATTGAAATTATTTAATTTATTTGAGAGAAAGCAACGACGAGTGATTTGAGAGGTGACAACAAATTGGTTTTATTAATATTTAATATTGTTTAAGTAAGAGTTCTGCGCGGCAAACACTATAATTACTATCAGACTTAAGGCAACCTTTAAATTGTTATTTAGAATTTTTAATTAGAATTTAATACTAATAAAAATAATAATAAGCGTAATAATTTTATTTTTAAATTGTTGAGTGTGTAATAAGTGATAATTCTACAGGGGATTATCCAAGGCCCTTTTATAGGCAATGGGTCCTCTGAAGCGCTACAAGTGACTATATACAAAATAGTAATGAAGTAAAACAAGAAGATAAAAGAAGACATTTGTAACATAGTAATTAAGAGAAAATTATACAAAAAATAATAAGAATCCCAATTAAGAATATAAAATTCCCATCCCAAATTTCCCAAATCAGTTAATACAAAATAGTGAGTAACTAAACAACCCTGTGATCTAAGAACTATGGGAAAAACAGATCAAAACAAGTATTACAATCTGTTTTCAGCATTTCTAAGTGAAACAAATAACATGTTTTGACGTAACAAGGCATGCAATCATTTTAATTCAGTGTAAATTAATATGTATTAATTGTTTTCACTATGTAATTTAATAACTAGTTTAACTGAAACAATTAATTAATTTAATTTGAGAATTTATAATACTATTTTATAAAATAAGTATTATAATTTATTTGATTTTCTTCCTGACACAATTTAAGGGTCAAAAGAAGCGCCACTAATTATTGTTTAGTATCATATGAGAGGTAGTATTTAATATATAAATTTAAGTAATTAATTTAAATATATTATAAATCAATTTCACACTTGTAATAATAATATATGTTTTTTTTCTTTTTTAATTAATTAAATATAAATTTATAATTATTAAATACATAAAAATGCGCCATTATTTGTAGAATATATTATATTATGCTCAATTTAATTGTATATAAAAATATATATAACCAATAAATTTAATGTAACACTTGTATATAATAAAATTCTTATATAATTTCATTATGCAATAAAATATTAAGTTATATTCATTAAATACAAGTCTTACCCACTTTTTAAGGTTTTATAATTTATATATCATTTACTGGACTCCTGGAATAGCCTGGCTGACACTCCCTCACTCTAAAAAAAACAATAAAAAAAAAATGCTAAGATTTTTTCTTTTTGTATTTTTTCAACAGAGCAGGCAGATTTGAAATTTCCTTGCCAGGTATCCATGCATCATGTTCAGATGATTTGTTCTTATATCTCAATAAATATTCAGTACCTCTTTCAGAAGTGATAATTCTATCATTGAGAATTTTATCAATTTCTGCTGTTTCTGTGACTTCCTGAGGGTTCTTCTTAGGTCTTCCTCTTCTTTTTGGAAATAAGTCACTGTTGGAAGTATAAGGTTTAAGTAAAGAAATGGGAAAAACAGGATGTTTCCTATCATATGGAGAATACAATACAACTTCTACTGCATTATCACCAACCATTCTTTTAACAACAAATGGTCCTACAAAAGGATCTTTTAATTTGTGGTTACCTTGTAAATTGAAATGGACAGTAGAGATCAACACTTCATCACCCTTGTTAAATGTGTATTCTTTATGGGATTTATCCCATCTTTTCTTTTCATATTCAAATGCTTTATCAATACAACTTTGAGCATGTTTTCTGCAGAGCTGTTGCATTTGCATAAAAGATTTTACACCAGGGTGCAGTTCCAACTTAGGTAATTTATTATTGAGAATCTGAGCAGGAGTGTTTGGGACATAACCTAACCAGAGCTCAAAAGTCTTTTTCTCAGTGACAGAATGAACAGTGCTATTATATGCAAATTCAAGACCAGGCAAAAGAGTGACCCAATCATGAGTAAATCTGTCATTGTCTTTATATTCTAAACCAAAGGCACAATACCTTCTAATCATATCTTCCAGAGTTTGAATCATTCTTTCAGCTAGACCATCAGTCTGAGGATGATGATCTGTAGACAATTTTAACTCACAGCCACAAATATCCATCAAAGAGGTCCAAAACTCAGAAGTGAATTTTGGATCCCTATCAGAGATAATGGCTTTTGGAAAACCAATAATATTAAACATGTAAGACCACCATAAGAAAGCTAATTCTTTGGTGGATACATCTTTGTGGGTTGGAATAAATTTGCACATTTTCGTGAATCTATCCACTATTACCCAACAAGAGTTAAAGCTGTCTTTACCTGCAACAGGAAGACCAGTGACAAAATCCATATTAATGATTTGCCAGGGAGCACTAGGTGCTTCAATATGTTGTAATAACACTGCCCTTTTACCTGTTAACCTTTTAGATTTTTGGCAGGAATCACAAGATTCAACATATAATTTTGTGTCTTCAGACATATTAGCCCACCATGCAGTGTTTTTGATTCTAATCAATGTTTTTTCAAGATCAAAATGACCAGCTAATATGTCATCATGACAAAGTTTAAGGATAGTTTCTTTCATTGAAGGAGGAATAACAATTACATTGGTAAGCTTCCTTCTATAATATATATAACCATCTTCAATAGAAAACTTTCCTTTATTTAAAGCATATTGGTACTTTGCAGGAAGAGTTTTTATTAATGATTGAATTGAAGCATTCTTAGGATCATTCAAAATAGTAACTAATTTATTTAAGTCAGAATCTTTATCATATGAATCCAGTATTAATTGTAATAACTCTTCTTCCATATCAACTATAAATATACCATGTATATGAACAGTGTCATCCTCAGGTACATAAGCAGGATTGGAGTCATTATTTGGCAGAGGCAATCTGGAGAGCATATCAACATTAGAGTGAACATTTCCAGCTCTGTGGATAATAGTCATCCTTCCTCTGTATTCCTGAACAGCAAGTTGCCACCTCAACATATGTCTGTTAGGTGTTTTGAGGTTTAAGAGAGATTTCACAGCACTACAGTCAGTTACCAACTCAAATTTTTGGTCATCCAAGTAGTAATGAAGTTTCTCAAGAGCCCAAACAACTGCTAAGCACTCCAATTGAGTGGCACCATATTTCAATTCACTATTTCTTAAGGTTCTTGAAATATAACAAATTACAACCTCTGAGGATTTATCATTAATAATTTGCTTTTGGTGAAGGGCAGCACCCAGACCAATAAAGCTAGCATCTGTATAAAGTACAAATGGCTTGTTAAAATCTGGGAGAGCCAATATAGGGGCTGTCATTAAGCAACTTTTCAATGTATTAAAAGCTTTCTGACAGTCATCATTCCAGAGAAAAGCAACATCTTTTCTGGTGAGTTTTGTAAGAGGCAAGGCTATGACCTGATAATTTTTAATATATTGTCTATAATAGCCACACATACCCAAAAAACTTTGGATTTCTCTTACAGAAGTTGGTGCTTTAACATTTTGAATGGCAGCAACTTTATTATGGTCTACACAAATTTGTAAGCCTGACACAACATGGCCAAGGACTTTCAAAGATTGAAAACCAAATTTACACTTTTTTAAAGATAAGGTCATATTGATTTCATCCATTTTTTGGAAAACTTTATTCAAGTGAATCATATGTTCATCAAAAGTTTTAGAAAAAACAATAATATCATCAATATAAACCATGAGCCAACCTTCAATAATTTCTTGATGGAAAGTGTTATCCATGACTTTCTGGAAAACTGAAGGAGCATTTTTAGGGCCAAATGGCATCCTAACATACTTATATATTCCCATATGAGTAGCAATAAGCAAAAAATTTTGAGAATTTTTCTCAACTGGAACTTGATGATAACCTTTATTACCATCCAGACAACTAATAAATTTTGCACCTTGCAAGGTAGCATGTATTGAATTAATTCTGGGTAAAGGATAAATATCATCAACAGTATAAGTATTTAAAGCTCTGTAATCTCCACATAATCTAGCTTTATCTTTTTCATATGAAATCAAGACTGGGGAGATGACACAATATTTGGGGGTGACATTCACTTTCTCAATGATATTCATTTTCAATAATGTTTCAATATTATCTTCAATATCTTTTCTTTTTGATGGAGAAGCAGGATATGGTTTTTTCTTAAGGGAAGGAGGAATATCACTCAAATTACAGGATAAGGTAATTTTCATCTCTTCCTGAACAATTCCCAAGACATGAGAACCATGAGCAAAAGCCATAGGGAAAGAGGTAATAGAGGCAACAATAGAATCCTTTTGTTCATTAGTCAAATGATCACCAAAAGAAGCGGTATTTATTTCCTGTAATAAATCATCCATTTCAGTTGTTGTTCTACCTTTACATTGGGTCAGTGAGTTACAAGATTTCAACAAATGCCCAGAAGGTTTAGGAGAAGAAATTTTGAATTTTCTTTTCCCATTCATTCCTAAGGTAAAGCAATTATTTGCTGGGTCCAGTTTCACACCAAACATGGTTAAAATATCATTTCCCATAATAAACCAATTGCTCAAATTATCATTTTTCATGACAACAAACTCACAAATAGCTCTGACAAAACCACCATTATATTTGAAGAATACAGAGGTTTTGTATTTTCCAATAGGAAATAAGGTAGAACCATACCCTCTCCATTTTTCAGAAGTTATAGGCAATAATTTACTCAAATATTCCTTATCCACTGAAGCCAAAGCTTTTTCAGATACTACACTTCCTCCAGCACCAGAATCAAGAACTACATCAACATTTTTACCATTAATGATAACAGGTGCCTTTAAAGGGGATATAGGAATAGAATTGTTAGTAATATCTTTAATTATCTCAGCATTTTCTACTGAAGATAAATTCAATACACAATCTTCAGATATATTATTTAAATAATGGACATCATGTTCCAACATTAAAACATCTTTAACAGATTCATTGTCATAGGAGATATTACTTTCACAGTCACTGGAAGAATTATTGACATCAAGTTCAATTTCATCAGTGTCTTCATTTTGTTCAACAAGATGAATTTTCTTGTCACAAACATGACCCTTCTGCCACGGTTTGTTACATTTATAACAAGTATTTGTTGCATATTTTTTAGGTGCAACTGGGGCAGAGGGTTTACCAGATTTTTCTGGGAGCTTTATAGAAGGTTTATTCTGATCATTATAAGATTTACTAAGGTAATTCTTTGGTTCATATCTATGGTTGAGTAGTACTTCATTACAGATATTAATGAAAGAAGAATTTTCCCTTACATGCTCAGTTCTAGCAACAATCAAATCCCTAAGAGAATTTGGTAATTTATACAAGATTTTATCTCTCCAAATATCATAATCCATCTTTGGATCAATTGCTCTAAGGATTTTAGTTATTTTCATCAGAAAAACAATGGGCTTTTCAACAGAGGAGGATACATATCTAGTATTCTCATACAGTCTTTGCTGAGCTAACCTGAATTTTGAACCACCAAACTGATTCTCAATCAAGGATTTCCAATCATTCCATGTATAATGATTGTTATCTAAGAGGACAGATTCATACCACATCAAGGCTACATTGGAAAATAAAGAAATTAGCTTAGAAACAATTTCCTCATCAGGTAGTTTATAAGATCTCTTTAAATTATCAATTCTCTGGATAAAGTGTTGCCAATCAGAGGAAGAATCACCATCAAAGGTAGGATATTGGTCTAACTTAGGCCAATTTTTCTGACTACTGGGATGGTCCACTTTTTGGTTTGAATTATTCATTAGTAATAATTCCTGAAGTTTAGCCAGGTGTTCAGAAATTTCATTATTTACAGAAACAGCTGGTGCATGACCATCACAAGATTTTTTGCTAGTAGCAAAAGATTTTACAGACTCATTGTCAGTTTGTTTAATGGTTGAAATATGAGGAAGAAAGGATGAACTTTGTTCAGGTTTTTTCCCTTTATTTTTATGCAGCTTATTTGCAGAAATCTCATTTAATTCATTATTGATGGTTAAGGTTGAGAACTTTTCCTGTAGGTCAGACACATAGTTTCTTATTCTTGGAATTTCAGACATCTGGTCATTTACTTTTGCAAGAGATAGAACATTTCTGTCCTCAGAAACTGGGTGTTTGGTACTTAGTGCATGGAAATCATTTTTTAGCTTCTTAAACTCATTTTGTAGAGATTTTATTTCATTTTTGAATGAATAATTTTCCTCAATAAGGGGTTTCAATTCACTCAATGTCTTATGTAGACTGATATTTCTATCTGAGATAGCTCTATGGTCACTTCTTATTTGTTTTTGTTGACTAAGAACAATATTTAAGGTTTCTTTGATTTTTAAATAAGCTGTATCTTGTACAGAAGAACTCACTTTACATTGCAAGTGTAAATTATTTAATCTATCATTTTCATGGATTAACACGTCTCTCACATGTTTGTCTTTCACAATATTAAAATCAAGGGTATCTTTCAATATTTCCTCAGAAGTTTTTTCAATTAAGGTATAGATTTCAGGGGGAACAGAATCATTTTTAATTGCAAGAGAAGGATTAATTAAAGATGTAGAAGTTAAATGTAAAGGTTCATCAAATGACAATTTGCTAATTACATCAATAGGGCTACTAGTTACAGGAAGCTGTCTTTTAACAGGTTTAACTGTTCTTTCACCATGTTCAATAATATTACCTGCAGAAGAAGATTTATTAGAAAACATACCCAAGTGACAATCAACCAAATTACTTACCATGGCAGAGGAGGAAACTTCCCCTGGGACTGGTTTTGGGAATGTGCTTGGGCCTTCTTTCTCCTGCCTTGTTGGTAGGGATGAGGAGGTGGATGGAAATTGGGTGTTCTGGATGGGCCAGGCTGATGATGAGGAGGGTGTTGCACATTCTGTTGGTAGTGACTCATTAGATAATCCCATTTCCATTGCTCTACTTCCATAGTATTTGGATTTTGGATGGTTGAGCTGGGTGGCTGTGAAGGTTGAGCCTGAAATTGAAGCTGATTGGGAGGCAATTGAGGAGGGGCCTGGGCCTGAATCTGGTTCCTGAGTTCTTGGACCTGATCCCACAATGTGTCTACCTTTGCTTTGTACGTCATATTTTCTGTCTTCAACTCTTTTATATGACTGGATAGGTTGCTGATTTGTTGTGGCAGAGGAAGCTTTTTTATTTTGAAGCCTTTTGGAAGACCTTCTTGAGGCACTAGAGGCTTTACTTCCTTCTGTGGTACTGGGGGAAGGGGGTTTGGTTTGTTTGCATTTCCTGTCATTTCCACATCCTGCAGTATGTGAATTCTTTGTGTTAGCATAAGATTTTTTATGACCAACTTTAGAAGAACTTACAGTGTCAGCATCATAGTCAATTTCTATCTCATCCACTTGCATGTTATCCATTTTTTCTGCCAAATTGTTGGACATACTAGTGGGAAGATTTATATTTTACTTTGTACTTTATAAAAAAATAATCAAAGTTAGTCAATAATTGCTCCAAATAATATAAAAAAAAATAATTTTTAATTAATTAAATTATAGAAAAAATAATTTTCAATATAAAGTAATAATTAAAAAATTAATTTTTTTTAAAAAAAAAAAATGGATTGCAAGGTTAAATTGGGAATAACAAGTAAGTTAATTCAACCAATTAATTACCAATATTAAATATGGCAATATATTGGGACTAAGCACAATGTACTTTTAAGTCAACTAAAATTAACAATAATTAATAATAATAAAAAAATTAAATTAATAATTCAATTTGTATTAATAATAATGTCAATTCTTCTAGGACTAAGAGGATTTAACACTCTATAATGGTCAACTAGGAAAAAAAATTTTAAAAATTGAACACTTACACTCAGTGAATCAGCAATTAAGCCACAATCACTGTTATTGCAATAAAAATATAGTAATATGAGTGAGAGGCGCAAAGGTGAACTTACTATAGTGATCGAAAAATCACTTCAAAATAATATAAAAATTAATATTATATAAACCTAAGATGTCGAACCCAAGTTCGAAACACAGTCGCGGCAAAAGTTTCGTTTTGCTAGGTGGTCCGTGCGTTTTGTCGTTCGTCGCCAGGCTCGATCGTCGTCATCGTTTGGAAAGGCCCCCAGTTGTCGGTCAGTTGTCTAGAAGAGGGAAAGAAAAGGGGCAAAAAAGAAGAGAAACAAATAGGAAAAGATACTAAAGGTAAATAGAAAGATAAAAGTAATAATAGAAATAATTTATTTAAAATGAAGCAACGACGAGTGATTTGAGAGGTGACAACAAATTGGTTTTATTAATATTTAATATTGTTTAAGTAAGAGTTCTGCGCGGCAAACACTATAATTACTATCAGACTTAAGGCAACCTTTAAATTGTTATTTAGAATTTTTAATTAGAATTTAATACTGATAAAAATAATAATAAGCGTAATAATTTTATTTTTAAATTGTTGAGTGTGTAATAAGTGATAATTCTACAGGGGATTATCCAAGGCCCTTTTATAGGCAATGGGTCCTCTGAAGCGCTACAAGTGACTATATACAAAATAGTAATGAAGTAAAACAAGAAGATAAAAGAAGACATTTGTAGCATAGTAATTAAGAGAAAATTATACAAAAAATAATAAGAATCCCAATTAAGAATATAAAATTCCCATCCCAAATTTCCCAAATCAGTTAATACAAAATAGTGAGTAACTAAACAACCCTGTGATCTAAGAACTATGGGAAAAACAGATCAAAACAAGTATTACAATCTGTTTTCAGCATTTCTAAGTGAAACAAATAACATGTTTTGACGTAACAAGGCATGCAATCATTTTAATTCAGTGTAAATTAATATGTATTAATTGTTTTCACTATGTAATTTAATAACTAGTTTAACTGAAACAATTAATTAATTTAATTTGAGAATTTATAATACTATTTTATAAAATAAGTATTATAATTTATTTGATTTTCTTCCTGACACAATTTAAGGGTCAAAAGAAGCGCCACTAATTATTGTTTAGTATCATATGAGAGGTAGTATTTAATATATAAATTTAAGTAATTAATTTAAATATATTATAAATCAATTTTACACTTGTAATTATAATATATGTTTTTTTTATTTTTAATTAATTAAATATAAATTTATAATTATTAAATACATAAAAATGCGCCATTATTTGTAGAATATATTATATTATGCTCAATTTAATTGTATATAAAAATATATATAACCAATAAATTTAATGTAACACTTGTATATAATAAAATTCTTATATAATTTCATTATGCAATAAAATATTAAGTTATATTCATTAAATACAAGTCTTACCCACTTTTTAAGGTTTTATAATTTATATATCATTTACTGGACTCCTGGAATAGCCTGGCTGACAGGTACCCACATCAGAACAACTAGCGGATATAATGACAAAACAACTAAACAAACAGTTACATGACAGGGGATGCGAAAACCTAGGTATCAAATAAAAAAAAATAAAAAAATAAATTTTTTATTATTATTATTACATATTTTTTCTATTCCTAATAATTATTATAGCAACATTATAACCAATTGTAAATAGCTTTATATATACTGGAGTGAGCGTCTTGTTGAAGGGGTGGGTGTTATGTTCTGACTATGCCGCAGCCTAGTATATAGTTTGCGTCATCACAACAGCAATAAGGATATCTTTTTTTCCCCTTTCCAAATCAATTAAAACTAAAAAATTACCATTGCGCTAATAAAAATAACAAAACTGTTAAGGAAGATCAATTAATACAATTGTATCATGACAATAGTTGTATACAATAACCCTATTAATTAGTTACAGAACATAACATCTATCTATGGTTGATCATTTAGTTTACTATATAATAGCTACTTTGTTAATAGATTATATCCTCACTGAATTATTTCATTTTACTCTAGGTGAGGATATATTCTATTTGTTTGTTATACTTTATATGTTGGAATCTTTTCTGACTTAAGTATTTTGGTTCACTCTAGTCATATTTGAAATTTAAACTTAAAGCTTTATGTCACATTATCCATAAGCTTATTACACACAACATCTCTATAGGTTATGGGCCCAGGCACCTCACTGCACTGAAATAAAAAGTTCTAACCCTTTATTTCCAGAAAATAAAAGGAGATCCCCAAACAAACTCTGTGTTGAGGAAAATTTTATTGAACCTGTTCTTTATACTGCACCTCAATGGATGCAGTGGACAGAAACATAGGATAATCCCTATTATCTGTGAATTCCCAGTCCAATCTACCTCATTAATACCCTATTCTGTCTGAGCATCTCAATATATCCCTCCTTGGGAAATGCAACCTGAGAATCCTGTTGAACCTCTTGATTCAGTATCTGAATCTGGATTAGTGTTGCATGCACCTCCACCTTCTCTTATACACAGCCATTCTTCTGTATCTGAGATATATTTTCCAGTACCACCTTCATCTCCTATCTCTACTATACAAATCCAATTAACCACTTCTGAACATCATTCAGTACTCTCATCACTCCATTTATCACCATTGACAGAGAGCTATATGTCTACATCTCTCAGAATTTCTGAACTACACCTTGCAATCCCTATGCTTAAAGGTCCAAATTTCTCTGATTGGCTGGATGAGTTGGTTGATTATATATCCAGTATTTCAAGTATGAATCTAGATGAATACTTGGATATGTATTTTGAATCATCTGGTATTGCTGATCTCCAAAGTGATGCTGGTAAAAAATATGTTGGCCATGTCATCAAATATACTATAGATGACACACTCAAACCACTTATCTGACAGGTGTCACACACCATGTAACACTCAAAGCAAAAGTCAATATTTTAATCCATAAATCAGAACACAAATACATACTCAAAGCACAGAAAGCAACATCTACATAGCAACTGCTTTTTCCCTTTGTGTGTCTCAATTTGACCCTGCTATCTAAATTATAAATCTAAATTAGTCAATCATATGATTATACTTTTCAATATTAAGTGAATGCATAATATATTAGTGCTATGGTCAATGACATACTTTCAAATGCTGGATTATTGTGTGTCTGAGGGTAATTAAAGGTCTGTGAGTAGGAATAGGAGTAAGGTTAAAGGATCTGTGGGTTATATTGGAGGGTAAGTGATAAATTAAGGGTGTCTTATTAGGGGGCATCAAAGTTCACCAATCTGCAATTAATTTGATTGCAGATAAAAATCCTTATAACCCAATTATCTTTCGCAATTATTTTTGCTAATAATTGGGTAATTACACATTTTACATGTCAAAGTTGACCTCTTATCTGACATTTTTCTACTCAATTTTTCATAGCCACATATTGGAAAACTTTCTGTTATAACCACATCTTTGAATACTCTCTGGATATGCCTTCTACCTTTCTGTGCACTACCATTCTCATCTCATCCTGTCTATTCTCTCCATTCAGAAAACCTTACTATCTCATCTGCTTGTTTTTGCTCCTTTTCATCATAAATTATCTTAACATTCCCTGTCATCATAGATCTTCTCAAAGGCAGCCTTCCCCCAGGTTTTCTTCAAATTGCACTACTCCCTCTTTCCCCTGCTCAGCCAAAAAATTAAAGACTGTTCAATTAAAAAAATATGATAATCTCATTCTTATAAACTGGCTGAAGACTAAATCTAACTATGATTCTTGATTTGGTACTGAAAATGCAACTAAAGTAGGATGGCCCCATGCAACAAAAGTTAATGGTTATCTACTAATGGACAATGAATTACAGATTAAGACCAATAGAAGGATAGATCATTTACCTAAACAGATTTCTGAAATTTTCAAGCATTACCAAGCCAAATACAAGTAGGCAAAGACTCTTTCATCTTCCACTAGTTTTGGTGTTACCAACATCTATATCAGTAAGGGCTAAAATCCATAGATGATAAACTTGAATCTTTATGTCCTTACTTTAAAGATATAGATGCTATTTTTGGAGAGAGAGCTGATGTTAATCGTGCAAAAATGTTGGATGGTGAAGATTCTATCTCCAAACATAATGTCAAAACAAATCTTTTCCCATCCTCTTCCTCCACTCAAGCCTCCCCTTTTCTAAATTCAATGAATCTAGATAGCTTTGCTATAGATTCTTATGGAAATTTAACCCAACCCAATCTAAATCAAGTATGTTTTTTTCTTTTATCTTACCAATTCTTTTTTTTAATTTAAATTTTATTATTTCTAAAAATGCTAAAGAACAAATGCAGGAGCCACAATCAACTGAGTCTGAAGCCAGCAACAATGATGAGGAGGAAAATGTGACCTTTAACAAAAAGCAAATAGCTTCAAGTAGTCTAAATTTCCACTCTCAAAGAAGAAGATGAAGTAATACTTCACCTCAAACCCCTTTTTCTTCTATCAAAGAATTTTTGGAGAAACATGATACTGGTAAGTGATACCATACCTCTTAATACTTTACTCTGCTTTTCTTCTGCTTTTTGTTAATATTTCTAATCACTCTAGAACAAGTGGAAGTTGCTAAAGAGACTCTAAAGTTTGAAAAACAAAAATACAAGCTCTCTTTAAGGAGGGGTGATAGGGCACAAGACTTGGAGGAGAGGAAGTACAAGCTCTCTTTACGGAAGGATGATAGGGAAAAAGACTTGGAGGAGAGGAAGTATGAGCTCTCTTTACAAAAGGATGATAGGGCACAAGACTTGGAGGAGATGAAATTTAAGCTAACTCTTAGTATTGAAAAATTCAAGAAAGAGGAGAAAACACTTGAGCATAAAAACTTAATGGAACAGATGAAATTTAAGCATGATCTCAAAGAAAATTCAAAGAAGAAATTTTTTTTAATGGAATGTGTTAAAGCCAATAAATCTTATGAGGAAATTGAATGTCTAATGAAATTTTTTAATGACTAGTGTGTCTTATTTCTTTCATACTTCAACTATTCATAATTATTTGTACATAAAATTTTACGATAATTTCCTGTATTTCATTACTCTATCCATCATTAGTTGAAGTTTCCTATATTAATGCTAAAAATTCTTTTTTAAATAAATGTTTCAAGTATCATTTGAAAATTTGCTGATCCCCCCCCCCTGCATTTTCTTCAAGTAAGAGGTGGGTATCACCAAGATTCTTGAAAGTCTTATATAAAAATTTGGCATTACTACCCCCTGCATTTTACAGGTATCACCAAAATTATTTCAAGTCAAGAATTTTGCAAGTCTTATAAGAAATTTTGGCAATACTCCCCCCTGCATTTTATTGAAGTATGGGACAGGTATAACCAAAATTTCAAGTCAAAAATTTTACAAGTCTGATATAAAAATTTGGCAATAACCCCCCGCCTGCATTTTATTGGAGTAAGGGATGGATATCACCACAATTTTTAAAAGTCAAAAATTTTGCATGTCTGATTTGAAAATTTGGAAACATCTCCCTTGCATTTTATTGATGTAAGGGGTGGGAATCACCAAAATTTAATATAATCACATAAATTAATATATAAAAAACTAATATATATCAATATCCCTAGTTTTAAAGTAATGAAAATTCCTCCCACCAAAATGTGGACCAAGTCTAGAAACTAAGTTTGGGACTTTCCACAGGTATAGGCAAGATGAACCCCATGAAACAATTTAATGTTATCATGATTACCATTTATACAACACAAGGTCATTGGCCCATTACTTTACTTTAGGAATTTGAAATATAAGAGTTATTTATAATAAATTTATGAAAAAATAAAAAATATTTGATGACTCTACTCATCCCCATACTTTTTTGATCTACTTAAAGTTTTTTAATATTTATTAAATTTACCTTCTTTTTTTAGCCTGCTTATTTGGTGGATTAATTTTTGACTGATATGAAAAGAACATCCAAAATTTGTGAACTCTTGACAAGATTCCAAGCCAGGTGGAGCTTGGTCATTTGGTGATGATCCTGATAAGAGTTCCAAATTGTTTTGATCATACTATTTCCCAAACCAAAATCAATCATGCACTGATGGTCTGGAAAATATAAGCCATGTCCTTTGATTTTAGCTTGAGATGGTATTGGTTGGGCATTTATTGAATTGATATATGAGAAAATTCCAAAAGTAAGATAATTGGTGTCATTCCTATCCATATGAATCTTATTGTGAATCCTGTATGAGTAATAATAAAATTTGAAAATAAAAGATATTGGTTGCTAATTTCTTCCCATTCCAGGTCACACCAATTTAATATTCCAACTTTGGTAGCAAGTTGATGATTATTTTTGAAAGCTTTATTGCAGAGTTTTTTGAGATGAAGAGCAAGAAAAGTATATAAAGAAGGTAAGGTGTCCCATAAGCAAAAATTGTCATCTTTTTAAGCATTAGATAATTCTTTAAATATAGAATAGATGCCTATTGAAATAAAATTATTAACATTATTTTAAGAATGAAACATATATTATCAGACATACAAAGAGAATAGCCTTTAAAAAATCCTGGTCTAAACATGAAATAAATAAAGTAAAATTTAAGAAATAGGCTCAACTTTAAAGGTCAATATATAAGCAACCACTAAAAAAAATTTAAATCCATTTATGGGAAATGAAAGATAGGCTTTAGAAGAATCTTCAGCTAAAAGAACATAAGATTTGAATAAAACTAACCCTAATTTTGACTCTGATTTTCAAAATTGCACAAAAATTTGAAAAGTGATGATGATAATTCAAACAAGAGGGAGATAAAAGCCTAGATAATCATCATATAAGAGTTTCAGAAGCCTTATTCTCTAATTATGCAATATTAAAACATGAAATAAATTAAGTGAAATTCAGAAAAAAAGGCTCAACTTTAAAGGTCAAAATCTCAGCAACCACTGAACCAAATTCAAACCTGTTTGTGTGAAATGAAAGATAGGCTTCAGGAGAATATTCAGTTTAAGAACATGTGATTTATATTAACTTAACTCTAATTTGTTACATAAAAAAGTGAAGTAAAAAATTAAATTGGGAAAAAAAGGCTCAACTTTAAAGGTCAATATCTCAGCAACCACTGAACCAAATTCAAATATGTTTGTGTGAAATGAAAGTTAGTCTTCAGGAGAATCTTCATTTAAGAGGACATTAGATTTGAATAACCCTAATCCTGATTCCAAGTCTGATTGATAAAATTTAACAAAAACTTGAAAAGTGGTAATGGAGATGAGAACGAGAAGAGTTTAATAAGTCCACTGTTATCCAGATAAGAGTCATGTATATATTTAAGTATGAAATTTTCATAAAAGGAAAGAGATATCATTTAGAAATTAAAAAAGGAGATGAAACTTACTTATCTTGAAAATTAGGAAAAATAGAGTGAGAAAGAATGATGTTGGAATTTGGGGGAAATTGAATATAGAGTAAGTGAAATTCATAAAGAATGTGCAATGTATGTGTTTTAATGACATGGAATCAAAAAGAAGTGAAATAGGGGAAAGGGGGGATAATCACCATGTCAAGAAGGAATGATGAGTAGGGTGATGGAGCTAAAAAAGAAAGAAAAGAGGGAGAGAAAAAAAGGTTAATTTTACCATAAAAATCAAAAATAACCACTTTCAAAAAAAATTTAGATACAAAAAAGAAAAAGAAAAAAGAAAAAAAACAAAAAATATATAATTAGCAATCAAAAAAGCAAAAAAATGAATAAAATTACTTACCCGGAGAGATGAGATGAGAAAAAAAATAAAACCAAATTGTTTGAGGGATGTTTGAGGAGAGGAGGAAATGGTATGAGGGATGAATGAAAAAAAGAAACAGTGAAAAATTATGCAATTGCAGAAAATATGCAATTTCATGTTGAGCTGGTGAATGAAAACAAATGAGAAATCCAAAAAAAAGACATTCAGCATAAATTCAAAATCTAACTGATTATACAAAAAACAAAAACACCAAATCAAGTGAATAAAGCACACAAGCTGAAAATATGGAGAGTATGAAAAAAAATCAAAATAGTTGTATTTCAAAATGTTGGAGGGTGATTGAAATAATGAAAGAGCATATGCTGGTGGAAAGAATTTTTTGCGATTCAAGTGAGGGGAGAGCTGGTGCAGTTTTTTGATACTCTTCTTCATAAAGATCAGTGAAAAGACATGTAAGCTAAAGTGTCTTCTAAACATGAGTCAGAATCAGAGTCAGAAGCTAAAGTTAAAGTGATAGAATTCATAGCTGATTGAATTTGCTTCCTAGTAGATAGATGCTTTATTATTGTTGGTGTAGCATTCTAAATCTGGGTAGGCCACTTAGGTGAAAATTTGATTGGAACTTGGTTGGAAGAAAATCATGGTGTTACCAGGTGTTGATTTGGTTGAAGGGAGTTAACTAGATTTTTTTGGGTTTATTTTTGGTGTTTTGGAATGGTTATATGTGGTATTTCTTTTTTTGATTTGATGGTTTTATGTATTTGTATTTTTGGTGAATGAAGTGTGCTCTTGGAATGGCCACTTTTTTCTGGTGCGCTCTGGTGCGCTCCGGTGATTTTCCAGTGCAAAAGCAAAGTGTACTGGAAAAATTCTGTCATGGTGGCAAATTTAGCTCACTCTGGCCAAATTAGCTCATTATGGAAAAAATAGCTCATTGTGGCAAAATTTGCTCACAATGGGAAAGTCTTGGCACTGTGGTAAAGTTTGGTCACTGTAGAAAAGTCTGATCACCAGTGCAAAGTTTGGTCACTGTAGAAAAGTCTTATCACCAGTGCAAAGTTTGGTCACTGCAGAAAAGTTTGGCTATTGTGGCAAAATTTGGTTAGAATTTATTATGCTTGTTAGATCAATAGTTTATTGTAGGTCCAATGCATGTAGGGTATTGTTGGAAAGGTCTGGAGTAGGAGAATGAGATAGAAAGGAGGAGGATCTTAGTCTTCTAGATGTTTTTTGTCTTTAAGTTTTTGATAATAAGAGTCTTTTTTGATTATTAACAATATTTTAATATATAACATTATTTAAATAAAATTATAATACCCTTATAACATTTATATTTTTCATACCACTTTTGAAATACAACACAACAATATTATTTTCATCACATATAGGGTATCTTTGGAAAGGTCTCAACCTCAGGGACTTGTTTTTATTGTCATCTCATTAAAAATAAAAATCTTATAAAAACATAAAAGTCTTTCTTTACAGATCTTTCACTGGTACACCTTAATTGTTGTAATCAGTATTTCTTTCTCAACAGCTGCTATTTCTAAATCTCAATAAGCGTTCATAAAATCAGAGTTTCATCTATATTTTAAATCAATTCAAGTAGACTAGTAAGCTTATTTATTTGAGCAACCCTTTATTTTACTTAGAAGGACAGGTTTTTCTACGGTTTATCCAACTCCTTCAGATTCTGCTTACAGCAAGGTGACTGTAAGAGTCTACCTACATCAGTAGAAGGTTTAGATAATGAGTGGGAAGTGGGAATTTTCCATCAAATGAGCAGATGGGGTGTGTAAATAGAAAAAAATGTTATGTGTTTGCCACCAATATTTAGTAGCAAAGAGTGAAGAGACAACTAAGGATGAGAAAAAATGTTAAGTGTTCTCCACCAAAATTAAGTAGCATAGAGTGAGGAAAGACTTAAGGATGACATCAGTAATTATAAGTCATGTGACTCTCTTAAAAATCTATCATGGATGTGATGAGTTTGGGATCAGGAATTAGGAATGTAAATTGGGGTATAAGAGGCAGGATAATGCATTATTGTGGATTCCTAATCCACTAGCCCCAGGGCTAGTGGATAAGAATCTTCTGTAATTAATAATTTCTGATCCCAGGAAAATAAATTCCTGATCCCTAATTGTGGATCCCTCAACTTTGATACCCCCTATTCAAGGGATAAATGTGAGGTGGAGTTCTTATATAATTGGGTGGATTTGGTCTGACATTCCTTAGAACTAAATTATAATATTGTTGTGATAGTAGTTAAATTTATAAGGCTATTATTATTTCCTACTTTTCTAAATAATCAATTTCTTTTCAAACTCTTAAACTCATAAATCCCTTTTGATTATTAAGTTCCAAACCTTTGTGAGATTAATCTTAATATTTAGTGTTACTGTAAATTACATTATTATTCACCTTGAATTTATCTCAAAGCAGTATTGAATTATCTTTGACTTATCTTCAAACCACTCCCTCAAAGTATTCCTCTGTGCTTTGAAGTAGTCTTCAATAATCTTTTCAAATCTCACCTACTCAGGAACACTCTTGACCTTGTGTGTAGGCTGTCCAGTGAAAGTATAATTTAATTCTCCATAGCTCTCATTTTTTAATTCACACTACTACATAATTTAGGGGCTAAGTCTAAATGGCACCCATTCAATGCACTCCTCTTATGGGCGCTACTACTAGAGCTCAGTCAAGGAATAGGCCACCAACATTTCCACCTATTTCCTGCACTCAATCTCTTGAACCTCTCTAATTAAGGGAAAGGGAAAATTCAATTCAATCTGTAGAGTACATTCATCAGGATTTTGAAGATTATAGTGAGGAAGAAGAAGGCAAGGATACTATGTTCAAGGCACCATCAGCTGCGGCTACTAACACTTTGGGCCAAAAACTCTGAACCTGGTCCAGCCAGCCAGCTCTTTCATTGGAAGATTTCATGAAATTATTAGTGAAATAAATTTCTAATCCTTCTCCTTTGGAGAGATTTAAATTGAAAACTCCCTTGATGAAATCCTCAGATAAATTTGATGGAGAACATCCCAACAGATTGCAACCTTTTTTGCAAACCTGCAAATTATTGTTCCACAATGACCCTCAAACCTTTAACACAAATTTCTCCAAGGTAATTTATTCCCCATCATTCTTATCTGGGAAAGCATCACAATGGTTCAAACCATATTTTCTCATGCTATATTCAACAGAAACCCATTTACTCATTAATAACTGGGAGAAATTGGAAGATCAATTATTTACATTATTTGGTGACCCTATTGAAACCATTAACAAGGAAATTGAATTAGAATTACTTTGCATTAACCATAATTGGAAAGCTTCTGAGTATATCACAAACTTCAGGGCTCTACAAACTCTTGTAGGTTGGAATGATGCAGACTTAAAGTATCATTTCAAAAAGGGACTCCCTTTGAGGATTCTGTCACGCGCCACGTGACACTCGAGGCGAAAGCAGCTCATTAAATCAATAATATTGAGTCCTAAATCTATACTCGAAGTGCAGAAAGCAATTCTCCATAGCAACTGCGATTTTCCTTTGTGTACTTACTATTTAACTGCGCTAGCCTAAACTCTAAATCTAAATTAGTCAATCTCCCAATAGGGTGCCTTAGTCCTTTTCAATAAGCGATGCACAGCGCTAGGTTCAACGAAATAGTACAGTAGTAGTTTTCATTAAAGTTTTGTTAATTAATTAAAAAGGGGTAAATTGAGCATGGACGGGTATTTAGCGAAGAGGGTCTAAGTGTATGTTAGTAATGGTCAATGGAATGGGAAGGGTGCAATGGAAGGAAGGTCAATGCGAGGGGGAACAAAGGATATAAAAGGGGTTGGGTATTTGGTTCGATATTCCTTAGAATTAAATTATAAAATTTGTATTTACATTAATAGTGGTAAACCCTTAAAGTTAAAATCATTGTTATTGTATCTTTCTTTTATTTTCTCAATATTCATTTTTAAATCCTAAATCTTTGATTATTGAGTTTCCAACCCTTCGTGAGATCTTAAGAATTCCTATTACCTTTGAAACTATTTTATAATTCTTCTCAAACGAACCTCGAACCTGTAGCTCTTACTTCGAGTGATCTTCGAACCAATTCCTCGAATCATTCCTCTGTGCTTTGAAGGAGTTTCTAACTCTCATCTCACTTTCAGGAACATCCTCGACCTTTTGCGTAGGTCGTCCGGTGACAGTATAATTTAATTCTCCGTAGTTCTCATTCTTTGCACTACTACGTCCTTTTAGGTGTTTTTAAAGTTTTAAAATGGCACCTGTTCAACGCACTACTCCTCCGGACGCTACTACTAGAGCTCGCGCTAGGGGCAGGCCAACAGCCACAAGGTCTGTTTCCCACACTCACTCTTTGGAACCACTCGACCTTAGGGAAAGGCAACATTCAGTTCAATCTGTAGAAGACATCCCACAAGATTTTGAGGATTCTAGTGATGAAGAAGAAGGAGAGGATACAATGCACAAGGCACCATCCGCCCCTGCCAATCACCCTGCTGGCCAATCCTCAGAACCTGGACCATCTAAATCTCTGGAAGATTTCATGAGACTTTTCATGAAAACCCTTTCAAATCCAACGTCTTCAGAGGGATCTAAGTTCAAAACTCCTTCTATGAAATCTCCTGACAAATTCGACAGAGATCACCCTGACAGATTGCGACCCTTCTTGCAAACCTGCAAGCTACTGTTCCATAATGACCCTCGAACCTTTAACAGCGACTGATCAAAGGTTGTTTATGCTTCTTCATTCCTAGCCGGGAAAGCAGCAAGATGGTTCGAACCTTATCTGCTCATGCTTTCTTCGACAGAAACCCACTTACTTATCAATAATTGGGAAAAGTTCGAAGACCCACTTTTTACGTTGTTTGGGGACCCTAATGAAACGGACAACGCAGAAATTGAACTTGATTTTCTTCGCATGAGTGATAATGGTAAAGCCTCTGAATATATCTCGAACTTCAGAGCACTTCAAACTCGAGTAGGTTGGAATGATGCTGCCCTTAAATATCATTTCAAGAAAGGACTTCCTTCGAGGATTCTGGATCAATTAAATCTTCACGGTCAGAAGATGACTACTTTAACGGATTTAATGGATCAAACCCTCGAACTTGACAGCGTTTATCAAGGACGACTTCAACATCGTCGATATGCCAACAAATCTCAAGGCCTAAATTTTAAATCGGGACCTTCTTCACACCCACGACCAAATCAATCCTCCTCTACTCAATCCAAACCCAATAAGGGAAAGGATAAACCTCGACCAAAAGGCTCGACCCCAGGCAATATCAGCAAAGTACTGGATCCTAAAGGGGAACTTAAAGAAGCTGAGAGGAAGAGACGAGCAGATAATGGGTTATGTATGTATTGTGGGGGTAAGCACAAGTTGGAAGACTGTGTAAAGTTGAAGGAAAGAGAAGGTACTAGTTCGAAGTCAAAAAACTAGTAGATAGTTTACTTGTGTGCAAATCAAACTATCTTATCTCTCCCAGTGCACAGAACCTCCATGTCTTAAGGACTGGAGTTGCCTTAAACCACTTGAGATTCATTCTTTTTAAGGAGGATATCCCCTTCAGTTGTCTTATAGACTCTGGAGCTTCAATTTCTTTTGTTAGTTTATCTTTTGCCAAGAATTTACAACTGACATATACAGATATCAACCAAACTCCAATTTACTTGGTCGAATCAGAGGAACCCAAATATTGGGTAAGTAAGAAAGTTTTATGGGTTTTCAACTTTCCAAACTTTCCCCCCTTCGAGTGGGAATTATCAGTCTTGGACGCCCCAAGGATGGACGATACCATTCTTGGCCATGACTTTTTAACGCATTGGAATCCCAAAATTGATTGGACTAAGGGATTGATCACCCCACGCTCTAAGTATATTTCTGATTCTTCAATGCAGGTCAATAGGGAGTTAAACAACCCGCCTGACAACATCCTGCTAGAGGACAAGTCTCTGCCAGATGACCAGCAAGCATATGATCCTTCTCTAAATGAGCAATTGGCTAACCCTTCTAGCTCGATGACTTCACTCAAAGAGGATTTAAATTGCCTCGAAGTAATCAAATTCTGCTCTCTCAATACAGGTATCCCCTCGACAGATTCTCTCGAAGATGAAGAGGACGACCAAATCAATGTTGAAGCCATTAAATCAACTCTACCGGAATTCTACCACGATTTCCTCGATGTTTTCTCAATCCTCAAGGCCGATAAGTTACCACCTCATCGACCCTACAACCATCAAATAGAGTTAATAGGCCCAGTACCTCCGGCAGGTCCTGTCTATTCTTTATTGAAGGACGAATCTCAAGTTCTTCGAGACTACATTGCAGAGAATGTAGCCAAAGGTTTCATCAGAGCCAGTAAATCTCCAACCGGCTCCCCTGTCCTCTTTGTAAAAAAGAAGGACGGTAGTCTTAGGTTGTGTGTTGACTATAGAAAGCTCAAAACAGTCACGAAGAAAAATGCATATCCTGTTCCTCCTATGTCATTACTTATTACCCTTTTCAATGGTGCTAATTTCTTTTCTAAAATTGATCTTAGAGGCGCTTACAATTTGATTCGCATTGCAGAAGGTCATGAACCACTGACTGCAATGCACACTAGATTTGGTAGTTTTGAATATTTAGTTATGCCTTTTGGATTATGTAACACACCTTCAACTTTTCAAACTTTTGTTAATGATATCTTTCAAGATGTTGTTGAACAATTTGTAGTCATCTATTTAGATGATATTTTAATATTCTCGAAAACACTAGATGAACATATTCATCATGTTCGACAGGTCCTAAATTGTCTTCGAGATCATGGTCTCTACGCCAAGCATAATAAATGCGAATTCCACCTCAAATCAATTGATTTTTTGGGTTTTACCTTGTCCACTGACAGTTTAGTCATGGATGACAAAAAAGTCCAGAAAATCCTGGAATGGCCTGAGCCCAAAAACATTAAATCACTCCAAGGATTTTTAGGTTTTGCAAACTTCTATAGAAAATTTATTAAAGATTACTCTAAAACTATTTCCAATCTTACTTCTCCTCTTAGAAAAGACATTCCTTTTGTTTTTACTTCTACAGCACAAAAGGAATTCGAAGCACTAAAAATGGCGTTCACCACAGCCCCAATTCTTCGACATTTTGATCCTTCTGCCTTGACAATAGTTGAGACAGATGCGAGCGATTACGCTATTGCAGGGGTCATCTCCCAATTAAATCCTGAAACAAATTTGTTTCATCCTGTTGCTTTTGAGTCACGCAAACTCATAGCCGCAGAATTAAATTATGAAATTCATGACAAAGAGCTTTTAGCTATTATCCATTGTCTTAAAAAATGGTGTTCTTTTCTTCTCAGCCTAGATAGTCCTTTTCAAATCTTAACAGATCATAATGCTTTGAAATACTTCATGTCTTCTAAAGTATTAACCAGGCGTCAAGCCAGGTGGGCTGAATTTTTGTCTGAATTTTCTTTCTCTATTTCCTATCGCCCAGGAAAAAACTGCATTGTCCCAGATATCTTGTCACGTTGGGACGACGTTTACCCACAGCGGGGGGACACATTTGCTGACAAGAACCCAGCAAATGTGCAATCAATCTTCAACAAATCAATGTTAACAACTCATCAACTTAATTCGATGACAATTCAATCTTTTCGTAATCCACTATCCAACATCCTCGAAGCTCAGTCGAAGGACGAATATTGTTTAGGGTTAAAAGACAAAATACTCTCGAAGCAAGGGGCCAAAAGATTTAGTATTGAATCAGGTCTATTAGTCTTCGAAGGTAGAGTAGTCATACCCGACAACAATGAGATAAAATTATGGATTTTCAACAGTCGACATGATTCTCCATTAGCTGGTCATTTTGGGGTTGATAAAACCTACCAGTTAATAGCGAGGGATTTCTTCTCGCCAGGTATGACCAGGGAAATCAAGGCCTATATAAAAGCTTGTTACGAATGTAATAGGAATAAGGCTCCCCGTCACCGGAAGCATGGGTTGCTTCAACCACTTCCTATTCCCTCTAAACCTTGGGAATCTTTATCGATGGATTTCATTTCTCAACTCCCTATTTCTAATGATTTTGATGCTATATTAGTAATAGTAGATAGATTTTCAAAAATGTCTATTTTCATTAAAACCACTACTACTGCTACAGCAAAAGATTTGTCAAAATTGTTTCTAGAATATGTATTTTCTAAACACGGCTTACCAAATGATATTATTTCAGATAGAGGCTCATTTTTTGTATCCACATTCTGGACCCAACTGTGTCGACAACTCAATATCACGAGGAACCTCTCCACGGCTTATCACCCTGAAACCGATGGTCAAACAGAAAGAGTTAACCAAATCCTCGAACAATATCTTCGAATGTATGTCAGTTACCAACAAGACAATTGGAGCACATGGTTACCATTGGCCAAATTTGCTTATAATAACTCGACTCATTCTTTGACACGACAATCTCCCTTCGAAACCATTTATGGACAACATCCTCGATTCAACTCAATCCATGTAGGAACTAATCATCCTGCGGAACATTATCTTCGAACTATATCACGACTTCAAGAAGAACTTAAAACAAATTTGGAATCAGCGATTTGAAGATACAAGGAACAGGCCGACAAACATCGACAATCTGCTCCTTTCTTTAAACCAGGCGACAAAGTATGGCTCGACGCACAAAACATTCAAACAACACGACCATCAAAGAAACTGGCTGAAAAGCGCTTGGGACCATTCGAAATCGACTCTGAAGTCTCTAAAACTGCATTTCGACTCAAGTTACCTCCTAAATGGCAGGCGATTCACCCTGTTTTCCATGTATCTCTCCTGGAACTGGCTCGAGAAATATACCCGGGCAAGAACCAACCCCCTCTTGAACCGGTCGAAGTAGAAGATCATCTAGAGTGGGAAGTAAGTTGTATCCTTGATTCAAGAATACGCAAGGGGAAACTTCAATACCTCGTGGAATGGGAAGGCTTCTTCAATGACTCAGACAAAACATCCTGGGAACCAGCCATCAATGTTTCTAACGCCCCTGAACTCCTAAAATCTTTTCATTTGAAATATCCTTTAAAACCAAAACCTTAAAATTTCTTTTATTTAAATTTTCCTTTCTTTTTCTTTCTTTCTTTAAAATCTAAACACCTCTTAAATTTCTTAGCCTTGTTTTCTCTTTTCTCTCTCTTCTTTTTTTTTCTTTCTTCTACTTCTATATAATTTTTCTCAAAAAACCAACTAAAAGTAAAATCAAAAGTAAAATTAAATAAAATAAAATAAAATAAAATAAAAATAAAATAAAATAAATAGAATAAACATAAATAATAATAATAAAAAAAAAACTCTTAAATCTCTCTAAATATTTTCTTCCTTTTCTCTTTCAATTCTCTAAAAATACATTCTTTTCTTAAATTTAAAATTCTCCTTAAAATTTTCTTCTCTAAAAATTTATTCTCTCTTTAAAATTTTCTTTTCTTCAAACCATCAAATCTTGTACGGCACGACCATTTCCTCAAACTTAACTTCAACCTCTAAATCTCCCTATAATAATTCTTCGAACAAATAATTCTTCTTTTCAAATTCTCTTTAAATTCTAAATTCTGTTTTTTTTTTCTTTTCTTTCTTCTTCCTCTCTTTTTGAACTAAAAAATCCTAAAAAAAAAAAAAAAAAAAAAAATTCATTAAATTCTCAATTTAACAAACTCATCTCAATCACAAACCGTTTCTTTTTCTCTCTCTTTTCTTACATAAAATTTTCCTTTTAAAACCTTAAAACTTCCTTCAATTAAACAACTTTTCTTTCTCTCTTTAAATTTCTTCTTTCAAATTCTAAAATTTTTATTTAAAACTTCTTTTTTCTTTTCCTTTTTCTCTCTCTCCCAAATCTTATAAAATTAATAATATTCACCTACAATAAAAAAATAAAAGAAAATAAAACTAAAATACAAATTTTCCTACTTCTTTACATCTCCTTTTCATTTCAAATTTTTTCTTTTAATTTTTCTCGAACCAACCTTTTCATTTTCTCCAAAACTACCCTTATCTCCTTCCTGCATTTCTCAAATACCTCCTCCTCTCCTACCGGAACCACCTCCCCAATCTCCAAGAGTTCCTCTGCCACGTCGAAAGAAGCAGCGTCGATAATTGTGTTGACCTCCCCACATAACTCTTCCGTGAACCTTACTCGTCGACCTTGACAAGGTTTTTTCGACCACACCTGGTCCAGTGTGTCTTCGGGTTCTTCAACTACATCCGTGGCCGGAGGGTTTGCCTCAGTTGGTAAAACCGGCGCAGGCTCCCCAATTGGGTCTTCAAGGGTATTCGATGTCTAAACAAAACTCATAAGTAACTTCATCCTTAAAAAATAACAAATTGAAAACTTACCTCGAAGATGGGGTCAGGCTCTAAGAATAACCTTGGCGCCACCTCGACCTCTGCCTCTCTTTCCTCCTCGTTGTCTTCAATGACCACCCGTCGTTTCTTGGGTGCCTGCCCTGGAACAGGGACTTCATCTTCATCTTCCTCCACCAACTTGTTGACCTCTTCCTCGACACCTCGCTTCGAACTCGTGGCCTGGGTTACCCAGGTTGAGATCTTGTTATTTAGTTCCTTATCATTTTCCCCCACCGATTGTTCATCTTCAATCGAGACATCCCAAATGTCTTCGACCACATCTTTTGTTTTAGGAATTACCCAAAACTTGGTCTTGGTGAATCGTTTTTCGATCTCTGCGTTCTTCGTCAACGCATCGCACGCCACTCGTCGCCAACGGCAAAACTCACATTTCTGGCGAGGGCCTCGAGTCGCCGTACTTTCGACACAGAAATATTCCATGCTTTCACAAGCCGTGCAAGTTTGTGAAAATTGTCGCGTAATCATTCCCCCATCCGCTTTAGGGTGTGGAGGCGTAGGTGTGGGAGTAGGGAAGTTCATTATAAAAGAGAAATTAATAAGTGAGGAAAAAATTATAGAAGAAGGGAAACTAGTGTGGGAAGATGGCTCAAGCTCAACGGAGTTCGCAATTCTTATACCCGGGCATCTGTCACGCGCCACGTGACACTTGAGGTGAAAGCAGCTCATTAAATCAATAATATCGAGTCCTAAATCTATACTCGAAGCGCAGAAAGCAATTCTCCATAGCAACTGCGATTTTCCTTTGTGTACTTACTATTTAACTGCGCTAGCCTAAACTCTAAATCTAAATTAGTCAATCTCCCAATAGGGTGCCTTAGTCCTTTTCAATAAGCGATGCACAGCGCTAGGTTCAACGAAATAGTACAGTAGTAGTTTTCATTAAAGTTTTGTTAATTAATTAAAAAGGGGTAAATTGAGCATGGACGGGTATTTAGCGAAGAGGGTCTAAGTGTATGTTAGTAATGGTCAATAGAATGGGAAGGGTGCAATGGAAGGAAGGTCAATGCGAGGGGGAACAAAGGATATAAAAGGGGTTGGGTATTTGGTTCGATATTCCTTAGAATTAAATTATAAAATTCGTATTTACATTAATAGTGGTAAACCCTTAAAGTTAAAATCATTGTTATTGTATCTTTCTTTTATTTTCTCAATATTCATTTCTAAATCCTAAATCTTTGATTATTGAGTTTCCAACCCTTCGTGAGATCTTAAGAATTCCTATTACCTTTGAAACTATTTTATAATTCTTCTCAAACGAACCTCGAACCTGTAGCTCTTACTTCGAGTGATCTTCGAACCAATTCCTCGAATCATTCCTCTGTGCTTTGAAGGAGTTTCTAACTCTCATCTCACTTTCAGGAACATCCTCGACCTTGTGCGTAGGTTGTCCAGTGACAGATTCTTGAACAATTAAATCTTCATGGTCAAAAAATGACAACTTTAACTGACCTAATGAATAGGACCCTCAAGCTTGATGGTGCTCATCAGGGCCGTTTTAAAAAAAGGCATCAAGCCAATAAATCTCAGAGTTTGAACTTCAAATCATCCTTGACCCACTCAATCATCATCTCAAACCAAACCCAATCAAAAGGGTAAACACAAGGCCCCATCCAAAGGCTCAACCCCAGGTAATATCAGTAAGGTATTGGATCCAAAAGGGAAACTAAAAGAAGTTGAGAGTAAAAGAAGAGCACATAATGGGTTGTGTATGTATTGTGGGGCTAGACACAAGCTGGATGAATGTGCTCAATTAAAGGATAGAGAAGGTAATGGTTCCAAGTTAAAAAACTAGTGAATAGTTTACTTGTGTGCAAAGAAAACTATTTTTTATCTCCCAGTGCACAGAACCTCCATTTCCTAAGGACTGGAGTTGCCCTTATACTCTTGAGACTAATTCATTTTAAGGAGGATATTCCCTTCAGTTATCTTATTTACTCTGGAGCTTCAATTTAATTTATCAGTTTATCTTTTGCCAAAAAAATTAAGCTGACATTTGTAGATACCAATCAAATTCAAATTTATTTGGTCAAATCAGAGGAACCCAAGTATTGGGTTAGTAAGAAAGTTTTATGGGTTTTCAACTTTCCAAATTTTCCCTCCTTCATGTGGGAATTAACAGTCTTGGATGCCCCAAGGATGGAAAATACCATTCTTGGCCATGACTTTTTACAGAATTTTAATCCCAAAAACTGATTGGTCACAGGGATTTATCACCCCTTGTTCTAAGTATATTTCTGATTCATAAATGAAGTTCAATAGGGAGTTAAACAACCTGCCTGAACAAGTCCTGCTAAAGGACACTTCTCTTCCAGATGTATTGCAAGAATCTGATCTTTCTTTAAATGAGCACTTGTCTAACCATTCTAGCTCAACCACTTTACTCAAAGAGGATTTCAATAGCCTCAAAGTAATCAATTTTTGCTCTCTAAATACAGGTCTAACCTTGACAGAATTCTTTGAAGATGAAGAGGACAACCAAATCAATATTGAAGCCATTAAATCAACTCTACCCCAAGTTTACCATGACTTCACTGATGTTTTTTCAATACGTGTGTTTATTATAGAAAAATCAATTCAGTGACTAACACAACAAAGAAACAGCTGACTCATCAGCCACTACCCCTTCCTGACATAGCAGAAGGGTGCTCTCAAATATGGGCCACAACTTTGGCTAATTTTTACTCACAGTAACCAAGGCATTTTTTTTCACAACCTATATCTTATGTCATTAAGATAAAAATATACCTTCAGGTAGCTCTTCATTCAACTCAATAACCATGTGCTAAGCATTCAACATAATTTATAAAAAATACATGCAATGAAATGAATTAAAGCCAAAAAAAAATATATCTAATTAATAATGGAACACTATTCATGTGATTAGTTAAAATTATGTTTTTAGTGTAAAAAACAAGAATGTTTTTGAGAAATTTTATATCCACCTTTCAATCATATCCTTAGTTTAAATATCTTCTTGCCATACTTTCAATATACTAATTGATTTCTGCTAGAATGCTCAACTTTACCACTATGAATAACACCAACTCTGATTTGGTCAAGTCTTTACTAATTTGTGATTTCTCAAGCTGTATTAAATTTGCAATATGAAATATAGTTGGAGAGGAAGTAAGGGAATGATATGTTAATTTCCAAACTTGAAGAAAACATCAAATCAAAGAAAGTGCAATTGTGGAATCTTTTCAAAAAATCACTTTTTCAACATTGGAAACTAACACCAAATCTTTTCCATCTTCATTACCTGAAAGTGTTTCTTCTTCCTCTAACAATTCTCAAACAGCTTAAGATTTATTTATCAACTTCAGTAAGCATTTTACATTTCATCTTGAGCTTTTAAACAGAAAATTGAGTATTTCTTTTTCTCTTCAGACTTTATTATGGGATTTATTACCTGGTAAAATATTTCATGTGGCATCAGTTCTATTAGAATTAAGTTTATTATTCAATGTATTACTTACATTGTTAATATATGCTTCCAACTGCCTCCCAAAGTAGACTTGGAATCTCAAATCCCAAATAACATCCGTAATATTAAAGTCAAACTAAATCTCCAAATTAAGTTAAAAAAAATTTTTAGTTGCTAAAAATGTTACTCACTTTACCATCCTGATACTTCCCCAGATAAGAGTGGCTACCATCATACCCAATGATCTTTGCTTGTAATTAAGACCTTTTTTCAGCCAATTCCCAGGCCCACAATCCCAAAAACAATGTCTATGATGAGCTAATTATGTCCCTTGAAAGAGAAAACTGTCTCAAATTCCAACCTAAAAGCTGCTTTGTTACTCAAGATTTCATTAACTGGCTTAGTTGGCTCCTTGGATTGTCTGATGTTGAGATAGAAACTGAAGAGTGGGAAAACTCTATTCCTGATTCAATGGATGGGACAGTTTGTGATTATCTTCAATTAAAGGCATATGAAAATATAATCAGTGATAAAACAGCTAAAAATAAGAAGAATCTCCACTTAGTCTTTTCCTTGTTTGTTGATTGGTATAACCCATTTGGAAATAAATTTTCTGTAAAGTAGGTATAAATTGGTGTCATGTAAATGCAGTGTCTAAACCTCCCTCCTTCAATGCGCTATATGAGTAAGTATTTGTTTCTTGCAGGTATTGTTCCGGAACCTAATCAACCAGAAATGGTGACAATCAGTAACATCTTGAAACCTTTGGTTGATAAAATTCTTGAAATGGATAGAGGGATTAGAATTAAAATTTTACAGTTTCCACATGGATGCATTTTTACTGCTAGATTGGCTGCACTGATTGGGGACATTTTTGCAACACATAAAGTTGAGGGCTTTGTTTCTAATTCTTATTCAAAACTTTTCTCTGGTTGCTGTATAAAGAGGTCAGAGATCAGCAAAATAAGTCTAGGTAAAAAAAGGACACGTAAAAATACACTTTCTGACTCATATCAATGGAAAGAAGTAGGCACCTTAAAAGGAAAGTCGAAATTAGTTCAAGAAACTGGGGTGAAGTGGTCTGAGCTGAATTTCCTCCACTACCAGGATCCATTTAACTCAATTGTTCTTGGTGTACTGCACAACTGGTATGAGGGAGTACTGTGTCATCACTTCCTAGATTTTTGGGACTATAAATCTAGAATCAAAAGAGGGAATGTTAATAAAGAATTTGGGACAGCTAGTGAAAAAGAAATGGGTGAGAGAAATTAAAGTGATTCAATTAGAGTAACAAACAGAACTTACAGTAAACTTTAACAAGAAAAAATAATTCTAGAAATAAGTCAAGTTGTTGTGCCTACTGATATAGTTACTTTGCTGAAGGGAGTTGGAACAGCAAAAAATGGAAAGTTGAAAGCAAGTGAATGGATGACATTGTTTTCAGTTTATTTACCTTTGTCCTGGATTGATACAATAATAGATGGAATAAATATAGAAGGTCAGCTTATTAAAGAGCAGCTCCAAATTCAAAATTTTTGTGCTAAAGTTGAATGCACAAAGATTGTTGCTTCAAAGGAAGTATTGCCCAATTTACCTAGAAAATTTGCAGAAAGATATGGTGAATACATGAAAACATTAGCAGTTTTATGGAGGGGATTAAACATTCAGCCAAATCATCATTATGTGTGGCACTTATCTGAGAAATTTAGTTTGTGGGGACCTCTTGTTGGAATGTTAAAATTCTATGGGAAAAGTTGGTGGGCACTCTTCACACCATGCAATATGGGGGGTGGACTTGCTAGCAAGTCTGCAAGCTTGAACCCTAATTCATATCTTTTTGAGCACACATTGAGGAGGTGATGAAACCATCATAAAGAAGTATTGAATTTATTTTTAACGCATCTTGAAGCTCATGTGAACACTCACTGATGAATAAATGATTATCTGTTGAGAACATGTTGAAATCACATTCTCAATAATTGAAACAAAGTTTCATTTTAGACACTCAAATAAAATTTTCAAGTTATTGTTTTCAACTATTTTTAAAAAGGTATAAAAAAGCTTTTTACTAATAATATCTTCTCATTCAGAATATCCTTGTAATATATCATTCTTCTCAATATTAAATACAGCAGGAGATGTTTTTAATAGCTAATATGCAAAAATGATTAGTGATAGACAGGAACAATTCTAAATAATATAAATAAACTTTGGTGAATGAATAATAACTAAGAGGAGACATAATCTGTACAAAAATTTAAAAAAACACAAAAAAAGTGAAAATAAGCTTATAATACTTGAAAATATTTTTATCTCTTCACCCCTAACCACTTCTTATTCTAATCCACTCAGGAAATTAAGGGGAAATTGTGATCAAGCCAGCATGTATAAATTTTTGAAAAGATTATCTTAATCTCATGCTATGGAATTTATTCAATTTTTTTCAGGACATTCTCATGTAAAAGTACCTTAACCAATTCAATGCTTCACCTTCTCCAAACTGCCTCATAAGCCTCTTATGGAACAAAAATACTTGAGAATGTGTCATAATCTCCTGTCCTGCTCACCAAAAACAATTCTGTGTCCTTCTGAAAGTAGAACAACAGCTTAAAGATCCCTTTAATACTATAAGTCTTGTCAGTCACTCTCCCATGGCCCCATTAGTTGGGGTATTTTTTTTCAATCTGGTAGATTTTCAAATTTTGTTCCTCTCATGCAATAATCCTTGATGTTGCGGTTTGCCTTCTTTTTTTGCTTCTTGTTATGTTGCAATTCCACTTTCATAATGTATTTATAATTAACTTCACCATATAATTCATACCCAATTCTGGTTGAGATTGTATGAAATTAAAAGATGATATGTGTTCTATAGGAAAAATTTAAATAAATAATTGAAGTTAATCATTGACTTAACAATGGTTATCATAAATTCTACACTAAATCATTTTTTTCAATTTTTTGTCATTTTTCAACTATTTATAAGTTCGTAGTGTACATTCTATTCTACAAAATAAGAAACATTCAAATAACTATAGTTAGAAATTGAAATGTAGGTGATTAAAATTGAATTTAGAAATATTGAATATTTTAGATAAATTTAAAGATTTAAGTATTTTGTATGGATTTTTGTTTGACATAAAATCATGCATATTTACATGCCAAATATTTTTTGACATTGGAAGTTGCATATTATCAATCTCTGAATTTTGCTCATTTTATTTGCTTTCCCTCACTAATTTCTTTGACTCAATTATAAGTTGATATTTCCAAATTGTTGTTATTCATCAAAAACTCACTACCTACAGTTCCTCCAACCAACTCTTAAACCCCTTGCCTTGCTTCTGATCACTTCCTACAGAACCTTTCAACAATTAATTAGTAAGTTTTTTTTGGGTGGCTCATAAATGACTGTTTCTCTCTTATTTTTCACTTTTTAATTTTTTTTATATTGTTTCACTTTCTCATTTTTCAGTTTTTGGCATGTATTTGTTTTTCATTGTTAATTCCTTCCTCTTTTTTTTCTATTCTTATATCTAGTTTCTTTAAATGATGTCTCAATTATTGCCTGCAAGACAACTAGCATTTTAATTACTGTCTGGCTGGCATCTTAAAACAATCTCTTATCCTGACCCTTCCAGCCAGCATACTGATTACTTTTGAGCTGGCTGGAAGGCATGTGCAAGCATTTCAAGGCACTTTCAGGCCTTTTCTGGAAAGTATCACCTCCAAAAATTAATTTATTGCTGTATGCCAGACAGAAAGCTGCTGCCTAGCTGTATGTAATGCAGCTTGCAAATTGATTGTGAAGCCCTGCCAGCCAGAAACTAAATTGCTTCTCAGATGGCTGGAAGGTTGATGTAGCAATTAAAGTTAATTGATTGATCAACTTGACAGCTTCCTGAAATACAGAAAATGTCTGTATAGATGGCTGAAAGTCAGCAGGCAAGTCAATCAATCAATCAATTGCCACTGCTTGCTACATCAACATTACAGCCAGAAAGTTATTTGTTTTCTGCTGGCTGGAAGGCAAATCATTTTCTCAAAGGTGCACTTTTATCTCCTTCTTTCTCTAAATGCTTTTTTAAACTTACTGGCATGAAGCAAACAAGTTGCTCAAGTACATTAATCTAATATGTTCAAATGCAAAATCAACCTTCCAGCTAGCATACAATATGCATTTCAGCTGGCTGGCAGGCATTTTCAGGTTTCCACAAAAGTATTCATTTGCTTCATTCCTTCCAGAAAGCTAAAAATCATATTTCTTGCTGATAGGAAGTAGCAAATTATGCATTTCCCCAACCACAAACCTGCTACCCTGCCAGCCAGAAACCATATTGGTTTCTTTCTGTCTGGAAGGTAATTGCACCTATTTTTGGCTTTCCAGACATCTAAATATTGAATCAATGGCTGGAAAGTGGTCAAAAAAATCTATTAACATTGTAACCTTCCAGAAAGATTATCATTTAAGGTTGCTGGCAGAAATTAGATTGCAGGATGTATCCCTCTGCAAATAATAATGTGTTTATTGGTTTCCATCCAACTAAGAGTGAGTTAATTGCTAGGAGGCAAGTGATATATATCCATCACATTTTTTAACCTTTAATCTAGTAAATATAAGACTAGAGATGTTACTGGATGGTATCCATTAGCAGCAACTGGTCTACCAATAATTTGAATTTGACCTTCCACACAACTTAAAATTAAATTTTTACATAGTGGTCTGGTAAATATGTCTATCCTAGTTCCTTACTACAACAAGTATTATTTTTGGAGATACTTGTGGGAAATTTTTGCTTTTTCAACTTCAGTTACTATTTTCTCTTGCAAAATTGAAAACTGAGAGCAATTTTCAAGCACCCCATCTTTCTTTTTCTGCCAGCCATCCAGAAAATATCTACCTGGATTTCTTGAAGATATTTGGTGAATAAAAACAAACTACTATTAAAAAGGTTTGAGCATTCTATTCAGGTAAATATATTTTTTAATATATCGCATGATGAAGTACGTAAATATTACAAATAATTTTAGTGAATGAATGAATTGATGTTGCATTAAGAAATTATTAAACTTAGTATGAGTGGCTCTGATATTGAATTGGATGTTTTTCTTCAGTTTCTGTTGCACTTATATCTATTGGAAAATATTTATTGATTCAAAATTGTATAATTGCATAAATAAAGGTCTGTAAAATTGGTTTTTTTTCCCTAAAAAAAATTATTTAAAATTTGTTGTATTATTACATTATTGAGTTCTAATGCAGTGAGCATGTTGTTAGAGCATTATTTCCCCTCTTAGTAACTCAATAAAGTACTATATACCAACAAATGTTTAAAATAAATAAAAGATGTTGCTAATTTTTTTTGAATTCTCTTTTACAGGGTCTTATTTGGGAACAGAAGCTGCATGGTATAAAAAGTATGTAAATGCTTATAATTTATAAAAATATAATTTTATAACTGGCATAATGGGAAAATATTACATGATTGAGGGCTAATTCAGAGAAAATGTTGTTAGAGAATTATTGCCCCTCTTAGTAACCTCAATCATGTAATTTTTACCAGACAGATTTTTATAAAATAATGGATATTTTTACTAGAATTATTAATTTTGGATGGCATTATTTTAATGTAGGTTCAGTTCTAGTAAGTACAAATAGAGATTTTAAAAAAATTATGTAAGTAATATTAGGTTTTTCACATTTAATTTTGTAATTTGGGGTAATATATTACATGATTGATGACTGATGCATCAATAGTGTTGTGAATTTAATATTGTTGCTCATATTCATTCAATCACAAAATATTTATACAAGAGATTTATTAGATGTAGTAATTGTTTGTAATAATACCTTTTTATGTTAATTTTATTTTTGTATTACAGATTATTTTCTGTACACAACCACTGGGAAATTAAAGAAAGTATGTGGATTTTTTTTTGTAATTGTTCTCTTCAAGTTGTGGAAATAGTAAATATTATGTGATTGATGACTAATTCAGCAAGCATGTGGTTAGAGAATTATTGTCAGTCAGTTGTCTAGAAGAAGGTAAGAAAAATAGGAGAAAAGGAGGAGAGAAGGAGAAGGACAAGGTAATATAAAAGAAATAAATGGCAATAATATATTTAATTTATTTAAGAGGGAAACAACGGCGAGCAACTTGGAGAGATGACAAAAACTTAGAATTTATTAATAATAATACTATTTAATGTAAGGGTTCTGCGCGGCAAACACTTTAATTACTATCAGACTTAAAGCAAACTTTAATTTGTTATATAGACTTTTAATTAGAATTGTATTACTAATTAAAAAAATATAAACGTAATAAAATAGTATTTAATTTGTTGAGTGTATAATAAGTGATGAGTCTACAGGGGATTATCCAAGGCCCTTTTATAGGAAATGGGTCCTCTGAAGCGCTACTATATTTGTAAATACAATGATTAGAATAGAATAAAACAAATATATCAAAGAGTAAATGAAACATAACAATGTAGAGAAAAACATGAAACAAATAATTAAAACCCCAATTAAGAATCCAATTTCCCCGCCATTAATTCCCAAATCAGTAAGTAAAAATAGTGAATAACTAAACAAGATTGGAACATAGGAACTATGAGAAAAATAATTCCAAACAGATGGTACAGTCTGATTTAAGGATATTTTTAAGTGAAACAAAAAAAATACTTTGACGCAACAAAACATGTAATTAATCTCAATTTAGTATAAATTAATTAATTGGTTTTTCCTGACACAATTAAGGGTCAAAAGAAGCGTCATTAATTATTGTTTAGTATTATATGAAAGGTGTTATTTAATATATAAATTTAAATAATTAATTTAAATATATTATAAGTCAATTTTACACTTATAATTATAATATATGTTTTCTCAATTAATTAAATATAAATTTATAATTATTAAATACATAAAAATGCGCCATTATTTGTAGAATATATTATATTATGTTCAATTTAACTGTATATAAAAATTTATATAACCAATAAATTTAATGTAATACTTGTATATAATAAAATACTTATATAATTTTATTATGCAATAAAATATTTAGTTATATTCATTAAATACAATTCTTACCCACTCTTTCAGGTTTTATAAGTTACATATCATTTACTGGACTCCTGGAATAGCCTGGCTGATACTCCCTCACTCTAAAAAAAACAATAAAAAAAAATGCTAAGATTTTTTCTTTTTGTATTTTTTCAACAGAGTAGGTAGATTTGAAATTTCTTTGCCAGGTTTCCATGCATCATGTTCAGATGATTTGTTCTTATATCTCAATAAATATTCAGTACCTCTTTCAGAAGTGATAATTCTATCATTGAGAATTTTATCAATTTCTGCTGTTTCTGTGACTTCCTGAGGGTTCTTCTTAGGTCTTCCTCTTCTTTTTGGAAATAAGTCACTGTTGGAAGTATAAGGCTTAAGCAAAGAAATGGGAAAAACAGGATGTTTCCTATCATATGGAGAATACAATACAACTTCTACTGCATTATCACCAACCATTTTTTTTAACAACAAATGGTCCTACAAAAGGATCTTTTAATTTGTGGTTACCTTGTAAATTGAAATGGACAGTAGATATCAACACTTCATCACCCTTGTTAAATGTGTATTCTTTATGGGATTTATCCCATCTTTTCTTTTCATATTCAAATGCTTTATCAATACAACTCTGAGCATGTTTCCTGCATAGCTGTTGCATTTGCATAAAAGATTTTACACCAGGGTGTAGTTCCAACTTAGGTAATTTATTATTGAGAATCTGAGCAGGAGTATTTGGGACATAACCTAACCAAAGCTCAAAAGGCTTTTTCTCAGTGACAGAATGAACAGTGCTATTATATGCAAATTCAAGACCAGGCAAAAGAGTGACCCAATCATGAGTAAATCTGTCATTGTCTTTATATTCTAAACCAAAGGCACAATACCTTCTAATCATATCTTCCAGAGTTTGAATCATTCTTTCAGCTAGACCATCAGTCTGAGGATGGTGAGCTGTAGACAATTTTAACTCACAGCCACAAATATCCATCAAAGAGGTCCAAAACTCAGAAGTGAATTTTGGATCCCTATCAGAGATAATGGCTTTTGGAAAACCAATAATATTAAACATGTAAGACCACCATAAGAAAGCTAATTCTTTGGTGGATACATCTTTGTGGGTGGGAATAAATTTTCACATTTTTGTGAATCTATCAACTATTACCCAACAAGAGTTAAAGCTGTCTTTACCTGCAACAGGAAGACCAGTGACAAAATTCATATTAATGATTTGCCAGGGAGCACTAGGTGCTTCAATATGTTGTAATAACCCTGCTCTCTTACCTGTTAACCTTTTAGATTTTTGGCAGGAATCACAAGATTCAACATATAATTTTGTGTCTTCAGACATATTAGCCCACCATGCAGTGTTTTTGATTCTAATCAATGTTTTTTCAAGATCAAAATGACCAGCTAATATGTCATCATGACAAAGTTTGAGGATAGTTTCTTTCATTGAAGGAGGAATAACAATTACATTGGTAAGCTTCCTTCTATAATATATATAACCATCTTCAATAGAGAACTTTCCTTTATTTAAAGCATTTTGGTACTTTGCAGGAAGAGTTTTTATTAATGCTTGAATTGAAGCATTTTTAGGATCATTTAAAATAGTAACCAATTTATTTAAATCAGAATCTTTATCATATGAATCCAGTATTAACTGTAATAACTCCTCTTCCATATCAACTATAAATATACCATGGATATGAACATTATCATCTTCAGGTACATAAGCAGGATTGGAGTCATTATTTGGCAGAGGAAATCTGGAGAGCATATCAACATTAGAGTGAAAATTTCCAGCTCTATGGATAATTGTCATCCTTCCTCTGTATTCTTGAACAGAAAGTTGCCACCTGAACATATGTCTGTTAGGTGTCTTGAGGTTTAAGAGAGACTTCACAGCACTACAGTCAGTTACCAACTCAAATTTTTGGTCATCCAAATAGTAATGAAGTTTCTCAAGAGCCCAAACAACTGCTAAGCACTCCAATTGAGTGGCACCATATTTCAATTCACTATTTCTTAAGGTTCTTGAAATATAACAAATTACAACCTCTGAGGATTTATCATTAATAATTTGCTTTTGGTGAAGGGCAGCACCCAGACCAATAAAGCTAGCATCTGTATAAAGGACAAATGGCTTGTTAAAATCTGGAAGAGCCAATATAGGGGCTGTCATTAAGCAACTTTTTAATGTATCAAAAGCTTTTTGACAGTCATTATTCCAGAGAAAAGAAACATCTTTTCTGGTCAGTTTTGTAAGAGGCAAGGCTATGGCCTGATAATTTTTAATATATTGTCTATAATAGCCACACATACCCAAAAAACTTTGGATTTCTCTTACAGAAGTTGGTGCTTTCACATTTTGAATGGCAGCAACTTTATTATGGTCTACACAAATTTGTAAGCCTGACACAACATGGCCAAGGACTTTCAAAGATTGAAAACCAAATTTACACTTTTTTAAAGATAAGGTCATATTGATTTCATCCATTTTTTGGAAAACTCTATTCAAGTGAATCATATGTTCATCAAAAGTTTTAGAAAAAACAATAATATCATCAATATATACCATGAGCCAACCTTCAATAATTTCTTGATGGAAAGTGTTATCCATGACTTTCTGGAAAACTGAAGGAGCATTTTTAGGGCCAAATGGCATCCTAACATACTTATATATTCCCATATGAGTAGCAATAAGCAAAAAATTTTGAGAATTTTTCTCAACTGGAACTTGATGATAACCTTTATTACCATCCAGACAACTAATATATTTTGCACCTTGCAAGGTAGCATGTATTGAATTAATTCTGGGTAAAGGATAAATATCATCAACAGTATAAGTATTTAAAGCTCTGTAATCTCCACATAATCTAGCTTTATCTTTTTCATATGAAATCAAGACTGGGGAGATGACACAATATTTGGGGTGACATCCACTTTCTCAATGATATTCATTTTCAATAATGTTTCAATATTATCTTCAATATCTTTTCTTTTTGATGGAGAAGCAGGATATGGTTTTTTCTTAAGGGAAGGAGGAATATCACTCAAATTACAGGATAAGGTAATTTTCATCTCTTCCTGAACAATTCCCAAGACATGAGAACCATGAGCAAAAGCCATAGGGAAAGAGGTAATAGAGGCAACAATAGAATCCTTTTGTTCACTAGTCAACTGATCACCAAAAGAAGCGGTATTTATTTCCTGTAATAAATCATCCATTTCAGTTGTTGTTCTACCTTTACATTGGATCAGTGAGTTACAAGATTTCAACAAATGCCCAGAAGTTCTAGGAGAAGAAATTTTGAATTTTCTTTTCCCATTCATTCCTAAGGTAAAGCAATTATTTGCTGGGTCCAGTTTCACACCAAACATGGTTAAAATATCATTTCCCATAATAAACCAATTGCTCAAATTATCATTTTTCATGACAACAAACTCACAAATAGCTCTGAGAAAACCACCATTATATTTGAAGAATACAGAGGTTTTGTATTTGCCAATAGGAAATAAGGTACAACCATACCCTCTCCATTTTTCAGAAGTTATAGGTAATAATTTACTCAAATATTCCTTATCCACTGAAGCCAAAGCTTTTTCAGATACTACACTTCCTCCAGCACCAGAATCAAGAACTACATCAACATTTTTACCATTAATGATAACAGGTGCCTTTAAAGGGGATATAGGAATAGAATTGTTAGTAATATCTTTAATTATCTCAGCATTTTCTACTGAAGATAAATTCAATACACAATCTTCAGATATATTATTTAAATAATGGACATCATGTTCCAACATTAAAACATCTTTAACAGATTCATTGTCATAGGAGATATTACTTTCACAGTCACTGGAAGAATTATTGACATCAAGTTCAACTTCATCAGTGTCTTCATTTTGTTCAACAAGATGAATTCTCTTGTCACAAACATGACCCTTCTGCCACGGTTTGTGACATTTATAACAAGTATTTGTTGCATATTTTTTAGGTGCAACTGGGGCAGAGGGTTTACTAGATTTTTCTGGGAGCTTTATAGAAGGTTTATTCTGATCATTATAAGATTTACTAAGGTAATTCTTTGGTTCATATCTATGGTTGAGTAGTACTTCATTACAGATATTAATGAAAGAAGAATTTTCCCTTACATGCTCAGTTCTAGCAACAATCAAATCCCTAAGAGAATTTGGTAATTTATACAAGATTTTATCTCTCCAAATATCATAATCCATCTTTGGATCAATTGCTCTAAGGATTTTAGTTATTTTCATCAGAAAAACAATGGGATTTTCAACAGAGGAGGATACATATCTAGTATTCTCATACAGTCTCTGCTGAGCTAACCTGAATTTTGAACCACCAAACTGATTCTCAATCAAGGATTTCCAATCATTCCATGTATAATGATTGTTATTTAAAAGGACAGATTCATACCACATCAAGGCTACATTGGAAAATAAAGAAATTAGCTTAGAAACAATTTCCTCATCAGGTAGTTTATAAGATCTCTTTAAATTATCAATTCTTTGGATAAAGTGTTGCCAATCAGAGGAAGAATCACCATCAAAGGTAGGATATTGGTCTAACTTAGGCCAATTTTTCTGACTACTGGGATGGTCCACTTTTTGGTTTGAATTATTTATTATTAATAATTCCTGAAGTTTAGCCAGGTGTTCAGAAATTTCATTATTTACAGAAACAGCTGGTGCATGACCATCACAAGATTTTTTGCTAGTAGCAAAAGATTTTACAGACTCATTGTCAGTTTGTTTAATGGATGAAATATGAGGAAGAAAGGATGAACCTTGTTCAGGTTTTTTCCCTTTATTTTTATGCAGCTTATTTACAGAAATCTCATTTAATTCATTATTGATGGTTAAGGTTGAGAACTTTTCCTGTAGGTCAGACACATAGTTTCTTATTCTTGGAATTTCAGACATCTGGTCATTTACTTTTGCAAGAGATAGAACATTTCTGTCCTCAGAAACTGAGTGTTTGGTACTTAGTGCATGGAAATCATTTTTTAGCTTCTTAAACTCATTTTGCAGAGATTTTATTTCATTCTTGAATGAATAATTTTCCTCAATAAGGGGTTTCAATTCACTCAAGGTCTTATGTAGACTGATATTTCTATCTTAGATAGCTCTATGGTCACTTCTTATTTGTTTTTGTTGACTAAGAACAATATTCAAGGTTTCTTTGATTTTTAAATAAGCTGTATCTTGTACAGAAGAACTCACTTTACATTGCAAGTGTAAATTATTTAATCTATCATTTTCATGGATTAACACATCTCTCACATGTTTGTCTTTCACAATATTAAAATCAAGGGTATCTTTCAATATTTCCTCAGAAGTTTTTTCAATTAAGGTGTAGATTTCAGGGGGAACAGAATCATTTTTAATTGCAAGAGAAGGATTAATTAAAGATGTAGAAGTTAAATGTAAAGGTTCATCAAATGACAATTTGCTAATTACATCAATAGGGCTACTAGTTACAGGAAGCTGTCTTTTAACAGGTTTAACTGTTCTTTCACCATGTTCAATAATATTACCTGCAGAAGAAGATTTATTAGAAAACATACCCAAGTGACTATCAACCAAATTACTTACCATGGCAGAGGAGGAAACTTTCCCTGGGACTGGGTTTGGGATTGTGCTTGGGCCTTCTTTCTCCTGCCTTGTTGGTAGGGATGAGGAGGTGGATGGAAATTGGGTGTTCTGGATGGGCCAGGCTGATGATGAGGAGGGTGTTGCACATTCTGTTGGTAGTGACTCATTAGATAATCCCATTTCCATTGCTCTACTTCCATAGTATTTGGATTTTGGATGGTTGAGCTGGGTGGCTGTGAAGGTTGAGCCTGAAACTGAGGCTGATTGGGAGGCAACTGAGGAGGGGCCTGGGCCTGAATCTGGTTCCTGAGTTCTTGGACCTGATCCCACAATGTGTCTACCTTTGCTTTGTATGTCATATTTTCTGTCTTCAACTCTTTTATATGACTGGATAGGTTGCTGATTTGTTGTGGCAGAGGAAGCTTTTTTATTTTGAAGCCTTTTGGAAGACCTTCTTGAGGCACTAGAGGCTTTACTTCCTTCTGTGGTACTGGGGGAAGGGGGTTTGGTTTGTTTGCATTTACTGTCATTTCCACATCCTGCAGTATGTGAATTCTTTGTGTTAGTATAATATTTTTATGACCAACTTTAGAAGAACTTACAGTGTCAGCATCATAGTCAATTTCTATTTCATCCACTTGCATGTTATCCATTTTTTCTGCCAAATTGTTGGACATACTAGTGGGAAGATTTTAATTTACTTATTATTTATTAAAAAAAATAATAAAGGTTAGTCAATAATTGCTCCAAATAATAAAAAAAATTTTTATTAATTAAATTATAGAAAAAAAAAATTTCAATATAAAGTAATTATTATAAAAAATTAATTTTTTTTTAAAAAATAATGGATTGCAAGGTTAAATTGGGAATAACAATCAAGTTAATTCAACCAATTAATTACCAATATTAAATATGGCAATATATTTGGGACTAAGCACAAAGTACTTTTAAGTCAACCAAAATTAACAATAATTAAAAAAAAAAATTAATTTAATAATTCAATTTGTATTAATAAAAATGTCAATTCTTCTAGGACTAAGAGGATTTAACACTCTATAATGGTCAACTAGGAAAAAAAAATTTTAATAATTGAACACTTACACTCAGTGAATCAGCAATTAAGCCACAATCACTGTTATTGCAGTAAAAATATAGTAATATGAGTGAGAGGTGCAAAGGTGAACTTACTATAGTGATCAAAAAATCACTTCAAAATAATATAAAAATTAATATAATATAAACCTAAGATATCGAACCCAAGTTCGAAACACAGTCGCGGCAAAGTTTTGTTTTTGCTAGGTGGTCCGTGGGTTTTGTCGTTCGTCGCCAGGCTCGATCGTCGTCGTTGTTTGGAAAGGTCCCCAGTTGTCGGTCAGTTGTCTAGAAGAAGGTAAGAAAAATAGGAGAAAAGGAGGAGAGAAGGAGAAGGACAAGGGAATATAAAAGAAATAAATGGCAATAATATATTTAATTTATTTAAGAGGGAAACAACGGCGAGCAACTTGGAGAGATGACAAAAACTTAGAATTTATTAATAATAATACTATTTAATGTAAGGGTTCTGCGCAGCAAACACTTTAATTACTATCAGACTTAAAGCAACCTTTAATTTGTTATATAGACTTTTAATTAGAATTGTATTACTAATAAAAAAATATAAACGTAATAAAATAGTATTTAATTTGTTGAGTGTATAATAAGTGATGAGTCTACAGGGGATTATCCATGGCCCTTTTATAGGCAATGGGTCCTCTGAAGCGCTACTATATTTGTAAATACAATGATTAGAATAGAATAAAACAAATATATCAAAGAGTAAATGAAACATAACAATGTAGAGAAAAACATGAAACAAATAATTAAAACCCCAATTAAGAATCCAATTTCCCCGCCATTAATTCCCAAATCAGTAAGTAAAAATAGTGAATAACTAAACAAGATTGGAACATAGGAACTATGAGAAAAATAATTCCAAACAGATGGTACAGTCTGATTTAAGGATATTTTTAAGTGAAACAAAAAAAATACTTTGACGCAACAAAACATGTAATTAATCTCAATTTAGTATAAATTAATTAATTGGTTTTTCCTGACACAATTAAGGGTCAAAAGAAGCGTCATTAATTATTGTTTAGTATTATATGAAAGGTGTTATTTAATATATAAATTTAAATAATTAATTTAAATATATTATAAGTCAATTTTACACTTATAATTATAATATATGTTTTTTCAATTAATTAAATATAAATTTATAATTATTAAATACATAAAAATGCGCCATTATTTGTAGAATATATTATATTATGTTCAATTTAACTGTATATAAAAATTTATATAACCAATAAATTTAATGTAATACTTGTATATAATAAAATACTTATATAATTTTATTATGCAATAAAATATTTAGTTATATTCATTAAATACAATTCTTACCCACTCTTTCAGGTTTTATAAGTTACATATCATTTACTGGACTCCTGGAATAGCCTGGCTGACAGTTATCCCCTCTTAGTCACTCATTCATGTAATGTTAACTTAAGAGTATTAAATGTCATTTGAGTTTTAATTAATGTTTGGTTCTTTTTTTTAGTTAATAAATAGGAGGTTGAAAATTTTTGGATTAATATAAATTAAGGTATGTCAAAGTATCTCCATTTTATAAAAAAAAATTTTCTAGTGTTTGATTAGTTTAAAATAACATGATTGAGGTTTAATGCAGCAAGCATGTTGTTGGAGCATTATTGCCCCACTTAGACTCTGAATCATGTTATTTCAACTCAAAAATATAATTAATGTGATTTATCTGATTGATAAGTTTCATATAATGACCATGAATTTATATCTGAATAAAATTTTTAGTAGAGTAACCAATGTGTAATTCAGAAGAAGACTTGTTGAGAAAGGATGGTAAAGGAAAACATCCAGGGAGAAGGGCAGGGAAGAAAAAACATCCAAACAAAAATGGAAAAAAGAATATTATGGAAATTAAAGAAGCAGAAGAGCAGGGAATTAGAATAATAGACAGAAATCTGATGTATGTTAGACTATTGAAAGTAAAATTGATACACAAGACAAAATATGGAGCATTAAACCCACAAAATTCCAAGAAGCTTATTGAGGGAACGTACTTCATCCAGCCCAAAAAAAGAAGTGCATGAACAATCATTATATCATCAATTTCATTGGAGCAGTTAGAAAAGCACAATAAACTTGACAATAAAAGACAGGCCATGGGAGATCTTCAGCTTTTGGAGCATGTGGTCACATGTAATGGACCACAAGAAAGTGGAGTAATGTTTGTTGATGGAATTTTGATGGGATTCTCAATTCCTCTTGATCTAAGTAAGTATTTTTTCATGGTTTCCAATGAGTAAAACATTAATAGACTGTATTAGGGCAATATGTGAATGAAGGCATTACAAAAGCTGAAAGAGATCAAGAAAGAAAAAAATTATCAATTTTTATAGATTCTTCTTTCAGTTGTTGTCCAAGAAGTTTTATGAGGAAGCATGGGTATTGGAAAATAAGTTAAATATACCGGGTTGGGAAGAGGAAGAGGAATATTTTTTTGGAAATATGACATGGACCTCAGGGATTAATGGTAATGTTTACATTAACACTCCCCACTGTGATAGGGATGGGAGTCAATATGCATTTGGGATTTGGTACCCCAAAAATACATATAAAAATGAACTTGATTAGCACACATAAAATGAGAATAAACCACAGCAAGAAGGAGGAGAGTTTATTTTCCCAGAGTTTCAGACAAAAATAAACTTCAACAAATGTGATGGACTATGGTTGATACTTTGGCCATCAAATGAAGTAATGCATTACATGTCAAAATGTACTGAGGAAGAAGGTTTCACAAGTCTGGGATCATCAATTCAAGTATCCAAGAAGCTATTCAAAGGACTTGTAATTTTTTCTCTTCTAGAAGTAGAATTTCCACAGTTCATTTCAACAAAAGACAAAACAACAAAGCTAAAATTATTAAAAGAAAAAATTTAAATGACACTACAAATAGAAGATCAGGCGGATAAGGATCATGAACAACTCATAACGTATCAGAAAAGTGCTGATAAATCTCTTAAAACAAATAGAGATGAAAAAGAGGGTAAGAAAAATATTTAATAGAAGTAATATTAAGGATTTTTTTAAAAGATGAAAATACTGATTATATATAATTTAGGTTGTGAAACTTTGAAAAAGTAGTGTGAAAAGGTGCAGTAAAATGTTAGCTGTGGGTTGAAAGAACAAAATTAGGGTAAAGAATGTTATGAAAAAAAGGTAATGGAGTGATATGTAGATAAGGATCTATGTGAGAGCACCGTTGTGGTTATCCAAAATTGGCTAGGGCCTTTGTTGTGTAGTTTGGTATGGTTTGGTGATGTCTTAAATGGCATTGGTTTTCTGCTAATGGTGTTTTTCTGGATTCACAGGCTGAATTTTGGAGATACAGAGATGAGGCTATTATCAATGGATAGACCTGGTTTTTTCTATATTTTATGTTTTGTTTATTTTTTTATATCCTAAGCTTTAAGGGCTCTTTTGGTCACTTTTCATTTTTTACTATAACTGTTTAATTTTTTTTTGGATTTTTTGGGCTAGCCTTAAGTCTTAGGGTTAAGTGCTTAGTACCATCTGATAGCCCTGGTTTTTCTCTATGTTTTAGGTCTTGTTGATTTTTTAGCATATTTTAAGTTTTAAGGTGTTTTCTGTTGTTTTCTGGTTTTTTAGTGGTTTTCAGGCTTCAGGGGGGCAACCCACCTTGGTTTTAGCATGCCGGGGAGTGCTTCTAAAGGGTTTTTTATGCAATTTGGCTGGAAGAAGTACCAAATTGGTTGCTGTAGCATAGATTTTTAGATGGTTGTCTGTGTGTAAATATTGAATAAGACAGTTTGGGGCAACTTTAATTATCATACAACCATCTGGTAATTAGATAACTGTTTCTTACTCTTTTTTGAATGCTTTTGGTCAAAATTGGCTGAGTTTTTTGCAAAGGTACTTCTTCATTTAACTCAACTTTGGCAACTTGTTTCTCTGGTGTAGATTTGAAACCTGCTTCCAGTATTATTGTTGTTTTCTGTGCAACAAGTGCACAGTGTTTTGGTTTTCTGGTGTGGATCTTTCTGCATTTCAGGTTTTTTTGGTTTGTAGTAATCTGGGATACTGTCTTGAATTTTTAGGAAGTCAAGAAGTGATTGGAAGGGGTATTGTAAAAGTCTTCAATTCGCTGTAGCAAATTAATCTCACCAGGTTTTTTATCAAAGGGACAGGGGATTTTCTCTGTGGTTTTTCTCCAACTCCCTTGGTCAAGGCCTATAGCTAGTACTATAGAATTGTCTAAAATGTAAAAAATTTAATGAGGTGGTTCCAATAAATAGTGGGTATCAATGTTCAGGGATCCGCAATTAGATATCAGGAATTTTTTTTCCTGGGATCAGATATTATTAATTGCAGAAGATTCTTATCCACTAGCACTGGGGCTAGTGGATAAGGAATCCAAAATAATGCATTATCCTGCCTCTTATACCCCAATTTCCATTCCTAATTCCTGATCCCAAACTCATCACATCCATGATGGATTATTAAGAAAGTCAAATGACTTATAATTTCTGATGCCATCCTTAAGTCTTTCCTCACTCTATGATACTAAATTTGGGTGGCAAGCACATAACATTTTTTCTCATCCTTATGTGTCTCTTCACTCTATGATACTTAATTTTGGTGGCAAACACATAACATTTTTTTCTATCTACACACCCCACCTGCTCATTTGGTGGCAAATACCCACTTCCCACTCATCACCTAAACCTTCTACTGACAATAATGAAGCACCTCTCTACTAGGAAGAAACTTCACTCAGCTATGATTGCTATCACTTTAGTGTTAGCCGCTGACTCTGATTCTGACTCTGGTTTGGAAGACACTATGGTAAGGTAAACTCTTACAGTCGCCTTTCTGTAAGCAGAATCCGGAGGAGATATGTGGATTTAGCTGAAAACCCCGTCCTTCCAAGAAAAATAACAAAATGGGAATTCTAAATCACTAAGCTACCCAGTCTACTTGGATCTGATTGATAAAAATAATATTATGAAACTCTAAAATATTTAACGCTTATTGAGATTTAAAGAAAGTGGCTGTTGAGAAAGAAATACTGATAACAACAATTAAGGTGTACCAGTGAAAGATCTGAAAAGATTGACTTTTATGTTTTTATAATAATTTGAATTTTTATGAGACAGCAATAATCAAGTCCCAGTGATGAAGACCTTTCTAAAGATACCCTGATTGAAGTGTGATTTAAATTTTTGAGTAGTATTTCTAAAATGTTATAAATAAAATATAAGTTATAAGGGTATTACAATTTATTTAATTTGTTGAGTAATAAAAAATGAGACCGTGGTGGTTAAAGATTAAGCTGTATGATGTATCCCCCCCCTCTCAATTTCGAGTTTGAGAGGCGCTTAAGTATTCCTAGTCACGTGCCTAAGTTTTCCCCTCCAGAGCTCTCCCAGAGTCAATCCGGAGCCCGTACAGAGTCTGTACGGAGTCGAAGCGGAGTCCGTACGGAGTCCAAGCGCAGTCTGTCTGGACTCAATTAGAACCTTTAAAACTATAATAAAAAATCTAGAAAAATTACACATAATAGAGCCACTTCCCCTTTACATTCCAAACTAATTTTCGTAGTCTGCGCAGCTCTAATCACCCCGTGAAAATTCATCAAAGTTAAGTAATTTTTAAAAACGTAAATATTTCTATAAAACTTTAAAATTCATTTAAAAATATAAGAAAAATAGTAAAAATTCTGGGAAAATTTCCCAAGGTTCTTGAGTGACTCGACTTGATACTTATAAATTCTTCAGACCGTAAAAATAAGTTTTCTCCGTAAAATAAATTGTTTTCGCGTAGGCATTTGCTCTTGACAAATTTCTTCATATTTAAAACTCAAATAAATTAAATAAAAACCTTTTATAAAAAAATAATAACGCCAATCTTGCACGCCGTAATAACTCCATTTACGTACTTAGGTGCCATACTAAACTTTAGGCTACCACATCCTCCCTCCAATTGAGAATGTCCCCATTCTTAAAACTTTGCATAAGTGGTCGAACACAATATTCATCTTTAACCTTCAATCACCATCTTCTTTAATCAAATTTAAAGTTCATCTTCATCAATATGTCTTTCAAAGAACTTGTCGCTCCATGTGAGCTCTGCGCTCGATACCAGGTACCTTTTTTAATGTCCAACCCTAATCTTCCTGGCAGGACAGCTTGCGACTTATGCCGTGTAAAAAAAGTCAAATGTAACCGGCCAATAGTTCCTTCTAAAACAAACGTATATTTAGGACCAGCAGCTCTCCCTGATCCCTCAACTTCTAAAAAGCGATCAAAAATTCCTGTCTTCTTAAAACGAATAAGATCAAAAACAGCTTCAAAAGTTCAATCTTCATCAGCGGATCCTGGCCTAATTTTGCCTTCACAGGATCCTAATCCTATAACACCAGTGCCCCCAACCAACTTTGCTGAGACTATGTTTCCTGGTTCTAAATGTAAGACCCTATTATCTTACTAAAAAAAAACTTTTAATCAAAATTGACTAAAACTATGACTTAATAACATATTTGAACTTCTAGCTGTCGAAATAACCAACACTGATGATGTTGGTAGAGTGAAGACTGACTATATCAATCATTATCCAAATTTTCATCGCTATCTTTTTCTTGACTTTACTAATGAGTTGAAACAAAAAATGCTGGCCTATTTTCAAGAAACTCCAGCTAATAACCATGAAGACCTCATGAAAAGAAGAATTTTAATGCAAAGCTTTGATAATGATGTTGAACAATTTCAAAGAAATTATCTTTTCTAACAGTATAACTTGATAAAATTTGTTTTTGCTTGGTCTTCTTTAACTTTCAACATAAATGTTGTTTTCTTTCTTCTCTGGCTTAACATAAAATAATAAATAATAAATCTTGTGATGATTCCACTACTGAGAGCAAGGTTCGAATCCCTTCAGACTGCCATATACCAGTCTTCCTTCTTGTCACAGCATTGAGAGAGTGGATCTTCCTATGAGCCGAATACTCCTGATTCCAACCTCATAGGGCCCCCCACTGAGCCAAACTCTATTATTCCAATCTTGCCATAAGGTCCTCCAAGCTTCACACCAAAAATGGCCTAACACTGAGGCACTAAAAAAAATCATTCCCTAAAATCCAACTACCATCCTAACTTCTGATTCCTTCATCACAATTTTTCAAACTTTGCTATACAGCAAACCCATAAAATACTTTTGCCAGGCTTCCAATAATAATATTAACTTTAGACCATGTTAAAGCGCCACAAATTTCACCTAATTAACCATTATGCTTCCCTTAGCATCATCACCACCTAAAATTTTAACCTCCTAAAGCTTATCAGCCCCCAATTCCAGAAATAATTGAATAACCAGTTTAGAGTCTTAGTGGACAGTGATAAATTAAAAGATTGAATTGAGTTATCCAAACAAGATTGATGTTCCAGTTTAAAGTCTTGGTGGACCAAACATATAATCGATTGCCAGTTTATGGTCTTGGTGGACCAAAGATCGTTTAGGTGCATTAATAACTTGATATATTCCTAAATAAGGCCTAGGCTTGACCAAAGATTGAATAAATTTGATAATCCAGTTTAATGTCATAGTGGACCAAACATTTGATCAACAAGTAATCCAGTATAAGGTCATAGTGGACCAATGAATGTTGAATTATCCTGCAGATATTAATTTTCCAGTTTAAAGTCATAGTGGACTAAACAATGAATGAACTACCAGTTTAAAGTCATGGTGGACCAAACATTTGATCGATAAGAAATCCAGTTTAAGGTCATGGTGGACCCAACAGCTTGATAATAGTCCAGTTTAAGGTCTTGGTGGACCTAACATTTGATAACACTCCAGTTTAAGGTCTTGGTGGACCTAACATTTGATTTATATAAAAAAAATCCGTCTCCAAAAATATCCATAAAATCTTGATCATCCTTCAAATTCAGTTTAAAGTTTTGAAGGACTAACAGCTCCAATATAAAATCTTTAATGAGAGTCTTGAAAATTAGCCAGTTTAAAGTCTTGGAGGACTATCAGCTCCAAAATTCGTATAAAAAAACCTTAAAGAATGTTTTGAACAGTAGCCAGTTTAAAGTCTTGGAGGACTAACAGATCCAAAATATGTATAAAAAACCTTAAAGAACGTCTTGAACAGTAGCCAGTTTAAAGTCTTGGAGGACTAACAGATATCTTGAAGTAAAATCCCATTGGTATTTAGTTCCCCTAGACCCTGTTTCCTGTCTAAACTAAATGAATAAAACTAAAAAGAATGAAGACTGAAAAATAAAACTAAGAATTATAATAATAAATTTGATTTAATTAATTGATTTTTTTTTTTTCTTTTTTGATTTTTTTTTTTTTTTTTTATTATTTTTTTTTTATTATATTTTATATTATTAGTTATTTTATTTTTTTATTTTTATTTTTTATATTTTTTTTATTTTATTTTATTTTATTTTACCATTTAAAATAAAAGATTTTTTTAAAAAGATAGTTTTGAAATAAAAGTTAAAGTTTAATTTTTAAAGAAAGATAAACGAATGTGAAAAGAAAGATAAAAAAAGTAACAAAAAAATTTTTAAAATAAAATTTTAAAAGATGCCCCCCGGCCATTTGATGAGCCGTACCCTCGACATCATACCCACATCCAAGTGCAACTTGATGTGGTTACACAATTTTGAGAAATTAAAAAGAAAAGAAAATAAATGAAAGTTTTTAGAAGATAATTTTTATAATGATGATCACTGGGTGGGCTCCCTCCAATTTATAAAAATGATTAGAGACCACCAGTGAGCATCACTTTACAATAATTTATAATATATATTAAAGAAAATAAATCAAAATCTAACAAAAAAAAATCAAAAACAAAATAAAATAAAAGAATCTTGAATCCGGCGTTGAGAGCGGTGTCTCTTGATTCGTTCCAGTTTATAGTCTTAGTGGACTTCCTATAATTAAAAGACAAAGCCAGGATTCAACTAGAAACATGGAAAATTTTGGAAACGAACATTATGGGGTAATTGTGTATAGAGAAGCCATCCCATCAATTACCCCCACACTTGCCAATATTAAATTAAGAAGGTTCCCCTGTGAACACTTCTTCCAATAAATTTTAAAAATTTTCCAACACTATCTTCACCCATATTTTAAGAATTTTAAGTTTTTGAAAATTTCAAAGAAGGTCTTCTTGAATTTTGTTAAGTTTCATCATAGTTTCGTCGCCCATATACAGTGTAACGATAGTAAAGTATTTTTGATAAAAAAAGAAGATAGTTTATCCTTGTTGCTGAGGTCGATAAGATTTTTATAAACATCATAGTTTATCCTCATTGCGGAGGAATCCATAAAATTTCATTGATATCATAGTTTATCCTCATTGCGGAGGAATCCATAAAATTTCTTTGATATCATAGTTTATCCTCATTGCAGAGGAAGACTTGAGCACTCCTGGTGCCTCTAGGATAGAACCGTTTCACTTGATCGGCCGCTACCCTCTTCTTCAATACTACTCCATCCAACTCTTCTAACACATATGAACCACCGGAAACTTGCTCCTTGATTTTATACGGTCCATTCCACCTATCTGCAAACATTTTTCCCCACTGACTTTCTAAACTCCTATTATACACCAGGACCATATCACCTGGGTTCAAAGGTTTCCTTAATCGATGTGCCAACCGCTCATCCCAATATCTAACTGATTGATTTCTGATCTTCATCATCCGCGAATATGCCTTTTCTAAATATTCTTCTTTCTTTTCTAGCTGCATCATTCTTGCACACAATAATTCTTCAGTAGTTTTGACCGTGTCCCAGTCAACTCCAAGATATGATTCAGCTTCTAAATCAACCGGTAAAACTGCTTTCTGTCCAAAAACAAGTTCATAAGGTGAAAATCCGGTCATCCTTTTGGCAGTGATTCGATCAGCAAATAAAACTAAAGGTAAATAGTGCCTCCACTTTTTGGCACTTGTACCACACATTTTAACTAAAGCATCCTTAATAACTTGATGCCCTCTTTCAACCATGCCTTAAGCTTCAGGATAATATGGGGTTGCTACCCTAACCTTTGATCCAACTTTCAATACGGCCTCTTTAAAATCTGTCCCAAATTCAGGACCTCCATCTACCGTTACCAACTTCATCACCCCATACCTATATACCCAATTATTCAAAAAAAATTCTGCCACATTTTTGGCAGTTAAATTAATAAGAGGCGCTGCCTCTACCCAGCCAGATAAATCATCTCTGGCCACTATTAAATATTTATACCGTCCCTCTTTTATATGAACGGCATCTAAACTAACTCTCCCAAAGAGCGTATATTCACCGGTTGCGCGTCCAGGTTCTTTTGGCCTTAAATAACTTTGTCTTTGACATTCTTCGCATGAATGAACCCACTGTTTAACAGCCATTTTCATGCCAGGCCACCAAAATCGATCAGAAATTCTTCTAAACGTTTCTCCAATGCCTCTATGCCCGAGATCTTCATGCAGTGATTTCAAAACTAATTCTTGCCCCTTCTCTTGAGTTATAACTACTTGAGGATTTGGATACCTCCTCCTCATTAAACGTCGACCAGATAGGTAAAACGTAGATGACTTCCTCTTGATAGCCACCCATTCATCGTCTTCACAATCTTCTGGCCTCTCTAAAGTCAACAAATATTTGACTAACAAAAAATAAAAACCAGTCTGACCCCAGACTTCATCTTGAAAATCGATTAATAAAACATCAATAGGGACTTCTCTATCACCAATATCACCTGCACATGAATGAGCCAATAATCGTTGACCCCTAAATAAATCTTTAATCGATCTATGTCGTCGTTTTTCTTCTGAACCTTTGGATCCTTCGTAAACCGTATTTGAAAATACCTCTTTCTCTTTATCCACCCTTTTATTTAAATTCTCTAATTCTCCAACATATACACCATTCCTTAATTTACTACTATCCCACACTACCAATCCATCTTCCTTTACATACACCACATCTTCTTCTACCTCCTTTCTACCAAATTTATCTACACCTTTTCCAACACCTTTATTAACATAAAAACTATTTTCCAGTTTATCCTCTTGGTGGAGGTCATCATCACCATAATCTAAACACAATAGTCCTGCCAGTTTAACCTCATGGGGGAGGTATGGAAATTCTTCAGCTCCTTTAGTGCTGGCTTTGATAATAGGTATATCTTCATTGAACTCTTCTGAGTCTGAATCTTCTTCAGTGGGTGGTCTCCTTGATAAACCATCTGGCATAGTAAAAGTTTTGCCAGGCTTATGAACTAAATCAAACGAAAAATGTTGAATAAAAGCTACCCATCTTGTCATGGGTGCGTTCGGTAAGCTTGGGGAATTAATCATCTGGATTAACGATTTCGCATCCACTTGCAACTCAAAATGTTGCCCCCACAAAATATGCTGAAGTTTCTTCAGTATTTTTGCCACACCACATAATTCCAATTTTGGTTGAGAATATTGTGATTCGACCTCAGTAAATACTACAGATTCATACCTAACTGGCCTGATGTAACCAGCTTTATCCATCTGAGACAAAACCGCCCCAGCTGCAACCTGACTTGAATCAACTGCTAAATAAATTCTGCCAGCATCTTTTCCATAATCCAACTTGTGCAGGACTAAATCCTTCCCCACAATCTCCTTCAACTTCACAAACGCCTTCTCACACTCTTCATCCCACTCCCAGTCTTCATCCTTTCTCGTTAACCGTCTCAATGGAGCTGCCAATGAAGAAAAGTCCTTAATAAACATTCTAACATATACGCAAACGCCTAAAAACCCTCTAACTTTGGTCGTATTCTTGGGTCTTGGTCAGGACTGAATTTTGTTAACTTTCTTCTTGGACATAATCCTACCCTCTCTACATACCACATGGCCTAATATTTCTAAGGCTGGCACACAACAGGAAAATTTTGAACCTGAAATAGTTAAACCAGCCTCTTCAATTCGAAACAAGATTCTTTCTAATGTAATTGCAAACTCCCAAATGAATTTGCGTATCCCGGGATTCTCTTCCAACACCTGGTTATCATAGTCGGTTGTTGGTCCCTTAATTCCTCCATCATCTATAAAGATTCCAGCATATTGTGGAATTTCGACTTGAAGGATCCAAGCCATCTGAGCTTGATAAACTGCAACCGAATTCGTTGCTCCTTGAGGTAATCTTGTTAACTGTAAACGTCCAAGTGGTGTATCGAATGTAGTGAGAGGCCTTGAGTCCGGATGTAACTCTCTCTCATCATATCCACCCATAATATCTCCCAAACCATAACACACTCTCCCTGCAAATGCTTTGACAAACTCCTCAGCACTAGGCGGTATCCCAGCATCCTTTATTGTAACCCTATTTAATTCCCTAAGATCATGAACAACTCTAAGCTTGCCATTTGGTTTCTTGATACAAAATACCGGACTAGAATAACTTGATGTTGATTGCTCATACAGTCCAGTGCGTATCTGTTCTCTGACAACTTCAATATAGGCTTCTTTTAATGCAGCCGGAATAGGAATTGGTTTCTGCTGCCACGGTTCATGACATACCACAGGAATCTTGTAAGGCTCCCCATAGGAATGCTTCAACACACCCCTCTCCTCTTCTACAAAAGCAATGGCCTTCTCTCGCTTGACCATCACATCCAACAACAACTTCTTCTCTTCTCCAGACAACCAACCATCAGGTCCAAAATTAACAACACCCAGTCTCTCAAAAGTGATTCTTGACGTCTCAGAAAATTCAGGCGGACTCTTTACCAAGGGACTTTCATAAGGATCTCTTGATAACCTTGGTCTTCTCAAGGGTGGATTTAATTCGGCAGGTAGCGGTTCATTAATAGGTCGAACTTTATTTGCTACCTTCTTATATTTGGCTGCGTCCACATCTAAATAAACTTGAGGTAAAACATTTACTTTTGTATTGCCATTACATATTTCATCAAATGAATCTTCTTCATCGTCAGAATTGGAGTAAGAAAAATTAGAAAAATATTTTATTTCATTTTTAAATTTTACCCTTTTCTCCTTTCCCTCGTCTAATTTATAAACAGATTTTCCAACACCTTTGCTTCCCTTATCCAACAGTAAATCACCCGTAAAGAAAGTTGGCAGTTTAACCTCTTGCTGGAGGACCGGAAATGAATTTTCACAAAAAGTATTTTTTTGTGTTTTAATTATACTGAGATTTTTAATCGGATTTTGATGTGATTTTTGCAGTTTACCCTCTTGCTGGAGGTCCAAAATAGAAGGAGATACTTGCAGTTTAACCTCTTTCTGGAGGCTCGGAATAACATTTTCACATAAATTATTTTTTTGTGTTTTAATTATACCGAGATTTTTAATCGTATTTTGATGTGATTTTTGCAGTTTACCCTCTTGCTGGAGGTCCATAATAGAAGGAGATACTTGCAGTTTAACCTCTTGCTGGAGGCCATAAAACATACCCTTCCAATTTTTATCCAACCTAATTTGGCCCATTTTGCCTTTTTCACCATTTTTAAATTTTATATAAAAACAGGGTAAATCCAATAAACATATAGAAAAGTCCAAAACGTATTTGCACTCCAAAGTAATATTAACATAAAATAATTGAGAATCCACTTGAATTATCTCCAAGTGAGCTGACCTATTGCAATCCGGGATCTCATCCTGAGGAGAGATTACAACATTAGAGTGATCAGCCCCTGCTACCCCAAAAAATGAGGGCAACCATAATAATTTGAATCCTGAATAAATTGAAGACATAACGATAAAAAAAAATTTCAGCCGAGTTTAGGTAGTTTATCCTCATTTCGGAGGAATTAAATTCTTGATATCCCCTGGAGATAATCCATAATTTTGCCCCAAGGGCTTATCCACCGATTCCATAAAACCCAAAAATAAATTCCCAGAATTTGTCCTATAAAAGGACATAAAAAATAAACTACCTTTTTTCAAAATATGAGTGCATCCACTTTATGCACCCTATTGTCTAATGGCACTACACTCTCTATTAGTGCAGGAAAAACCATATCCTCCATAAAAATCTCTTCCTGAGATTGAAACAAATCCACCATACATATACCAGATTCATAAACCATATCCACATCTGAATTGCAGACAGTCACCGCTTTTGAAGACAAAACCTGAGGTAAATATTCCTCTAAATCAAATTCCAAATTATCCAAAACAAAATTATCCCCAACATCCAAATTTTCTTCATCAGTGACAATAATATCTTCATCTTCAGAAACCTCTTCTTTCCAAACAGAAGAGTCAACAAAAATAATATCTTCAGGCTGGACAAAATCTTCAGGAATGGCTGAATCCGAAATTTCATCAGTAACTAGTTATTTTACACCATCCTCTTCTATCTCTTGAGCGACCTCAGTGTCTTCTCCAGAGTCCAAATCAACAGAGTTATGAGTATCCAGATTTTCCAAAATAACCTTCTTTAGCACCTCCATACCAGGAATCCTAGTTTCTCCATCTGGGAGATCCTTCATTAAATTCCCATTAATAAGCACCATCAAAACATCTTTCTTAACCTTTTCCCCCATAGCATCCCAAAAAACATACTTTGATGCATTATCATGAAATAAAATTTCATACTCCAACAAATAATCCAGAAACACCTGAAATTCAACCATAAACTGATGATACTGATGCAGAGATGTTACACCACCTTTTGATTCCCATTTCCTAGCTATATCCTTTAGATCCTCCAATGAATAAACTTTTGGCCACCTTTTTTCCATTTCCATCTTGAGCTTTCTCCAATCTTGATCTTTATAACCATCCATAGAAATAACCTCCTTTTCCACCTCTCTGTCCAAAATAAAGAACCTAATCTGCTTCACCATATCCAAAGGTAAAGCACCATCAATCGCAGCTGCAGCTTCATACCTATGTAAAAATCCTTCTAAATCATCTCCAGAAAACTTGGGCCCAACCCAAGATACAATCCTTACTGATGCCCTAACGGGTACACCAGCAGCCAACACAGCAGTTCTACTAGTAGAAGACATCCCAAAACATAAGAAATGCATTAACAACTGTTAAAATAACAAGCCTCTTGCAGGCCAATAACAAAAAATTCCAATTAGAGTTCCAGAAAATAAGCCTCTTGCAGGCTAAGAACGTTCTTGATCCAAGTAAGTCTTTAAAGAAAGCTAGAGAAATCGAACCCCACGTTGGGCGCCAACTATGGTAAGGTAAACTCTTACAGTCGCCTTGCTGTAAGCAGAATCCGGAGGAGATATGTGGATTTAGCTGAAAACCCCGTCCTTCCAACAAAAATAACAAAATGGGAATTCTAAATCACTAAGCTACCCAGTCTACTTGGATCTGATTGATAAAAATAATATTATGAAACTCTAAAATATTTAACGCTTATTGAGATTTAAAGAAAGTGGCTGTTGAGAAAGAAATACTGATAACAACAATTAAGGTGTACCAGTGAAAGATCTGAAAAGATTGACTTTTATGTTTTTATAATAATTTGAATTTTTATGAGACAGCAATAATCAAGTCCCAGTGATGAAGACCTTTCTAAAGATACCCTGATTGAAGTGTGATTTAAATTGTTGAGTAGTATTTCTAAAATGTTATATATAAAATATAAGTTATAAGGGTATTACAATTTATTTAATTTGTTGAGTAATAAAAAATGAGACCGTGGTGGTTAAATATTAAGCTGTATGATGTATCCCCCCCCTCTCAATTTCGAGTTTGAGAGGCGCTTAAGTATTCCTAGTCACGTGCCTAAGTTTTCCCCTCCAGAGCTCTCCCAGAGTCAATCCAGAGCCCATACGGAGTCAAAGAGGAGTTCGTACGGAGTCAAAGCGGAGTCCGTACGGAGTCCAAGCGGAGTCCGTCCGGACTCAATTAGAACCTTTAAAACTATAATAAAAAATCTAGAAAAATTACACATAATAGAGCCACTTCCCCTTTACATTCCAAACTAATTTTCGTAGTCTGCGCAGCTCTAATCACCCCGTGACAATTCATCAAAGTTAAGTAATTTTTAAAAACGTAAATATTTCTAAAAAACTTTAAAATTCATTTAAAAATATAAGAAAAATAGTAAAAATTCTGGGAAAATTTCCCAAGGTTCTTGAGTGACTCGACTTGATACTTATAAATTCTTCAGACCATAAAAATAAGTTTTCTCCGTAAAATAAATTGTTTTCGCGTAGGCATTTGCTCTTGACCAATTTCTTCATATTTAAAACTCAAATAAATTAAATAAAACCCTTTTATAAAAAATAATAATGCCAATCTTGCACACCATAATAACTCCATTTACGTACTTAGGTGCCATACTAAACTTTAGGCTACCACAACGCTTTAGCTTATATGTCTTATCTTTCCAAAAATTGTTACATCATCCCAAGGGGGCCAAATCTTTATCATGATCCTAGATATGATCTCTGCTCCATTCTCAACATTCCTCAAGTAAACTTCACTCAAATATTTTGAACTTCTCCTGATTCTTTTTTCAAACTTTCTCAACTCATCTCCAATCATCCTATCATCCATAATAATTCCCATAACAAACAGCGTGAGTCTGCCTTTCAACTTGCTGTTGCACTATGTCGCTTTGGTTCAAATAATAATGGTGCTGCTGTAAGATGTATAGATAATCTCTTTACCATAGGATATGGTACCGTCAAATTATACACTATGTGCTGCATGATTGCTATCCTTTCTATCAAGTCTCAAACACTTGCTTGGCAAACTCCACAACAGCAACTTGAATCCTCTCAAGTAGTGTAAGCTGAAGGTTTCTGTCAGCCTAGATATCCCCAGGACTGAGTAATTCTTATGTTTAAAATAAGATAAACTTAATTACATTAATCTTACAACTTAAAAAAAGGCTAAAATACTTATATATAAGGTTATAATACATATATATATAATTATTACACTATCATATGTCTTATAATAGTTTAAATAGCTTATCCATAGCCTAAAAATACTTATTAAGGTGTTAATGGAGTCATAATATACTTACCTTAAGCGATATTAAGTAGTTATAGATATAAATAAGCTTATATGTATACATAAACCTCATATTCAGTGAAATATGTAGTTATACTATGTATATTTAGGTCTATAAGTGGTTTTTAACCTCTTAATAGCCTATAACCTTTATTTTTTGGCTTATTTTAGGTAATATGGATGTATTCAGTGGACTCAAAATTCCTACACTTGCATATAAACCTTTTTCAGGCACACATATCCAGTTTGTGCAACTTAATCTGCTTCCTTTGATGGATTTTCACAGATTTATGGGTTGGGATATCATTTCTGGGTTAATATGGATGCTTGGGGATGTTATTAGGGGCTTGGAGAGCTAATTTGGTTCCTTTATATGATTTGGATTTCATTATATACTCTTTGGATGAGTTATTTTACCTGTTTCTTTTTGGTATCCACTTTTATCTGTTTATTCTATTTATGGTATGGGTCTGTGGTATCATTAATTGTGATGGAGGATCCTTACTGGAGGTCTGGGTGTTAAATCTTCTTGAAGTGGACTCCATGGGGAGGTGATGGGCCCTCAAAGTGCTGTAATCTCTGGGGATATTGGTGACATCATCTGGATTGAAGGTCTGTGCACTCCAGTGGATTTTGGTATAAGGGAGGTTTTGACGGGTTATTAGGCATCACTTACTTACTACAGTTCAAATAAACACTATTACACAATTATTATCATATATAAATATACAATAAAGCATTTATAATTTGTTTTTATCCTTATATAAGCTATAATTATATTTTACTTATCTATTTTCCACCACTAGCACACATAAAAATCCAAGTATTGTGAGTTTATATTGAGAATAACTATTTTATTAGTCTTCACCTGAGGTTTAATCACTAAATCATTTATCAATAAGTAGAAGGACCATTAATATTTACTATTAAATCATACTTAGATACTAGCACACACTGAGAATTGGAGGTCTTTCCTTAATTATTACTTATTATTTAGTATAAGACTTAGGACATGATTTTACTCTATTATATCTCATACAAACCAAATATTTGGGTCTTCAGCACATTAGTGGGTCATCATAACTCAGTGATTGTGGAAAAGAACCCTTATAATAATAGTGCTAACTTTGTATAATAAAAATTAGGTATTTACAGTAGTAACTGTACCCAATATAAACCCAATTTCACTTGGTATTTGGTCGCCAATATAACACCCAATAAAGTTGGTATTTGGTTAAAGCTTGGTAAGCTAAATATTCCTTCTTATAAAAGTCTAGTAAAACTTATTATTCTATTTTTAACAGATTTTTTCAATTTTTTCTTCTGTTTTATTTAAATAAATAAAGATACAAATTCAGGGTAAGCTCCAGTGCTTTTATTAGTAATTATATTGCTAATAATTTTTGTCTACTAGTTACCATACAGTTTTTCTCTTTTGTAGATGTGAATAATTATTTCTTAAGTCATAATGAGTGCTCCACAGGACAATGTAAGCTATAAACCTGCTTTTAACTTCAGGTCTAAAGCTAAAAATAATGTTCCAGGACATCACTATGGAGGGCCAATCCTACCCACAGGAAGAAGCCATGAGCATAGAGAAAAATGACACCTTATTAAAAAAGATAACTATAAAAAAGACTTCACCTCCTCTTCAGAATTAACTGTCCCATCTGGCCAAACAGGTTCTGAGACTAGAGGAATCAAGATCTACCATACTAAAGGAGGTAGAGCAGCTGCAAAACAACTGCAAGGTGGGAATTCAGCAAATGAACCAAACTTTGGCGGATTTAAAGGGAGAGAAGCCAAAACAACAACCCCCTACACAAGGAGGATCAAGTCAGTCCCAGAACAAGATCTTGGTAGAGAAATAGAAGTGGGATTGGTTCCATCAGTAGTGGTCCAGCCACAATTGCAACAGGGATCCATCCCCTCACCAGAAAACCTCAGCTCACCCCTACAGAGGAAAGCAAAGGTGCCAAAAGTAAGGGCTTTCTCCTTTAACCTGTGGTAAGTAGATTACCCTCTCAGATTGAACACAATACTAATGATTACAATATAGGTAATGTTATTGATGTGAAATCTGTCCAGAAAATTGAGGAGGACTTAAGACAATTAGGTTTTTGATGTAGATAAACCTGATTTTTCTTTTGTTAATAACAATAGTACTATTCAAAATAATAATACAGTTAGCCCTCAGTTGCCACCACTTATTAGTGAGATGAACTTCACAAAATAGTGAAGACTGTGAGAAGGAAGACATGGATTATTTTAATAATAACCCAAATATCCATAGAATTGTTTCAGCATTTTGGAATAGAATGACTGAGTGTGAGGAACAGACAATTAAGCTCACAAGTGAAACAATTTTGTCCTTGACATTGAATATTTCTCAATTGGCAACAAGAAATAAAGAATTAGAGAATTAACACTTGGCTCTAACTCTTAAATATGATTCCTTAAGTAATAAATATAGTGACCTTTCTAAAAAATTCTGTGAGTTAGAAAAATTTTATGAAGCACATTTATTAAAATATGAATCAAGAACAAAGTTATCTTTTTCACAAACAAATCAGAGTGTCTCTGATCTGTTACAAAGATTAACTAAGGTTGAGATTGAGACTGCTAATCTACTAATGAATCAGGATCATCATAAGTATACACAGTATAGTAATAATCCTTTCATTTGAAAAAATGAATCTCAATCATTTCCAATGCCATCACAAGTAAAACCATCTGGTGGAAGTGTCAAGTCTGAGAAGACAAATGTAAGTCAAAAATCCATGCAAGAGTAAATACAAGACCATTTATCCAGAGTAAATGAGTTATTGAATTTACCTACAATTAGTGAGACTAAATCCAATCAGAAGAACTGGAAAAAGATTGATCAGTACCCAACTTATGATGGGGAATCCAGCTCTGATTGGCAGCATTTTATTCAAAGAATTGACAATTTAAAATTCTCATATAAGTTACCAGATGAAGAAATAACATCACAACTGATTTTTTTATTTAAGGAATTTGCTTTATTATGGTTTGAAGCTGTATTAAGTGAGGGTAAAGATTACTCTTGGGCTGAATGGAAACACCTGATTGAAAAACAATTTGGAGGTTCTAAATTCAGACTAACTCAGAAAAGATTATATGAGAAAACTAGGTATAATCTGTTGAATGGTTACAAACCTATGGTATTTCTAATGAATTTAATTAAAATATTGAAAGCCATTGAGCCAAATATAGATTTTATCTTATGGAAAGATAAAATAATATATAAATTACCTATATCTGTCAGAGACATTGTTGTAGCTAGAACAATAATTGTTAATGAATACTCTGAATTTATTAATATTTTTAATGAAATATTATTAAACCATAAGTATGAAGCAAGGTACACCACTTATAAACAATATAATGAACCTGTGAAAAATAATAATTCAAAAACACTGCAGGAAAAACAGAAAAAACCTACTGCACCTGTAGTACCTAAAAAGTATGAGACTAATACTTGTTATAAATGTAATAAAATTTGGGTTAAAGGTCACAAATGTGAGAAAAATATAAACATTGTTGAAAATCAACATGAATCTGAAATTTAAACAGAAAAAAAATTAAGATTCAAGTGATTATGACAGTAATATCTCATATAGTGATGAAAATGAAGTCTGTATGTTGAAAGATGATTTTTACCTCTTTGGAAATCCAATATTAAGTATGGATCCAAATGAATCTTTAATGAATTTTGAGGATGCTGAAATCATTAAGGATATACAAGCTGATAACTTAAAAATGACACCTATCATGGTTCCAGCTATCATTTCTGGAGAAAATTTAAATATAGTATTAGACACAGGAGCTGCTGGTTCTGTTTTTTCTAAAAATACATTGCAGAAAATTGATAGTCATTATAAGTCAAAGCTTGAACCCCTTCAAAGTAAAAATTTGAGAGGTTTTGGATCAGTACTACACCCCATTGGTAGATAAAAAGCTGCTGTTTTTTTAAACATCAACATGGTTATGCTAGAGTAACTTGTGACTTTGTAGTAATGGATAATACTAATTGTAGTAGCTGTGTTATCATTGGAAATGACATTCTGACTATGTTTGGTGTGAAATTAGACCCTGCTAATAATAATTTTACAATTGGAATGAATGGTAAAATAAAATTTAAAATAAATTCTTTTAACACAGTCTTACACATTGAGTCAGTTATAGATATTCCTTGCAAAGGAAGAGAATACAATGAGATGTAACTTCTGGAAACAGAAATTTATAAAGCATCATTTGGCACTCATATAAGTGAGGCTGAGAAGACAAATATTTTCGACTCAACTAAAGCATTTCCAATAGCTTTTGCACATAGGACCAATGAACTTGGCCTTGTAAAAGATCATGAGATGAAGATTAATTTAACCTGTGATATGGATAATATTCCTAATAGTCTTAAAAAAAACCATACCCTGCTTCACCAATGAAGAGGAAAGACATAGAGGATAATATTAAGATGTTCTTAAAAATGAACATTCTTGAGAAGGTTGAAACTACACCAAAATATTGTATAATATCCCCAGTGCTAATTTATTATGAGCAAGATAAAGCAAGACTGTGTGGTGACTATAGAGCATTAAATACATTTAAAGTAGATGATATTTATCCCTTGCCAAGGATTGCCTCTATACATGCTACCCTTAAAGGTGCTAAATACATAAGTTGCATAGATGGAAATAAAGGGTACCATCATATTCCTGTTGAAAAGAATTCACAGAACTTTTTGTTGATAACAACACATATGGGAATATATAAATATGTCAGGATTCCATTTGGACCAAAAAATGCTTCTTTAGTATTTCAGAAGTTAATGGATATAACATTCCATAATGAAATGATTGAAGAATGGTTAATGGTATACATTGATGACATCATAGTGCTCTCTAAGACATATGATGAACACTTAATCCATTTAAAGATGGTATTTCAGAAGATGGATGAAATAAAAATAACCTTGCATTGAAAAAATGTAAATTTGGGTTTGAGTCTTTAAAAGTGCTTGGTCATATTGTATCTGGCTTAAAAATATGTGTAGACCAAAAAAGGTGGCTGCAATCAAGAATATTGGAAAATCTTAAAATGTAAAGAATGTACAATTTTTTCTTGGTATGTGTGGTTATTATAGACAATATATAAAGAATTACCAATCAATTTCTGTGCCATTGACTACACTGATAAAGAAATCAGAAGCTTTCATTTGGAATAATGAAAGACAACAGGCTTTTGATAAGTTGAAAGAGTTTTTGATGACAGCTCCTATCTTAGGATTACCAAATTTCCAATTACCTTTTGTATTGTATACTGATGCAAGTTTTATTGGTTTGGGTGCTGCTTTGCATCAAAAACAACTTATTGAAGGGAAAATGTCAGAAGTATAAATTTGCTTTATTTCATGTACTCTAAGAAGTAGTGAATTGAAATATGGTGCTAATCAACTTGAATGTTTGGCAGTCGTATGGACTCTTGAGAAGCTACATTATTACCTTGAAGACCAAAAATTTGAGTTAATAACTGACTGTAGTGCAGATAAGTCACTCTTAAACATGAAAAATCCTAACAGACATATGTTTAGTTGGAAATTAGCCCTACAAGAGTACAGAGGATGGATGACTATTGCACATTGATCAGGAACCTCACACTCTAATGTAGATCTGTTATCTAGAGTACCTCTACCTAATAATGATGATAATCCTGCTTATGTTCCTGAAACAGAGATTATTAAAATTTATGGCATTTATATTGTAGATCTTGAGGATGAATTTATGCAATCAATTCTTGATAATTATGCCTCAGATCCTGACATTAGTAAACTTACTACAATATTAAATGATCCATCTAATTCTTCAATAAGTGTTTTAATAAAATCATTACCACAAAAGTATAAGGAAGCATTAGAAAAAGGAAAATTTTCCATTGAGGATGGTTTTATATATTATAGGAAGAAATTAAGCAATGCAGTTGTGATTCCCCCTTCAATGAAGTAGTTAATGTTAGGCATATTTCATGATGATATATTAGCAGGTCATTTTGACTTCCATAAAATATTAACTAGAGTAAAAAAATACAGCTTGGTGGATTAACATGTCTGATTATGTTCAAAAATATGTTGAAAGATATGATTCTTGTCAAAAATCTAAAATATTAACAGGCAAAAGAGCTGGTTTATTACAAAAAATTGAGAAACCAAAAGCTCCAAGGGAAATATTTAAAATGGACTTTGTAACAGGTTTTCCAATAGCAGGGTATAAGAGCTATAACTCCTGCTGGGTAATTGTAGATAGATTTACAAAAATGTGTAAATTTATTCCTACCCACAAAGAGGTTTCTGCAAAGGACTTAGATTTTTTATGGTGGACACAAATGTTAAATAAAGCAGGATTCCCCAAAGCAATAGTTTCAGACAGAGATCCTAAATTTACTTCTTAGTTCTGGACATCACTTATGGATGTTTCAGGTTGTCAATTAAAACTTTCTACAGCACACCATCCACAAACTGATGGGCTAGCAGAAAGAATGATAAAAACTTTAAAAGATATGAAAAGAAGATATTGTGCTTTTGGTCTTGACTTTAGAGACAATGAAAAATTCACGCATGATTAGGTAGCCCTTATCCCAGGTTTAGAATTTGCATACAATAGTAAAGTACATTCTGTCACTGGAAAAAAAGAAATTTGAGTTATGGTTGGGTTATGTACCTAATACCCCTGCTAAAACTCTTAATAAATTACCTAGATTGGATATCCATCCAGGTATAAAATCTTTTCTTCAGATGCAAGAATTATGCAGAAAACATGCTCAATAATGTATAAATAAGGCATTTGAGTAGGAGAGGAAAAGATGGGATAAAGCCCATAAAGAAAAAATGTTAAAAGAGGGTGATGAAGTCCTTATTTCTACACTACATTTCAATTTAAATGGTAATGTTAAATTGAAGGATCCATTCATTGGACCATTTGTAGTAAAAAAGATGGTTGGTAACAATGCTGTTGAAGTTATTCTATATGCACCATATGATAGAAAACATCCAGTATTTCCTATATCTCTTATAGAACCATACCATTCTAATGGTACTGCTTTATTTCCAAGAAGATCAGGAAGGCATAAACAGAAACCTGAAGAAATAGTTGAAAATCAGAAATTGAAAAGATACTTGAAAAGAGACACCTTACAAAAGAAAAGGGAGTTGAGTATCTATTAAGGTTTAAAGATAAATCAAGTGAATATGACCTGTGGATTCCAGAAAATAAAATCTCTGATCTTAAAAATCTCTTGAAAAAAACTAAATCCAAATAATACTGTTTAATTCAGTATATGTATCATAGAAAAATATAAAAATTATTTTTCTATTTACTCCTTACTTATTAATTAAAATGTCTTAACATTTTTTTATTGTTTTTTTGGGTGAGGAAGTGTCAGCCTAGGTATCCCCAGGACTGAGTGATTCTTATGTTTAAAATAATATAACCTTAATTACATTAAGATTATAACTTAAAAATAAGGTTAAAATACTTATATATATGGTTATAATACATATATATATAATTACTACACTATTTTATGACTTATAATAGTTTAAATAGCTTATCCATAGCCAAATAATACTTATTAAGGTGTTAAAGGAGTCATATTATACTTATCTTAAGTGATATTAAGTAATTATAGACATACATAAGCTTATATATATACATAAACCTCATCTTCAGTGAAATATGTAGTTATATTATGTATATTTAGGTCTATAAGTGGGTTTTAACCTCTTAATAGCCTAAAACCTTTATTTTTCTGCTTATTTTAAGTCATATGGATGTATTCAGTGGACTCACAACATCTACACATGCATATACACCTTTTTCATGTGCATATACCCAGTTTGGACAACTTAATCTGCTTCCTTTGATGGATTTTCACAGATTTATGGGTTGGGATATCATTACTGGGTTAACATGGATACTTGGGGATGTTATTGGGGGCTTGGAGATTTAATTTGTTTCCTTTATATGATTTGGGTCTCATTATATACTCTTTGGATGAGTTATTTTACCTGTTTCTTTATGGTATCCACTTTTATCTGTTTATTCTATTTATTTTTAGGGTCTGTGGTATCATTCATTGTGATGGAGGGTCCTTACTGGAGGTCTGGGTGTTGAAACTGCTTGAAATGGATGCAATGGGGAGGTTATGGGCCCTCACAGTGCTGAAATTTCTGGAGATAGCAATGACATCATCTGGATTGAAGGTCTGTGCACTCCAGTGGATTTTGGTATAAATAAGAGAGGATTTGACAGGTTATTGGACATCACTTACTTACTGCACTTCAAATAAACACTATAACACAATTATTATCATATATAAATATACTATAAAGCATTTATAAATTTTTGTTATCCTTATATAAGCTATAACTATATTTTATTTATCTATTTTCCACCACTAGCACACATAAAAATCCAAGTATTGTGAGTTTATATTGAGAATAACTATTTTATTAGTCTTCCCCTGATGTTTAATCACTAAATCATTTATCAATAAGTGGTAGGACCATTAATATTTACTATTAAATCATACTTAGATACTAGCACACACTGAAAGTTTCCCTGTATGTGTAGGTTTTGTTGATGGTACAACTATACCTTTGAGTCAAAAGCCTGCTCATGATGGCAAACATTATTTTGATTGCAAAAAAATGTTTCTTCAAAATGTTCTCCAATTTCACATCTTTCATAAACTTACTTTTTATCTTCTTTGTAGATACTCTATTTCTGTTCAACTTGTCTGTGACATCAACAAAAAGTTTATTGCTTTTCATAGTGGCTGCCCTGGCTCATGTCATGACTCTTCCGTTTTCCAAAGAATGAGGATTTCTCAAATTCCTGACTCATACTTTGAAGAATCTCAGTACCTCCTTGAAGACTCAGAATATTCAAGTGGAAAGTACATTATACCTGCTTTCCTTGGTGCAACCTTAGAAAATGACTACAAAACCACCTTTAAATTTCACCTTTCCCAATCAAGAGTATGCATTGAACATGCTATTGGGATTTTAAAGGGAAGATTTTCTATTCTCTGGGAACTCAGAATCCAATTTCAAAAAAAATGGAAATAAAAACTGCAAATCATTAGATAATGACTTGTTTTATACTCCACAATATCCTAGCTGATTTAAAGGATAAGTGGAATGATCTTTATGAAGAAGAGGATCCTGAACCAGCACCAGCTCTCCCGTCCCTTGAATCACAAAACATTCATTCAACTGGAATATGCTCTGTCATTATGCCAATCACCCTCCACCATTTTGGCACACAACCCTTTTAATTTTTTTTCATACTCTCCAAATGTCCACTTTGTATAATTTATTCACTTGGCTTGTTATTTTTGTTTGTTGCATATTCATTTTTTTTTTTGGAATTTACGTTGAATATCTGTTTTTTGGATGGCTCATTGGTTTTCTTTCACCAGCTCAACATGACATCACATATTTTCTGAAATTGCATAATTTTTCACTGTTTCTTTCTTTCATTCATCCCTCATATCCTTTTCCTCTTCTCCTCCAACATCCCTCAAACAATTTGGTTTCATTTTTTTTCTCATCTCCTCTCTCAAGGTAAGTAATTTTATTCTTTTTGTTGATTTTTTGATTACTAATTATAACTTTTTTTTGTTTTTTTTCTGTTTTTTTTTATTTTTTGTATTTTAATTTTTTTAAGTGGTTTTTTTTATTTCAATAGTAAAATTAACTTTTTTTTTCTCTCCCTCTTAACTTTCTTTTTTAGCTCCATCATCCTACTCTTCATCCCTCCTTGGCATGTTCATTATTCCCCCTTTCCCCTATTTCCCTTTCTTTGGCTTCATGTCATTAAAACACATACATTGCACATTCTTTATGCATTTCACTTACTCCATATTCAATTTCCCCACAATTCCAACATCAATCTTTCTCACTCTATTTTTCCTACTTTTCAATCAAGGTAAGTTTCATCTCCTTTTTTTCATGCCTATATGATATCTCATTCCTTTTATAAAAATTTCATATTTAAATATATGTATGACTCTTATCTGGATAAAATTGAACTTATTAAACTCCTTTTGTTCTCATCTCCATTACCACTTTTCAAGTTTTTGTAAAATTTTAAAATCAGACTTGGAATTAAGTTTAGGCTTATTTGAATCAAATTTTCTTTTTACTGAAGATTCTCCTGAAGGCTACTTTTAATTTCCCACAAATAGATTTGAATTTGGATCAGTGGTTGCTGAGATATTGACCATTAAAGTTGAGCCTTTTTTTCCCAATTTAAATTTTTTATTTCATTGTTTTATGTAAAAAATTAGGGTTAGGTTTATTTAAATCACATTTCCTTTAACTGAAAATTCTACTGAAGCCTATCTATCATTTCCCACAAGCAGGTTTGAACTAGGTTCAGTGCTTTCTGAGATTTCGACCTTTGAAGTTGAGCCTTTTTTTCAGAATTTCACTTATCTTATTGCATGTTTTTATATTGCATAGTTAGAGAAAAAGGATTCTGAAACTCTTGTCTGATTATTATCTAGGCTTTTATCTCCCTCTTTTTGGACTTTTCATCATCACTTTTCAAGTTTTTGTGCAAATTTGAAAAGTAGAGTCAGAATTAGGGTTAGGTTTATTTGAATCAACTGCCCTTTTAGCTGAAGATACTTCTGAAGCCTATCTTTCATTTCCAGTAAACCAATTTGAATATGGTTCAGTGGTTTCTGAGATATTGACCTTTAAAAGTGATCCTTTTTTTTAATTTCACTTTTATTTGTTTCATAATGAATATCATAATGTTTACATCATTCATTTATCCTTCCAGATTCCTTTGATTATCTAGGCTTTAATCTCCCTCTTGTTGGAATTTTAATCATCAGCTTTCAAGTTTCTGTGCAATTTTGAAAATCAGAGTCAGTATTAGGGATAGGTTTATTTGAATCTACTTTCCTGTTAGCTGAAGATACTTCTGAAGCCTATCTTTCATTTCCAGAAAACCAACTAGATTTGGTTCAGTGGTTTCTGAGATATTGACTTTTAAAGTTGAGCCTTTTTTTCCCATTTTCACGTTTATTTATTTCATAATGCATAACATAATGTTTACATGATGCATTTATTCTTCAAGATTCCTCAAAATACCTTTCTCTTTACCCATTATTCTGCCACGTTCATCAAGGTGTGTTTTTTTCTTTCTCTTATCATTTTCATATGTCTATCCTTCACACATTTTTGCTTCTCTTATCAGATCAGTCAAATGTTAGTCCAACAAATCAACAAGGTAAAAAAAAGAAGGTAAAATTTCTAAATTTACAAACCTTTAGGTAGATAAAAAAATTTTGTGATTTGTAAAGTCATCAAATATTTTTTATATCATAATTTTTTTATAAATAACTTGTATATTTCAAATTCTTAAAGTAAAATAATTGCCCAATGACCTTGGGTTGTATAAATGGGAATCATGACAAAATTTATTTGTTTCATGAGGTTCCTCAGCCTAAACTTGTTGAAAGTCCCAAACATTTGTTTCTAGATGTATCCACATTTTGACTAGAGGAATTGTCATTACTTTAAAATTAGGTAAATTGATATATGTTAGTTGTTTATATATTAATTTATGTAATTATATTAAATTTTGGTGATTTTCACCCCTTACTTCAATAAAATTCAGGGGAGGGTATTGCCAAATTTTCAAATCTGACATGTGAAATTGATGACTTAGAAAAATTTTGGTGATACCCACCCCTTGCTTCAATAAAATGCAGGGGAGGTTATTGCCAATTTTTTAAAACAGATATAGAGTTTTGTTGACTTGGCTGTATTTAGAAAAGTAAATTTAATGATTTGAATGTAAAGAATAAAAAATGTATGAGTTTTTCAAATTTTTTCAAAAAAAAAATCATCTAGAAGCAAGACCTTTAAAAAGTCAGCACATATGAAATTATCACCAAAAAGAAATAAAACAGAATTTATTTAACCAAAAAAACAAATAATCTAACATGTTGCAATAAAATGTTTCAAATCTAAGTTAGGAGTGTGTGCCAAGGATTGATTATTAGCTTTAATGCATTCTATCAAGAAAACTTTGTAAAAAAAATAAAAAAATCTAGTTATCAAACATTTTTATTAATCATTCAATTTCCTCAATAGATTTATTAGCTTTAACACATTCTCTCAAGAAATCTTTCTTTTTTGAACCATCTTTAAGTTTCTACTTCAGTTTCATTTGATCCAATAGGAAATTGTACTCAAGAGCCTTCTCCTCTTTCTTTATCTTTAATTGCTTCTCCTCCAAGTCATGTGCCCTATCATTGCTTCATAAAGAGAGCTCATATTGTTTCTTTTAAAAGTTGAGAGTATCTCTTGCAACTTCAATGTTACCTAGATTGAAAAGGAATATTAACAGAAGAGAAAGAAAAGCTCACTTAATTATTAAGAGGTATTCTATCACTTACCAGATTCACCTTTCTCCAGAAAATCATCAAAGGAAGAAAAGGGGGTTTGGGAAAAACTATCTCTGCTTTGCTTTCTTTTAATGTTGAAATTCAAAGTAGTTGATGTTCTTTGCTTTTTTTTGGAGATAAAATTGTCCTCTTCATCATTGATGCTAGCTTCAGGCTCTTTTGCTTGAGGATCCTGGGCTCATTCATTAGCCTTTTTAGAAATAAAAAATAAAACAACTAGAAAATAAATAAAAGCTTACTGGAGTGGGATCAAATTTGTTTATATCACCTAAAAGATCTATTGGAAATCTATGTAGATTTGTTGAATTTAGAACAGGGGAGTCTTGTCTGGAGGAAGAGGATGGGAAAATATTTGTTTCAACATCATGTTTGGAGATAGAATCTTCTACATCCAACATTTTTGAAGGGTTAACATCCGCTTGTTCTCCTAATATGGAATCCATCTCTTTATATTAAGGACATAACAAATCAAGTTTATTGTCTATATTTTTGATTCCCTTACTGATATCAAGGTCAGTGATACCAAAACCAGTGGAAGATGAAAGAGTCTCAGCCTTCTTGTATTTGGCTTGATAGTGCTTAAAGCGTTCAGACATCTGTTTAGGCAAAAGATTAATCCTTCCATTTGTTTTATTTCAGAATTCATTGTCCATTGGAAGATCTCCATTGATGTTTGATGCAGGGGGATTTCCTACTTTAGCTGCATTCTCAGTACCAAAACAAGAATCATAATTAGTTTTAGTTTTCAGCCAGTTGATAAGTATGGGATGATCACCTTTTTTTAGTTGTATGGTCTTTTATTTCTCAGCTGAGCAGGGGAAAGAGGGAGTAATGGGATTTGAAGAACATCTGGGGGATGGCTGCCTTTGAGAATATCTATGATGACAAGGCATGTTGAGATATTTGAAGATGAAAAGGAGAAGAAAAAAACAGATGAGATGGGGAGTGTTTTTGAATGGATAGAATGAATAGACAGGATGGGAGTGCACAGCAAGGTAGGGAGGCTGGCACATCCAGAAAGTTGTCCAAGATGTGGTTATGAAAAATTGAGGATAAAAATGTCAGATAGAGGTGAACATTGACACATAAAAGGTCTAATAACCCAATTATTAGCAAAAATAATTGCAGAAGATAATTGGGGTATAATGATTTTTATCCCCAATTAATTTAATTGCGGATTGGTCAAAATTGATACCCCCTAATTTCACTATTTATCATTTTTCATGACAAGAAAGTTTCAGATAGCTCTGACAAAACCACCATAATATTTGAAAAAAACACCTGTTTTATATTTTCTAATGGGGAATAATACAGATACATACACTTTCCTTTTTTCAGAGGTAATAGGCATTTGTTTTTCCTTATAATTCTTTTCAAAAGTAGCTAATTGTTTTTCAGTTATAATACTTCTTTAAGCACCAGAGTCTGGAAAATCCTTAATAGATTTACTATTTCCTAGAACTAGAGCTCTAAAAAAGGAAATGATTATCGAATTATCATTTATATCTTTAATAACTTCAGCATCTTCCACTTAAAATAAGTTATTATCACAAATTTCAGAGGAATTATTTTAATATTTAATATCCTTTTCCAATATGAGAGCTTCATGAGGTGAATTATTCTCATAAGAAATATAACTCTCACAGTCACTTGAGGCATCATCAAGTTCAATTGGATCTGGATTATTTTCCATAATACCATTTTTTTCAACAAGATTAATTCTCTTATCACAAACATGAACCTTCTTTCATATTTTTTTACATTTAAAAAAAGTACTGGTTGCATATTTTTAGGTGAGACTGGGGTAGAAGATTTTTTAGCTCTATCTAGAAGCTTTGAGAAATAATTTATATTTTTCTCTTACTGAGTTCTTAAGGTATAACTCTTTGCTTCATATATCTGACTCATTTATGCTTCATTACAGTTATTAATAAAAGAATAATTTTCTCTCAAATTCTCAGTTCTACCAAATATTAAATCTCTCAATGATTTTGGTAATTTATAGAGGATCTTGTCCCTCCAATTATCATGATAAATTTTCAAATCAATAGCTCTTAAAATTTGTGAAATTTTCATGAAGAATAAGATAGGTTTTTAAAAATATGGAGGAGTAATATTTAGTACTCTCATGCAAACTTTGTTGAGCTACTCTAAATTTTGAACCACCAAATTGTTTTTCAATTAGTTTCTTCCAGTCACTACATTTATAGTAATGATTATCCAACAGAATAGACTCATACCACATCAGGGCTTCATTAGTGAGATAAGAAATAAGCTTGGAAAGTATCTCTCCATCTGTAAATTTATATGAATTCTTCAAAAAAACTTTCAATTCTTTGAATGAAACTCTGCCAATCAGATGAAATTTCTCCATCAGAAGTTGGGTATTAATCCAAATTTAGCCAATTTTTATTAGTAATTTGTGTTAAATCTTTTTATTGCACTTTTTCATAGTAAAAAACTCTTGAAATGGTTCAAGTTATTCTGATATTTTATCTTTTACATAAGAAACAACAGAATCATGATGATGTCTTTTATTAAATAAATTCTTTGGAGAATTGTTCTTAAATTTTTATTAATGAAGTTAGAGGTAATATAGGAATTTCTTGTCTAAGGGCTTCCTCCTATACTATTGTCAGATTTATGAGTAGTATTATTATAAATCTTACTATAAAAAAATCTAGAAGAGTAAGGTAAGTTGGAAAATTTTCCCTCAAGATATGACAAATTGTTTCTCAACCTTAGTATTTCAAATTTCTGATCATGAATTTTTGCAAATGACAAAACAGTTCTTTAGTCATTCACAGAAGATTTTTCATGCAGATCTTTAAAATCCAGTTTTAATTTCTTCAGCTCAGTTGTTAAAGATTTATTTTCACTTTTAATTAACACCAGCTCATCAAGAGGTCTCAAATCACTAATAAATTTGGTCAAATAAGGATTTTTGTTACAAATTAATTGATTTTATTTTTTCAGATTATTAATTTCAGTAACTACATCCATAAAAGTATCTTTAATCTTGTAGTATGCCTTATCTTGAACAGAGTAGCTAAACTTACAATTTAAATGTAAGTTTTTTATTCTGTCATTCTGGTGTTCCATAAAACTTCTTAATAGTTGCTCTTCAACATTATTAAAACTTGAAGAGTCATTTAAAACTTCCTCAGGAGTTCTCTCAAGCATAATACAAAGCTAATGTCCAATGTCATCTTGTTTTATTCCAAGGTTAGGATTGATGAAAGAATGAGATGTAAAATTCATTGGATCTTCAAATAAAAACTTAGAAACTACATCACTGTGACTAATTATAGCTATATTATGTTGTTATCTAATTGGTTTAATAGTCCACTCACCAATATCAAAAATATTACCTGAAGAGGAATTCTTAGTATTGCACATCTCAACATGTTTGTTTAAAAAATTGCTTACCAAAGTTTGGAAGGGAATTTCATTTTAACTTTTTTTCTCCTTCCTCCTTTGTAAGGATGGGAGTTTTGAGGATGAATTTCATGAGTGATGGATGGGCCGGCCTAATTTTCCTGAAGATAGTGGCATAGCTGATCCCAGTGACTTTTGAGCCACTTGCACAGCCATTTTTTTACCTCTATTTTGACTGGAGCTGGAGGAAAAGAGATAGGGGGAAATCTGTTCTGAGGAGGTTGAGCTAGAGGCTTTTATGGGGGGGAAAGGAGGAAGAGCCTGTTGTTTCTGGGATATTTTTTCCTGAATTAGATCCACTAAGGTATCTGCCTTCATTTTTTATTTGAGATTTTCAGCCTTCAACTCCTTTATATGGCTTGATGGGTTGTCTATCTTCTGGGAAAAGGGAATTCTTTTAAAGCCTTTTTGAAGACCTTTTGGAGGTACCTGATGCTTTACTTTCATAAAATTGGATGGAGGAGGATTGGTTTTTTCTTCTGTTTCTGTTGCAATTTTCACATCCTGAAGGAACATCACTTTTAGCAGAAGAAATATGATAAGATTTTCTTGAAGAACTTACAGAGTCTGCATCATAATCTATTTCAAATTCATCCACACATAATTTGTCTATATTAGGGAGTATCAATATAAGAAATTTTTAATTATTTAAAAGGTATTTAAAACTACAAAAAAAAGCTACAAAGTTGACATTATTTCATGATAAAAAGGTTTTTTTAGGGAAAATCATGCCATACACCACGCAATATGGGGGGTGGACTTGCTAGCAAGTCCACAACCATGAACCCTAATTTATATCTAATTGAGCACACATTGAGGCAGTGATGAAACAATCATGAAGAAATATTGAATTTACTTTGAAAACACCTTGAAACTAATTTGAACCTTCATTGAACCACAGTTGATTAATAGTTCAAAAAATATTTATACTTGAATTAGAGGATTGGTTGAAGGGATAAAAAAATAAATGAGCCCCACTATCAATCTATCCTTGTGGCTTCATAATATTTTGAAAAATCAAAAAAAAAATTAATTTTTTGAATCTAATTAGACTCTCAGATACTTTGAATTATAAAAGATTTCATGAAAATTTATAGGGTATTCACCCTATGAATATATAGATAAAACATCCAATATTCTAAGAAATTATTCATTAAGAAATATTTATTGAATTTCTATTTTCATTAAATTTTTATCAGTAAAAAATTGAGAAATAAACACCTTTTCTAATTATATCAATCAATATTATTATTTTTTATCCATTTTTAAACATTTGTGGAATTTGAAACACTCTTTAAAATAATTTAACATTAAATTTATTCAATAGAACAATTTGTAAGATTGATTTACATCCCATATTCATATAATTTATAACAGGAAATGGGCCCAATTCTATTAAAAATATAACTTATCATGATCTTCATTATATCAAAAGAATAAAAAATCCAAATTTTATGAGAATAAAATCTATGGTTAAAAAATATTGAAAAATATTTTTGGGTTTTTTTGGGGATGTTTCATGCCATTATGATTTGGAAGTCTCAAAATATATTATATAATTTTTGTGCTTAAATTGTTTCAAAATGTTCCTTACAAGTACTTTCCTCCCTCAAACTTCAAATATCATTCTTCTCCCATCTAAAATTTTCTCCCTCTTACATTTTATTTAAGTCTACCAAGAACTGTTCCATTCCAAACCCTAATTCACCCTTCTCCACCCCTAATCATCCCATTACACTCCTCCTCACTTATTTTAATCTGAAAAATTCCTATAAATTTCCAGATGAAGAGATTGTTTCTAAATTAATTTCTTTATTTTCCAAAGTAGCCTTAATGTGGTATGAATCTGTCTTATTGGACAATCAACAATATACTTTGAAAGAGTGTAAAACATTGATTGAAAATCAATTTGGCAGTTCAAAATTCAGACTTGCTCAACAGAGATTATATTAGACTGCTAAATATGTGTCCTCCTCTCCTGAAAAACTATTTTTTTCCTCATGAAAATAACAAAAATTCTTAGATCAATGGATCCAAAAATGGATTATGATATTTGGAAAGACAAAATTCTCTATAAATTGCCAAATTCTCTGAGAAATTTGATTGTGGCAAGAACTGAGCATGTGAGAGAAAATTCTTCCTTTATTAATATCTGTGATTAATTTCTACTTAATCATAGATATGAAGCAAATAATTATCCTTTAAAATCATATCATGACCAGCAGAAGCCTTCAACAAAAATTCCAGAAAAAACTGGTAAACCCTCTTCCCCAGTTGCACCAAAGAAATATGCAACAAACACTGGTTTTAAATGTAACAAATCATGGCAGAAAGGACATGTTTGTGACAAGAAAATTCATCTTTTTGAACAAACTGAAGAATCTGAAAATACTCAAGCTGATCTTGATGATTCCTCAAGTGACTGTAATAGTAATATCTCTTATGACCATGACTCTTCTCAAGAAGTTCTAGTCTTAGAAAAAGATATCCAATATTTAGATAATTGGTCTAAAAATTGTGATGTTGATTTATCTTCTGTAGAAAATGCTGAAATCATTAAGGATATTACTGAAAATTCAATTTTAATATCACCCTTGAAAGCACCAGTTATCATAAATGGTAAAAATGTTGAGGTTATTCTTGACTCTGGTGCTGGAGGAAGTGTAGTGTCTGAGAAAGCACTAGATTCAGTGGATAAAGACTATCAAAGCAAATTGTTACCTATAACATCTGAAAAATGGAAAGGTTATGGTTCTGTTTTATGTCCAATTGGCAAATACAAGACCACTGTGACCTTTAAATATAATGATGGTTTTGTCAGAGCTATTTGTGAATTTTTTGTGATGAAAAATGATAATTTAATCAATTGGTTTATTATTGGAAATGACATTTTAACCATTTTTGGCATTAAATTAGATCCTGAAAACAATTGTTTTACCTTGGACATGAATGGGAAAAGAAAATTTAAACTTTCCTCCTCTAAAAAGCATTCTGCACCCTTATTAAAATCTTGTAATTCATTGATCAAATGTAAGGGTAGACAAACAGAAGAAATGGATGTATTATTGTCTGAAATAGACACAGCTTCATTTGGTGATCAATTAACTAATGATCAAAAAGATTAAATAGTTTCCTTAATTAAATCTTATCCTATGGCTTTTTCTCATGGTTCCCATGTGTTAGGATTTTTTAAGGATGAAATCAAAATTTCTTTATCCTTTAATTTAAATGAAATACCTCGTAGCCTTAAGAAAAAACCTTGTCCTGCTTCTCCCACAAAAAAAATGACATTGAAGATAATATCTCAACCTTATTAAGTATGAATATTATTGAAAAAGTGGATGTTACACCTAAATATTGTGTCATCTCTCCAGTTTTAATCTCCTATGAGAAGGATAAAGCTAGGCTATGTGGATATTATAGAGCATTTAATATCTATACTGTAGATGATATTTATCCTTTGCCCAGGATAAACTCTATACATGCTACCTTGCAAGGTGCAAAATTCATCAGTTGTCAGGATGGTAATAAAGGTTATCATCAAATACCTGTTGAAAAATCCTCCCAAAATTATTTGCTAATTGCAACTCATATGGGAATTTATAAATATTTTAGGATGCCCTTTGGCCATAAAAATTCCCCTTCAGTATTCCAAAAAGTAATGGATAACACATTTTATCATGAAATAATTGAAGGATGGTTAATGGCTTATATTGATGATATCATAGTTTTTTCTAAATCTTTTGATGAACATATCCAACACTTAGGAAGAGTCTTCCAGAAAATTGATGACATTAACATGACTCTATCCTTGAAAAAGTGTAAATTTGGTTTTCAATCCCTGAAAGTCCTGGGTCATGTAGTTTCTGGCTTAAAAATATGTGTAGACCAAGGTAAAGTTGCTGCTATCCAGAATGTAAAAGCACCAACTTCTGTAAGGGAAATACAAAGTTTTTTGGGAATGTGTGGCTACTATAGACAATACATTAAAAATTATCAAGTCATAGCCCTACCACTTACCAAATTGACTAGAAAGGATGTGGCTTATATATGGAATGAGGGTACTCAAAAAGCTTTTGATACATTAAAGAAATGTTTAATTTCAGCTCCAATCCTTGCCCTTCCAGATTTTAATAAGCCTTTTGTCCTCTAAACAGATGCAAGTTTTATTGGACTTTGCACTGCTCTACACCAAAAACAAATTATTAATGATAAAATTTCAGAAGTAGTTATTTGTTATATTTCAAGAGCCTTAAGAAAGAGTGAATTAAAGTATGGTGCCACTCAATTAGAGTGCTTAGCAGTTTTATGGGCTTTAGAAAAGCTTCATTATTACCTAGATGATCAAAATTTTGAATTAGTTACTGATTGCAGTGCTGTAAAATCCCTCTTAAACTTGAAAACACCAAATAGACATATATTTATGTGGCAACTTGCTGTTCAAGAATACAGAGGTAGAATGACTATTATTCACAGGGCTGGAAAATTTCATTCATATGTATATATGTTGTCTTGATTACCTCTTCCAAATGATGTACCCAATCCAGCTTATGTACCTGAAGATGATACAGTACATATACATGGTATATATATTGCTGATATGGAAGAAGAACTATTGAAAGTAATTCTGGATTCATATGATAAATATTCTGATTTAAATAAATTAGTTACAATCTTAAATGATCCAAAAAATGCTTCTATTCAAGCATTGATAAAAAGTCTTACTCCAAAGTACCAAAATGCTTTGAGTAAGGGAAAGTTTTCCATTGAAGATGGTTATATTTATTACAGGAGAAAACTTACAAATGTCATTGTTATTCCTCCTTCCATGAAAGAAAACATCTTAAAACTTTATCATGATGACATATTAGCAGGACATTTTGATCTTGAGAAAACCATAATCAGAATTAAAAACACTGCTTGGTGGGCTAATATGTCTGAGGACACTAAATTATATGTTGAATCTTGTGATTCTTGTCAAAAATCTAAAAGATTGACAGGTAAAAGAGCAGGATTGTTGCAACATATTGAAGCACCTGATTCTCCTTGGCAAATCATTAACATGGATTTTGTCACTGGTCTTCCTGTAGCAGGTAAAGACAGTTATAACTCTTGTTGGGTAATAGTGGATAGATTCACTAAAATGTGAAAATTTATTCCCACCCACAAAGATGTATCCACAAACAAATTAGCTTTCTTATTTTGGTCATACATGTTTAATATTGTTGGATTTCCAAAAGCCATTATCTCTGACAGATACCCAAAATTTACATCTGAATTTTGGATGTCTTTGATGGATATTTGTAGCTGTGAGTTGAAATTATCTACAGCTCACCATCCCCAAACTGATGGTCTAGCTGAAAGAATGATTCAAACTCTCGAAGATATGATTAGAAGGTATTGTGCCTTTGGATTAGAATATAAATACAATGAAAGATTTACTCATGACTGGGTTACTCTATTTCCAGGTCTTGAATTTGCTTATAATAGCACTGTTCATTCTGTCACTGAGAAAAAGCCTTATGAGCTTGAGTTAGGTTATGTCCCAAACACTCCTGCTCAAATTCTCAATAATAAATTACCAAAGTTGGAACTACACCCTGGTGCAAAGTCTTTTATGCAAATGCAACAGCTATGCAGAAAACATGCTCAAAGCTGTATTGATAAGGCATTTGAATATGTAAAGAAAAGATGGAATAAATTCCATAAAGAATACACATTTAACAAGGGTGATGAAGTGTTGATATCTTCTTTCCATTTCAATCTACAGGGAAACAACAAATTAAAAGATCCTTTTGTGGGACCATTTGTTTTTAAAAGAATGGTTGGAGATAATGCAGTAGAAGTGTATTGTATTCTCCATATGATAGAAAACATCCTGTTTTCCCCATTTCCTGGCTTAAACCTTATACTTCCAACAGTGACTTATTTCCCAAAAGAAGAAGAAGACCTAAGAAAAACCCTCAGGAAGTCACAGAAACTGCAGAAATTGATAAAATTTTCAATGATATAATTATCAATTCTGAAAAAGGTATTGAAGATTTATTGAGATATAAAAATAAAATCATCTGAAAATGATGCATGGATACCTGGAAAAGAAATTTCTAATCTTCCTACTCTGTTAAAAAAGTATAAAAAGAAAATATCATAGCATCTTTTTATTGTTTTTTTTAGAGTGAGGGAGTGTCAGCCAGGCTGTCTCAGGAGTCCAGCAAATTGTTATAATACTTTATTGGAATCATAAAAGGGAATAACATTATGTATTTTATGTATTTAAAATAAAATATTTTATTTAATAATGAAATTACATAAATATTTTATAAATAAGTAAAATAATTATTATATTAATTTTATTATTAAGTAATTTATTTATTACATAAAAATATATTATATTCTATAAAATCATGGCGCATTTTTATGTATTTAATATTTACAAATTAATAATTATTTATTTATAAATATATATTATAAGTGTAATGATAAATTTAACTTACAATGTAATTAAAATTTAATTAATAAAATTTATATATTAAATACAACCTGTCATATATTATTATCCATAAATATTGGGCGCTTGATTGACCCTTGATTGTGTCAGTAAAATTATAAAATAAATTAAAACATTTATTTAATAAAATGGTATTCAACTTCTCACTTTAAATTAGCAATATCATTAAATTAATTATTTGTTTCATTTAAATTAGTTATTTAATTAATTACATAGTTAAAACAATTAGTTAAATTTGCTTTATACTGGATTTAATTGATTACATGAATTTTTGCGTGAAAATAACTTTATTTTTTTTAATTAAACCCTTTACATCTCACTGTAATACCTGTTTTGGATTATTTTACTCAAATTTCTTATGTTTCAGACTTACTTAGTTACTGATTATTTTAATTAATTTTTTTGGGAACTTATGGAGGGAAAATTGGTTACTTACTCACAGGTTTAGTTTATTGTTTAATGTTTTTCTCTTAATTTCTATTTTTTAATTATATTCTCTTGTTTTCTTGTTTCACATTTTTATTATTTTGTATATACACAATTGTGGCGCTTCAGAGGTCTCCTTGCCTATAAAAAGGTCTTAGAAGTCCCCTTTAGCTGCCATCACTTACATTACTTAAAAAAATTTAAATACTATTGTTATTATTTTTTTGTGACGTTACAAGTCCTATAAGAAATATTATATAAATAACATAAGGTTGCTTTAAGTCTATTAGTAGTTTTAGTTGATATTTAAGCAGAATAAAAAAATACTTACTTGATCATAAATACCTTTTATAACCATTAATTTTGTCTTGTCAACAGTCCCAATAGTTGTCATTTCACTTCCCTTAAATACTCCCTTTATTCTTTTTTTATTTCTTCTAATCTTTTTTTTATTATACTCTTTAAGTCTTTTCTTTTCCCTTTCTTTGTCTTCCTCCTTTTCCTTTCCTCTTCTTATCCTTCTTGTAGACAACTGGCTGACAGTTTCACCTTCTAGAAGGAGCAATTCAAAACCTCTATCTGGTTGAATTTCATGAACTAGGAGTCAGGCTTATCAAAATCTCAATTCATAAGACTTTCAAAAACTTGGCTGAATTGAAAAATGAAGTTAAATATGGTGAGTCAGTTGCCATTTACATTGAAATTTATTTCCTTTTTTCTCCATCATTTTTTCTTATTTTGCTTTCATTCTTTTTCTGATTTCCTTTTTTTCTTACCTAGCTATCATCTGGTGTTAATTTTATCTCTCTCCAATGGCTATTTTCTGATTTTGACTACAGGGGATATAAAATAATCTCAAATTATTCAAACTATACTTATTTGTTTTATATTTTATTATGTGGTATTTAAAAATTAAAGCCTTGACTTGAGCTTTTTTTATATCTTCATGGAGGAATTTTGAGTTTTTTGAAAATTTCATAAGTAAAATTAGATGAGATAAACTTATTTCTAGGAACTGTACAAGCTTTTTTATACTTGTCTCAAAAATTGGCTTGATTTCATTCAAATATTTTACATGGTCAAAAGAGATCTTAATATTCATATTAGGGGTACCAAAGTTAGAAATTAAAAGCTATTTGACAACACAAAAATAAAGCTACAGAGTTGACATCATTTCTCAGTAAAAGGGTGTTCTTGGGGCACAATATGCCATATATGAAAAATGAATCATGGTTTATTTGGTGGAAAAAAGTATTATTTTAATATGGCAGATTTCTAACTTTGAAACCCCCTAATGTAAAATAAAAATAAAAAAATTTCAGTAGTTTTTTCATATTTTAAAAAAATTTTCATGCCCCCAGTTTCTTGATGGAGAAGTTAGGATCAGAGAAGGAACAGATTATTAGGAGTAAACAGCCAGAGAAACCCAGAAGGAAATCATGAAAAGAACAAGGGAGAAATCACAAAAATTGATCAAGAAAAAAGGAAAAAAAATTTCAAGTTAATATTGATTAGATAAATATTCTGAATGTATTGCAATAATTATTAAGCTTCTTCTCTTTCAGTTTGTGGTGTTATTTGGAAGAAAATTGGTAGAATCAAAATGATAGTGTTTGAAAGAAAGAAAAGTGATCTAGAAACATGCATTAACAGTGTTGAAAACTTCGCTGTGGGGACTGTACAGCAGGTAGAAATATGTATATTCAACCTACTGATTGGCTAATTTTACTTACTATAATGACCTAAATTTTTTGTATATGATCAATTTAGAGGCTTAGATTCATAATATCATATCAAAACATGAAAATAAACTGTAAATTTTTTATAATATTAAATTTTGCAGAAATTTTGAAATTTGAATGTCAAAATTATTGGTTGCAGCAAAAATAGACTAGCACCATTAGAAAGAGAAAGTAAAATATAGTCATATTCAAAAAATAAATGATTGAAAAATATTTATTTTTGGCAAAAATAAGTGACATGTTGTGGAGATTTTTTGCTACTTTTGGTAGATTTTCCCATAAGTATAACAAAAAAGCCCCACATGTCACTTATTTTAGTCAAAAAAAATATTTTTCAATCTTTTTTTTGAATATAACTATATTTTAACTTCTCCTTCTAATGGTGCTAGTCTCTTTTTTGCTACAGCCACTACTTTTGATGTTCAAATTTCAAAATTTCTACAAAATTTAATATTATAAAAAAAAATTACTGTTTATTTTTCATGTTTTGATATAAATTCATGAATCTAGGCCTCTAAATTGATCATATACAAAAATTTTAGGTCATTATAGTAAGTATTATCAGCCAAACAGTAGGTGGTATATACATATTTCTACCCACTATACAGCTTTCTGCCATGTTTTTTTTGTTCTTTCATCTATAATTTTTTCATATTTCCACTTCTTTATTTCTCTTTTGTTAATCTGCCATCTCATTAATACCATTAATTTTCAATTTCTTTCAACTCATCTTCTCTATCTCTCTTTTAATTGATAAGCTCAATTCATTATTTCTCCTCAAAAGGATTGACCTGCTTTCTAATGAAAAACTTTTTTTTAAACTATATTGCCCAAACTTGAAGTTTCACAAGAAAAATAACTTTTAAACTACATTTTTATACATATATATATTACATTTATAGTCCTGAAGATTTCCTCTTCTTAAGCTTTGTAATAATTCTTTGAAAATAGATGTCATTTGGGTGTTCAAAAAAAACTACCTATTTTAAGTTTTCTTTTACTTTTTTTTTCAATTTATTTTTTCCAAGGACATTATAGCATGCTTTGGCTATTCCCTAATATATCTTTTATCTTATTTTGATGAACACTTTGTCACCTCAAGAACAGAAAATTTTTAATAACTTCAATCAATCAGAAAAAACTGTTAGAATTAAAAATTTAAATTCATATTTAGAATTTACATGTTCTTTTAAACCAAAAAAAAAAAAAAAATTCTATGCTGATTCAGGAAATACTTGTAGAGATATTAGAGGACATAAAAATTCTCTGTTTTGCTACTGCAATAATGGTGGATCAAAAATGAAATCCCTCAGCTATTATCCATATTTTTTTTATATATATTTTTTTTGAGAATTAATGGGCTATTTGGTGTAAGACATTTTTTTTACAAAAATTTCATGTAATCTCACCTGAATTGGGGCATGAAGGAGTAGGGAAAAACAGATAGGTAGAAATATAAGGGTTAAGAAAACAAAATATAACATAAATAATGGGCATTTAAAAGAGAAGAACAAGCTATTTGAAAAAACAACTGTGAGAGAGGGATATTGTTAGGGAACTTATTTGTGTTGGTGAGACATATTGAAGTTCAGCTCTAATTGGACTTTTTTTTTTTTTTTTTTTTTTTTTGGTCTGGGCTCTACCATTATGGTTGAAAATTGGGGTATCAAAGTGAAACAAATGGGCTATTTTAATTTTCTTATACACCAGCCATGGTGCTAAGAGGTTGATTTTTAGTTTCTTTAATTCTTTATTTTCTTTTTTCCATTCATTTTTTTTTTCATTTTATTCAATTGTCCCAATTCATCGGGAAAGTGAGATTTAGGCACGAAAAAGAAGAGATAAATTAGCAAACAAGCCAAAACCCAGATTGACTAAAGTTCTGATAAAGACAAATTATGAAAATCTCCCCCCTCATTTTCCACCTAGCAAAAAAAAAAAAAAGCTCACAACCACCATACCCGTACCCTGCCATCTAACCTCTACTCCCTTAAACAAAAGTTTAAATTCATCTCCACACAAACATTAATTTATCATCCCACAAGCATAAGATATAAAAAATTATACATAAAATAAAAATATGCTGAAAATCCAACAATGATATATATATATTTATTATTACTTTTATGTTTAAGATTCAAATAAATGTCTGGTGGAAAAATATATCTCATCTTCTTTCTTCTTATTCCTTCTAAAACTAAATGAAATCACACTGCAAAAAATATAAAATGATCAATGTGTCAAGCATAGTGACTTTGGAGTAAGGAGACTTGTCAACTAAATCAAGTCCAGAAAATATAAAATGGGTTATTTAAAAATCATTGAAAAATGAAAGTGACAAACTAGACGCACTTACCCTAATAAAGTTTACAAAACGAATTGAAAGAAAGCCATGAAGGAGAAAATAATCGACAGGCCCTTTTTCACTCCGGAGGGAAAAAAATGAGGCATTTATATGCTCCCTATTTTTTTATTCCTGTCTATTCGATTTATATTGAGACCACCTTTAGTTCTTTGTAGAATTCGCATAATCATATCTTCTTTCGCCCAATTCATAAATTCATCTCTACTCAACGACTGGGGGGCTCGATCTCGGGTAGCTCTTCGAAACACGCTTTCCATAGCATTCGGATATTTATCATCGTATGAATTCAGCAAACCCATTATGGCCGCTCTCCGAGTTGATATTGGAGTGAGGTGCGGTAAGGCAGTGACACGTTCCCAACATTCTTTCCAGAGAGTTCCATGTAGCATTCTAAGAACCTGGTGATATGGTTTCCAAAATAACACGCGCTTACCTCGTCCAATTGTTTCTAATTGATTGCTGCGATGTTGGATTGTTGATCTTACCTTGGTTGAGCCAGAAGATTCAGTTGAAGTGGGAGAGTCATCTAAGTGCAAAGGCTCCAAATCAAAATCAGGTTGATCGGTTTTGAGAGAACGAAGCACGCTTTGAATAGATTCTCTTATAAGTTCTGGGTTATCAAATCTGAAAGAAGTTGAAGACCGAAGTGGTGGGTCAACTGTTTCAGCGGAAGTGAGCGGTTGCTGATTTATTGTGCGTGTGTCATTGGAGGGGTTCGAAATAGACGTAGAAGAGCTGCTGGTGGCAGGAGAGTCTGGCAGAGAACTGTTGGTTGATGAGCTATTATCTGATTCATGTAGATCTTCTGTTGGAAGGTCTTTGGCTGCCGCAAACTGCTGACAAAGAATATGTTCTGTAATTTCCCAGCCTAATGGCACATTTTCACCTCTAATGATAGCAACACAAAGATGATTCCAATTACTTGGATCAAAAGCAAAGCCTGCCTGCTGAACTTGCTGCCAAGTATAAGCAATATCATTATGGTATCCGTGTAATGATAAGCAATCAATGTAAATTGAAAGTGGGACGCATAGTAGATTTTTTTGCTTGCCCAATGCTCCTTGGCGAAACAATGGTGCATTTCCATCTTGGAATGCTGCGGTTTCTATTATTGCTTGGTCAGCTTTAAATCCGTGATCTGACATTATTTTCAAGCGTAAAAGAGTTTGAAACAGTTTAAAACGACCACTTTCCTTGTCATTCAGTTCATTTTCTAAAGTGCAAGCGTGCATGAAAATTCGACTCCATATTTCCTTCACACTGGGTGCATCGTTGGCTTTTCTGTAACCATTCATTAACATTGTGTATATCTTGAGATCAATTTTCGCTGAGCCCAACACCCGATTCTCGCTACCTGTTTTATGTTCAACAAGTTTTGCCAACTTTTGAAAGACCTCTAAAGCTTTAGATGGTCTAGCTAGTTTGGCGTATGAATCAATAATGGGTGACAAAAGACTGTGAGAATCTCGATTTTGGACAATAGACCAATCTGTCCAGGCTGGTGACCGCTGAGAGACATTTCTAGTTTTATTTTCAGTTGCATCATTTTTATTTACGCTGAGCTGTGACCGAAACTCAGAGACTAGCTTTTCAGCTTCGCTAACTCCTTCGGATTGTTCAATCATATTGGATTCAGATGCGACAGAAGAGCTGAGAGCAAAAGCCGAAGTGATCATACTATAAATTACTGTGTTGGGTTCGATTCCTGATTTAGTCATATCATCAAAATAGTATGTTGCTAAATTGTTATCACCACGCTTTAAAAAAGCTCCTATCATGATTCCATACATAAACACTGTTGGTCTCACCCCTTGATCTGATTTATTTTCCTTTAAGCTGAAGAAAATGGTTTCCGCGAGATCCATCATACCCGAGTCACAGATTGATTGTAAAAGCTGTGCAAAAGCTCTTTCGTCGGGCTTGAGACTTGAACCAGAGGGATACATCGATTTAAAGGTATTTATTACTTGTTCAGTTGGTGCCCCAGCAGATATAAGGGCTTTTAAAACAATTCCATTCGTGATAATATCACTATCTGAAGTTTGGCGCAATTGCTGTTCCTCTGACTCCATAAATTTGAGCAGCTTAGCTGCTTTCAACCAGTCTCCACTTTCTACATAGCAGTCTAATAAAATGTTCCAAATCTGCTTAGAAGGACTGATGGGCTTAACTCCATGTTCAGACATCATCATAATATCAATAACAGTCAAAATCGAGCTTGCCTCAGTAAGATGATTAAATAAGAGACAAAGATTCCCATAAGTATAAGCATCAGGTCTTATTTTCAATTCTATCATCTGATGGAGGAGCTCAGTGGTAGCTTTAACATCAACTCGATTAGCATAACCTTGAAGTAAAAAGTTGAAATGCCTGATATCAGGTTTCCGAAAGGAAAAATACGTATCGGATGTCATTTGTTGCAAAAGATCACGGGCAGATTCAATAAGGTTAAATTTAACATATACTTTCATCATTTCAGCATACAGATCAGATAATGAGTAGATATCATTTGAGCGATGTTGACCAACAGGTGTGATTACGTAACTTTGAGAAATAGCAGTCTCAAAAACATCGATGGCGCCTTTGAGATCACCCTGAATACTTTTAGCTTCTATTTCTGCACGTGCAATAACTAACCGTGGATGTCGACGATACAGTTGACGAGAACGAATATTTGATCCTATTATCATGTGATTCAAGCCCCTAGCCTGATTCCAGTTCTCCTCATATTCACTAGATAACCTAGACACACTAGCCGAGTCGCCAATAGCACTTTTAACCTTGAGCATAGTAACTAAAAGCCTATCATAAACAGGACTTTTAAGAGGATGGCTATTCAATTTCATTAAAACTTCATCGGCTTCTTTCAGTCGTTTTCTAGCACCCACTAGCAAGGCGTCTACCAAAGTCAGGCCAAGACCCATCCAGCGTTCAGTGGTCAGCATTTTTTCAAGATGTTGTTTATGGAATGTTGATGATGAATCGGACCCCCTTTCGAAGGGCTTCAGCACACGAAAAACTTCAAAAGCTCTGGTGACAGAGCCTTGCTTTGAAAGAGCCATGACAATAAGGCTGGCAATAGCTTCCAGTTCAAGAGTACGGTTAGGAAGAGAGAGTGAAGCATTCAATGCAGCTTTCAACCAACTGGCAGGATCTGGGCGGAGTTGATCGATTAAATTGACCAACAACTTCAAAGTTTGAACTCTAGATTGTTCTCTGACAGCGTTTCGCCAGCCTTTAAGTGGATCAAGACCAAAACATACAATAATAGTATGGGCCCGAGGACCGCAGCAGATTGCAGTGAGCGTTTGGTCTATGTATGAGTTGTGCAGAGCCAAATCAGGTTCGGCATTGACTTTTCGAAGGCCATGCATGATAATTGCAGTGACTGCTAAGCGCTGTATTTCGACATTGGTCTTCAAGTCATCCGGCTCCACAGTTTTGTCCCAGATGACGGTACAAGTTTGAGCTAAACCATTTGGTTCTTGAATAAAAAGTGTGGACAATGGGTCAGGATGTTTGTCTAGATGTTTTTGCAAACTAGCTAGAGCTTGCATACGATGCGGTGACCTGTCAAAATCAATTGTGGGCTATACAAGCAAAGAAAAAGCAAAAACAAATAAGGATTTTGGGGAAAATAGAACATGAAAAATAAAAACTGGTGATGACAAACTTCATCAATTTTGTATTGATTTTTATGAGGCTCAATTGAAACTGAGCGTAAGTGAGAAGCGGTGGAAAAACTTCGAGCTGGAGATGAATATGTCAAAAGGTTTAAATATTTTCGCGAGGGGGGGCAAGGACTTGAAAAAAACAAATGCCGTTTATGCGAGTTATGTAGCAGAGACCACCAACAGTCTGAAGATTTTGGAACGAGTGGAAAGGAGTGATCGAAGTTGAAAGAGGGATAAAGAAAATCCAAAAACAACTTGGGGGCTCTACTAAAACATTAGAACCAATGATAAGTCAAGAGCAAAGGCTGTGAAGAGGAAGAAGAATACGTGCGTGACCTCAGTAGTGCAAGGGGTGGGAGTTTTGATACAGCGTAATTTTGTCCAGGGTCGGGGCATTGATGGTTATAGATTGTTGTGAAGAAAAAAAAATCCTCACGAGAATCGAAAAACAGGCGATTGACACTTTTTGCAGACACCAATTATAAATGCTCAAAACAATCAGGAGACCATGCCAGCTGCTCATCTATCTCCATATGCTATTAATCCAGTCAATGATTCAATGGCCAACACAGCTGGTTTGCAAAATGGGGCTCAAAATGTGAATCAAGGGCATCACAACTCAAGCAAAATATCAGAAAGTAGCAGTTGTGGAGCTACTTAATATCAGAAGAGGCAAAAGATGCGCTGTCGGGGAATTGAACCCCGGACTAAAGCTATTCTCGTGGAAGGCTTCAATGCTAACCACTACACCAACAGCGCACGTCTTCCCCTTCATATTATTTTTAATAAATCTGTAAGTTGCACGCATCCTCCTCCAAATGTATGAGACGGAAAGTCGCATCAAGCATTTTTTTTAATTTCTTACAATCTCACCCAGCTAGGGTCATGAAGGCATGGTAATCTAATAGGCTAGGTACATGTGGAGAGTAATGAACGTAATGGTTTAGGTTTCTGGGAAATTAACAGGACAACAGGGGGAACCAGGTGTCTTGAGGACACAGATGGGGTTGCCATAGGGGGGAAGGGGGGAGGTTAATCCTCGAGGGGTCGTGGCTTGATGGGCAGGGTCTTCAAGAATATATAAGGGGAGTGGAATTCCGCAGCTGACCTATGGTGAATGACCAAGCACGATTGTCCAGATAATGGGGGGTTGGCAAAGTGGGGTGGGTTGACAAAGTGGGTGGTTCGCATCAGGCATGATGCGACATTAAAATCTTTGTAGTGCATAATTATATACTACTTTGTAACATCCACGGTTAAACCTTTTCACTTTCATTTTTTTCTTTTAGTTCACCCTCCTTTCTCGGCCAAGCTGAAGTTAGATAAGTGAAAAAGTTGAAATAATAAAAACACACTTGATGAAAAGAATTTATTCTCATACAATATGATATACTAAAGATGGCCTTATGGTATTAAAAAGAATTGAAGGGTTTCTCAAGTAGTTAAATAAATACTCAAATACTCCATTCCACTGATTTGAACATCTTTCTAAACCTGCCTGGCACAGCCTGCAAACAGCGGACGATTACAAAACTCCTCACTAAGCAGGACTGACCCTTGATTTTGAATACTCTTCTTCTCTGCCCAAAAAACTCCAACCCCTCTACGGAAACCCAGTTTTTGAAACCCGGGGTAAACCCTGTGATGGAAGATTTCTGGTAATCTTCCCAGTTTGCACTCTGTGTGAGCGTTTTACAACACTCAAACAACCTTGTGTTATTGGACCATCAAACCTTATGAAGACATATGTAGAGGAATTTAAAAATACACAGAATACCAAATTACCTACACAATCTATGACTAAACGAAAAATTAAATGAGATGTTAGTAGTTTTAGAAGATTTCCATAGCTTTTTCTCGTTTATCTTTTGAATTAGAGGACTCACTGAGCTCGTTACCTTCCCCTGGCCTTTGATGGGTTAATGGGATGCTATGGGATTGGTCTTGCCAATATTTAAACTCTCTTTTTCTCTATGACCTCATTGTTTTACAGCTTGAAGGTCAACTTCCTGATTGTCTCGATGAAATAAAATTTTAAAACAGGGAATCGGGCGTCTTTCACTATTCTTCTCAAGAAGTCTCTAATATTTATATCTATGCCCCCCCTTCTTTACTTGTGAGCTCTTCAGCTAAATGTTTTATTCTTTAATTAATATCTTAATTTGTGTTAATGTTTGTCCCAAAAACCGTTCTTTTTCTTATTTACATTGATAACAAAATTGACCAAGTCTTTTCTATGCCACACCAAAAAAAAAGTAACATTAAAATAAAATCGTCTTGTAAAAGGAAATAAAATATTTCTGATGAAAAGTTAGAAATCTCATTGGGCAAATTAAAAAGTAGTAATATACTGATTCAAAGAGCAGATTATGCTAAAAACTCGGTAATTCATGCTAATAACAAAATAAAACTTAAAATTATTACACATAATGAAATAATTAACAATATATATATATGTATAGAGATTATTTCTATATACCCAAATTAAATATAGCCAGGCTCTCTATTTGAAGATGTAGAATAATTTTCCAAGAAGTTTCTAGGCGAAAAACAAAAAATTTTGCCAGCGGGCTGTTTACCATTTTTCCAAAAGATTGCAAAAACGAATATTTTGATACTCTTGACTTAAGCAGGATATCTGAATAGAAAACTCCTTGTTAATAGCCCAACGACAGCCTAAACGCAAAACTCAATGTCATTCAATAACACGATAAAAAATTTCCAATCCTGTTCATAAGTGCTTGCTGAACATCTTTTTTGGCAGTTTTAAGTGTTTCAGCTTCGATTAAAGTCACACTTGCCCAGCAACCTTTTTGAAAGACGATGGAATTCTCACTTGGCAAACGGTTTCTTCCACATATTTTGATGTCACCTCCGGGGGCAGAATAGCCACGAAGGCTGGTGAGGACAAATTTATAATTATTTGCATCCCAGCAAGAATGACCATGTTTCCCCGGCCGTTCAAGATTCAGGTTTATCAAATGACCTTGAGGTATTAAAGGAACTGAATCGACCAAATTTGGAAAATCAAGCCCTGAATCACCGTAAAGTGAGTTGGCTGTTGAATTTTTATCTCTCAAAGCATTGACCAGCCGGAGAATCACTTGAGAAATGACATAAGAGGGATCTTTTGGGGTTGCAAGCCTAAATTTTTGACGCCTTCCTCCTTCCACTGATACTGAAATGGACGGAATACCTTCATTCACAGCATATGCCGCAGCAGCCACTGTTCCAGACCATGAATTCATGAAATGCACATTGACTGGAGAGAACATTTTTTGTTGGGGAATCGGAGGTGTATGTGTTTTTAGAGAAAAAATGATTGATCATTCATTGATTGTTTTATTAATAAAAGGAAATCATCTGAGAAGTCAGCCGATGGAGTATAACGGTGAGTGAGGTATAATAACTATTTAATTAACCTCCAACATTTGGACCAGATAAAACTAGAGTTGGTCGTTGTCCAAAGACTGTTTGCGAAATATTTCCGAATGCGTATCGGACAGCATCAACTGGATACGCATTCACATACCAAACATTGGCTTTTTTACAAAAATATCAACAATTTTCAAGTTAATAGTCAGAAATTTCTAAAAATAGAGTAGCACCTTCAAGCACTTACAATCATTACTATCATGACCGACCCCAGGCGCGCCAGCCTTGAGTAGTTTGTATGGCGATCTTTTTCGCAGAGTTTCTGGCTCCTTTGTTTTGTTGTAGCTTGCACTCTTGTCGTAAACCGGAGCGCATAATAAAGTCTAAAATAAAAAAGAACATGTATTAATTATGTAGTTCTCTTCAAATATTAAAAAACAAAAGCAGAAGAAGAATGAGCTAACTGGATACCCGGCCTGTTTGAAAATTTGATAATTGGTGCGAATATAATCTTGTTCCCCTAAACATTTGTAGTTGGACACAATATGATCAACTCAACATTCTCCAGAGAATAAAATATATGCATAAATAACATTTTTGTAAAACTTACATCCGTCATCATTTACCAATAAGATCTTTTCTTCACTTTTGTGCTTTAATGTAAAAACAGAATAAAAGGAATAAAATAATATTCCAAATGAAAGAGAAAAGGGAACTACTGAGATTTTAAAATATAAGAACTGCATGGCTGTCGAGATTAACTTGCAATAAGGAAAAGAGAGTGAGGAAAAGGAAAAGGTGCCTTGTCAAGTGAAAAAAACTATTTCAGTTGCTGAAAACATATATCACTTACCAATTACTAATCTTTCATCATGAAACTAACACAAGCAAGGTTTTAGTATCTGTATCTTAATTTGAATTGGCCTCACTGAAATGAATACATCAAAAATGTATAACTAGAAACATCAATTAAGTATTCTATGAGTATGCATGCCGAAACCCAACTTCATTTCGATAAGATGACTTCGATTAGAATTATTGTTTCGACACGTCTCAAAATAAAGATGATGAGCTAAAAAAAACTTCACCTGTCTGCCCTATAAACATGTCAGTGATGTCCGAGATAAACCGCACTCTCTCAGTCTTTCGATTTTCATCTCTCAACAACGGACATATTTGTTGGAGTGAGTTAATTTTATAAGGTGGAGGGAGGAGAGATCATTTGAGCAGAGTCTTTGAAGTGCCAGTAGAACCATACATGCAATCCTTTCTAGGAAACATTAGCTGAATCCAAGTTTTAGAGTTTTCTCGTGTACTCTTACTGGAGGAAAAAGGCTGGTGCTTGCAAGCAGGTACCATTTTTTTTCTGGTGTCATAAGATTAGTTGAAAAATCTTACACAATCAAGTCATTGGCGACTAAATTCTAACCTGTAGCTGGATTTACTTTGAAAATGTTACGGGATGAATTTATCAGAAAGTAGAAAGAAAACAGAGAGCTATGATAATGAAGGAGTAGTCTAATGAGAGAGACGGCTGAATAATAACTTTAAGTGATTTTTTTAAAATAAGGAGTCATGCTAATTATTTCATTATGTTCGTTGACATAAACTATAAATAAAGCTATACTACCGCTTCAAGAGTAGTTGAGAGAAGATTTGGAAGATATATGGATAAGAATAACCAAATAAAAAGTTTTTTTTATTTTTTTTATTTCATACAATCTCAGTCAACTTGGAGCATGCAGGAGGACACAATTTGGAATATGTACAAATGAGGGGTCACATAATAGGAGACAAAAAGGGCATTAACATAGGGAAGATGTTGTTAAGTTGGCATGGTTAAGGGGAGACTGTTAGGGAATCTATTTGTGGCCAAATAAAAAGTTAATATTCCATTAGCAGAAAACCCATTCCTAAAATATGAGTAAATATCCAAGTGATATTCTTATTTTTAGATCATCCACAATGCATGCAAATAAGAAATTATTCCAGTGTGAGTAAAGTAGTCATAATGAAATAAAAAAAATAAAAAAATAGAGGAAACCCCAAAGGTTTATTAATGATGCCCAATGCAAACGCTTGTTTTTAATTCCAAAAAATAAAATCTTTCCCACAACAACTTGCACCACAAGAGAATCGATGGCGTTTTGTGCTTTTCGCCACCCGATCGTTTGACCTGTCATTCAAGAGATCTATCATTAATTGGTTTGAGACAATTCAAACAACTTTTATTGATGTAAAGACTGTTGATGCTGACCTGTCGGAGGCAAAACAAAAGTTGTTTGAAATGTCTCAAGCCAATAAATGATAGACTTCTTGACTGACAGGTCAAACGATCGGGTGGCGAAAAGCACAAAACGCCATCGATTCTCTTGTGGTGTTAGTTTATCCTCAGAAAATTCAGTGCCGTACGCCCTTGATCCACGATCCCTGCCATTTGCCGTTCTCCTCTATCTCGCTTCTTTGTCTCGGCTCATTGCTTTCTCACTTTGCCTTGCATATCCTCGCTGATATCGTAGACCAAGGGCACAAGGGAGAATATTTTTTTACAATAAACTTGGGATTTTCGGTGAATTTTGAATTTTTTTGGATTGTAAAACAACAAGCATTTTTGTATATTAGCTGTAAAAGTATCTTGAAATTATGACAAATAGTCGAATCTGTTTTCACGCTAAGTCAAAGAAGATTAACATTAAGAACTTAATACAAATGTCCTTGTTGAATTAGTAGCTCAGATTTGTAAGCTACAAGCTGTAAATAATTCAATGTTATATAAAACTCAATACCTCTAAAGGTTAGGTCTAAAGTAGCTTTACCTTTTCTTTTTTTTTCTCTACTAAGTGAAGTGAATTCTCCTCTTTTCTGGAGTGAAAATTGTCAGTAGGTTCATAAGATATTTTATACAAGAAGCTAACGCAATGCTAGCTAGAATCTCAAACCAATTGCAAGAGATCAAAATGTGGTAACCTACAATAGGTTAAATGACTTCAAAGTTGACTAACCGTTCAGAGTATCAGACCTAAAATAAATTTCATATGATGAAAAAAAATTGACTTTTCGCTTAGAAAAATGGTAATTGTAGAAAATAAAGGCTTACGTGAAAGATGTCATGAGGACCATTCATCCTGTTGGAAGATTTTAAACTTACTGAGCGGGGCTTCCAGCGTTTCATTAATTTGATTGGCCTGTCATCTGTTTAAAGATGATGGTCTTTTAAATTTTCAAGTACATACCATGTGCACACTAGCGTTTATTTGTTTCATAAATTGAGATTATGGAATGCTTGCTCAGGCGCTAGTAACTTGGTTCTGTGAGTTATGATATTGTAAAAATTTCTTCAAAATACTTTCCCGCTACAATAAGCAAAAAAAAAAAACATTAACAATAACTTCATCGGCTCAAGTATCTGCGAATAATAATATAAATTTAAAACTTCTCTGATTATAAATATGAAATATATAATAATGACTGAAAATTGTATAGTCTATATTTGCAACCGTTTCAAATTTCCTTCATGTATTAGTGTGCCATTATATATATATATGTATTTATTAATTTATTTAAAAAAGCATTGAAGGTCTTGGGTATTTATCATTACTTAACTGAATTTATTTATCTTTGGAAATTTTCATGAAATTTATTCTTTATGCTTACATTATTTGTCAGCCAGGCTACTAGACTTACCCAGTAAAATAATTAATTATTTACTGGGATGAAGCCACGCCTTTAAATTCTTATTTTAATAGTTATATTATATTTACTTAAATAATTTACTTGTAATAATTTAACTAATTAAAATAAGTAAATTAAGTAAATATTTAAAAAATTAATGTCCCGCATATTTTTATTCCCCAACACTGTCCTCATGACAGGTCAGGAGTGAAATAAAAATATATTAATACAAAAATTTGAATTCAAATTATATTATTTTGAAAAATGACATTTACAGCAAACTTTAAAATAAATCAAATAATTGGTATATAAAGTAAATACATTTTATTGACACATTCTTTATAGAACGTTCTTAATATTTGCAATATCTTATTCTGGAATCTTCCTTCTCTCATACTTCTGTATATAGAATTTTAGCACCGTGGTTTCTCTCCTTTTTGCCTATATAAGGCCTCCCAATTCGGTTGTTTTTGATCATTCCATTCTCACCTTACAAATTTATTATATTTATATAACACACATCTATTACTACTATTACTACCTTAGTATTTACATCTACGTACTTCTAAGTTTTCAAAGTAATAATAATAATTATCTTTTACTTTTTCATTAGGGGGTATCAAAGTTAGAAATCTTCCATTTCAAAATACCTCTTTTTTCTACCAAATCAGCCATGATTATTTTTTAAAATATGTCATATTGTGCCCCAAAAACACCTTTTCACTGAGAATTAATGTAAATTTTTTGGCTTTCTTTTTGTGTTGTGAAATACCTTTTAAATAATTACAAATTTCTAACTTTGATACCCCCTATTGAGTATTAAACTTATAAGGATAAGAAATACATACCTTTTTGAAATCTTGAGTTTCCCACCTTTCACCACTGTTGGACTGCCATTAAATCTTCTAGACCAAAAGTAATCCATTGAAATTATTTGTTGTATTGAATAGGGGTATTCTAGGATGATTTTTGAATATCAAAGTTAAGAGAATTGAGCTATGAGTGAGATGAATCCATAATGAAATTTTGGGTAAACAATATTTATAAATTATGAAATTGTATGTGCCAAATATTGGAATACACACCACACAATATGGGGGGTGGACCTGCTAGCAAGTCTGCAACCTTGAAGCCCAATTCATATTAGTAGGTATCAAAGTTAGAAATTTGTAATTATTTAAAAGGTATTTCAAAACATAAAAAGAAAGCCAAGAACTTGACATTAATTCTCAGTAAAAAGGTGTTTTTGGGCACAATATGGCATATTTTAAGAAATAATCATGGTTGATTTAGTGGAAAAAAGAGGTATTTTGAAATGGAAGATTTTTAACTTTGATTTCCCCTATTAAATTGAGGACATATTAGGGGGTATCAAAGTTAGAAATATTCCATTTTAAAATACCTCTTTTTTCCACCAAATCAACCATGATTATTTTTTATTATATTGCATATTGTACCCCAAAAACACCTTTTTACTGAGAATTAATTTCAAGTTTGTTGCTTTCTTTTTGTGTTGTGTTGTGAAATAACTTTTAAATAATTTCAAATTTCTAACTTTGATACACCCTATTGGGTTAGTGTTGAAACATATGTGAAAAAAAGCTGACACTTCCTTGAATCCTTCTTGAAGAAATTTTGGACCTCAATTAATGTTGATTTGATCCCACATAAAAAATGTTTAAGTCATACTGCAGGTATTATTTTGAGTCCAGATTAATAATTCTAAACCAGCCAACTTCAAATGAGAAATAATTATTTATATGTAAGAATTTGTGATTTATTTTTCTGTATCATTATCAACAACTTTATTGATGTTTCTAAAGTATAATAATAATATATAATTAAAAATGCATATATCTTATATACATATATTTAAATTCAAAAACATGGAAAGAAATAGTTGAAATCTAAAAATTGAGTAAATTAAAAATATTTAAAAAAAATTCTCAGTCAAATTATTGAAAACCCAGTATATTATGGTGATAAAAACTAACTATTTTAAATATTAATCATGGTAACATTATCTTAAAAAGGTAAAAAAAAATAGAAAAGGGATTGAATTAAATGTTAAAATACATATAATGCAAAAATTTAATAACTATTGCATTTTCTCTTTCAAAAATTTAAAACTTATAGTTTTCATTTGACTTATTAATTATTAGATCATCACTCAATAGAAATAATTCAACTAGTGTGGTGTATTGTATTATACAAAAAAATGTGCAAATAATTTAAAAAAAATTGATTCAATTCTGGTTGTAATAAATGAGGTATTTTTTTCAGAAATAATAAAAATAAATTCATGCCCAGGATTAATTTATAAAATGTTTATGTAAAAATATTTAAAACATAATTTTGTATTTGAGCTAAAGGTGATAAATTTTCATTGTATTTTACAGGAAATACATAAATATATAGTGAATTGAAAAAATTAAAATATTTCTTAACAAAAAAACTACCTTAAGTGGTGTAGTATGTCTCCTGAAAAATGAACATGCAAAAAATATATTTTTTATCAACAATTTCATTTTTCAAGTATCTCATTTAGTAATGAATAATTCTTTTAAATTAAAATTCCAAGATGAGTAATAAATAACTGATAAATTTTGTATTTTATTATCAAAAAAAAGAAATATATTCAAAAAAAATGTGCAAAAAAATAAATTTGAAAAAAATAGCTTTGATATACAAAGAAAATCTAATATAATTACAGTTTTAGCCTCTCCTGATTCTAAAAAGAATTAATTCTCTTAATTTAAATATAATCAAAGATAAAATTAATCACATTTTTTTAAAAAACTTTCAAACTTTAAATTTTGAAAATGGTATTTTTACCATCAACTCATTGTATTTAACACCAAAATTTCAGGGGGAATGCCTAGTGATTGCAATTTTCAATTAAATTTTTTAGTGGTGATATTTGCAAAAAGTCACTGTTTTATATTGTGATTTGGTTTATTAGAACTTAAATCTTACAATTTTTTTCAAGATTCAGTCATGAGTACAAAAGATCTTGAGAAGATAATAATATACTTGAATAACATATTTATTAATATTTAAAAAGGAAGCAGAATGAAAAAGAAGGACAAAAAATTTCATGGATTAATATGATTTATTTTTATGATATTCATTTTTTTGAATTTTTTATTTGTATAATTTATTATTTTAATTAATAAAAGTTAGTCCGTGCTTCAAAAAAAATTCAAAAATTTGACTAAAAATCAAGTATATTACATAAAATTATAGCTGTTTCAGAACTCACCCAAAAAAATTAAGAAGCTAATTTTCAGGCTGAGTTCAGGTGCAGAGACGTGAATAGCTTGATTAGTAAGTTTTCTAGAAGATTTTAATGGTCCTATATGAATACTGTAGTACAAATCCAATAAGTATTAAAATATATCTTAATATAAGGGTCTCAGTAATTTTAATCTCACTAATTATAAATGGGTTACAATCTTATAGTTCATAGAAAAATAGATATAATAATTAAAACACTATTCAAAGACTTTAAAATTACTATTGATATGTATTGTAATTGTATTGGTTATGTATTTTAATTGTAATAATACAGAATGTAGAAAATAAGACCAAAAACCCCCTCCTTTTATACCTAATAATTATCCAATGTATCCCCCTGATTTACCAGTCCTATACATGGCTAATGAAGCCTCATTCTAGCTAATACAACTGTACATCAACATGAGGAATAACCAATAACACAATTAGAATGATATCACTTTCCAAAATCCAGGAGTAATAGGGATAATCCATCAAAATAAAAGAATAAGCAAAAAAGTGAGTATATGTGTGTAATACCTTAAAATAAAAGACTAAAAAAAGAATAACACTAAATATTACACAATATTAAGGGTGATTAACAGTAGAAATGAAGGGGCTAATTATTTTAAATTACTATGTGAAATCCCCATCCAAAAATGACCAAAATTGACTGAGAAACCACTGGGAAACCCAAAAAAAGGATGTAAGATGTGGGGTAACTGAATGCAGTCCTTGACAGGCTCTTTCAAGGTGTGGGTTTCCAACATCAGCGGAGCTCTTTGTTGGTCTATTTGGCATTTTTTTGATATGTCTTAAATGGCATTGTTTAATAATTGGGTGTTTTTCTGGAATTATTCGGTATATATTGGGACTGCGGGGATGTGGGTATTACCATTAGATAGCCCCGTTTTTTTAATATTTTATTTCTTGTTGACATTTTTCATATTCTAAGTATTTAAGGGATTATTTCTCATTTTTCATTTTAAAAGATAGCTGTTTAATTTTGTTTTTCGCGTTTTACGGGCTAACCTTAAGTCTTAGGGTTAAGTTCTTAGTACCATTAGAATGGGCTAATTTTTCTCTACGTTTCATTTCTCAATATTGTTGTAGCTTAATTATGTGTTTTAAAGGTTTTAGTAGTTGTAGTTTATTTTTCAAAGTATTTTGGGGTGTTTTTGGTGGTTTTTGGTGGTTTTTTGGCTTCAGGGTGGTCCGGCCGCCTCAGGCGGGCCTCCCTACATTGGGCGGACCGCCCGCCTCAGTGCTAGAAGGCTGGGAAGCATTTCTAGAGGGTTTTTATGCAATTTGGTGCTCAGAAATGCCAAATTTGTTGGTGTGCATGGGCTCTTAGATAGTGGTCTGTGTGTATATAGTGAATAAGACAGTTTGGGGCAACCTTAATTATCATACAACCATCCGGAGGTGATATCCTTGTTCCTCACTCAGTTTTCACTGTTTTCTGGCCACAATTGGCTGTGTTTGTTGCAGGGTTAGTTCTTCATTTAACTCAATTTTGGCAACTGTTTTCTCTGGTGTAGTCTTGCAAGCTATATCAAGTATTATTGCTGTCTCTGGTGTGGATTTGCAACCTACATCAAGTATCTTTGCTTTCTCTGGTGTGGACATTGGTCTACATTTCAGTTCTTTGGTTTGGTAGTCTTTCTGGAGACTACTTTCTTGACTGATCAGGCAGTCAAGTGTATTGGAAAAGGGGCTTTAAACAACAGGAACCAATTTACTGTAGCAGGTAAATCTCACTTATATTTTTCTAAAGGGACAGGGGATTTTCTTTCTGGGATTTCTCCAACTCCCTTGGTCAAGGCCTATAGCTAGTACTATATGATTGTCTACAATGGGTAAAGCCTTGACTAATTTAGGATAATTTAAGCATGGTAGTGAATTTTTGGCACCAAACTTGAAATTATAAATGAAATTAGTGCATATAATGAGGTCAATACACTTATAATTAAATTAGGACACTAAATATTCACCTGTTGCCTATTTTAGTGTGTTTCCCCATATTGGGCATATAATGTGCTGTAATTATAGTGTTAAAAAATTAAATTTGCTAAAAATGAAGCTATTCATGTGGGAAAAATTCAGGCAGTATGTGACCAGTACACAGAAGCCATTTCTGGCATAAAAAACACCAAATTTGAAAAGTTTTATTTTTATACATTTGAGTAGCCAAATAAATGGTCCTAATCAAGAAAAATTGATCTGTCAAGGCGCATCTTTAATATTATAAAATTTATAGCACATATATTTAACTTTTAAGTGATTTAAAACACATTTCTTGTTTTTCACATAAAACAATGAAAAAACAGCTTTAAGTCTACTTCAAAATTATGCAGCCTTATTTTTAAGGCTCTTAATATTACCCTAGCATATTAAAACTTAATATTAGGTACTTAAGACTTATAAAAGGTGGATATATGCATGTATATATGGTGTTATAATGACATATATTGTATTTTATCATAAATTTCACTTATGTATACAACTTGTGTGCCTTCATTTATTGTTCCCATGTATACTAAATGTGTATAAAATAATTTATAAGTATTTTTCTCTCATTCCTGGGAATATCCAGGCTGACACTGGCCCACCAAAAATAAAAATTAAAAAAATGATAATTTATACATTTTTTTATTTTTATTTTTCAGGTATTCAAAAAATCTGTAGCATTAAAGATTAATTATTTAAAGAAATAAAACATAATTAAATAATATGAGTACTGGCCTCTAACCCCTCAGATGGCTGAACAGAACTTTATTTCTATTTAAATTTTTGAAGAAGGGAGGATAGATTTGAAATTTCCTTTTCAGGTATCTCAACTTATCAAATTCATTTGATTTGACCTTATATCTTAATAAATAATCAGTTTCTTTCTCTTTATTAAGGATTATTTTCTTAAGTATTTTTTAAATCTCTGCTTTTTCCAAAAGCTCTTCAGGTTGCTTTTTAGGCCTTCCTCATCTTTTTGGAAACAAGTCAGGATCATTTGCATGGTAATGTTTTAATAATGATATAGGGAAAACTAGATGTTTCCTATCATATGGGGTATAAATATAACTTCCACAGCATTATTACCAACCATTTTGTTGACTAAAAAAGGCTCTACAAAAGGATACTGTAATTTAACATTACCTTTTTAGTTAAAATGTAGTGTGGAAATTAGGACTTCATCTCCTTCTTTGAATTCAAATTCTTCATGAGATTTATCCCACCTTCTCTTTTCATATTCATATGATTTTTAAATGCATTCCTCTGCATGGCCTCTACACATTTGTTGCATATGAATAAAAGATTTAGTACCAGGGTGTATGTCTAACCTTGGTAATTTTTTTAAATTATTTACTGGGGTATTTGGTACATATCCCCGCCAGAGTTCAAATGGTTCTTTCTCTGTTACAGAATGAGTTGTGCTATTATAATAAAATTCAAATCCAGGAATTAATGTTATCCAGTCATGTGTGAATTTTTCATTGTCTTGGTATTTTAATCCAAAGGCACAATATCTTCTGATCATATCTTCCAGAGTCTGTATCATTCACTCAGCCAGCCCATCAGTGTGTGGATGGTGTGCTGTAGAAAATTTCAATTTACAACCTGATACTTCCATCAAAGATGTCCAGAACTCTGAAGTAAAGTTAGGGTCTCTTTCAGAGATTATGGCTTTGAGAAACCCAGCAGTATTCATCATTTGAGTCCATCATATCAATTCCAAGTCTTTTTCAGAAATCTCTTTATGGGTAGGGATAAACTTACACATTTTTGTTAGTCTATTCAAAATTACACAGCAAGAATTGAAACTTTCCTTTCCTGATAATGGCAAGCCAGTGACAAAGTCCATGTTTATATAATCCCATGGAGCTTTTGCCTGCTCTATTTGTTGCAACAATCCAGCTCTCTTCCCAATTAATCTTTTAGATTTTTGACAAGAGCCACATGTTTCAATGTATTTTTGTACATCTTCTTTCATGTTTATCCACCAGGCTGTTTTTTTAAAATTAAAATGACCAGCTAAGATTTCATCATGGAAAGTACTTATCATTAACTCTTTCATAGATGGTGGTATAACTATTACATTACTTAGCTTATTTCTGTAATATATGTATCCATTTTCAATTGAAATTTTACCATTTTCCAATGCATTTTTATACTTTGGAGGTAAGGTTTTAATTAATGCACCCATATAGGCATTTGTTGGACCATTTAATATGGTTGATAATTTAGACAAATCTTTATCAGATGAATAACTTTCTAATATTATTTACATAAATTCTTCCTATAAATCCACTATATAAATCCCAAATATATGTATTACCTCATTTTCAGGCACATAAGCTGAGTTTTCAGTATCATTTGGAAAAGGACTTCTGGATAATAAATCCACATTGGAATGCAATTTTCCTGCAATCTAAGTGATTTTCATTCTTCCTCTGTACTCTTGTACAGCTAGTTGCCATCTAAACATGTGCCTATTAGGTGTTTTCATGTTTAGTAATGATTTTACTGCACTCCAATCTGTTATTAATTTAAACTTCTGACCTTCCAGATAGCAATGAAGTTTCTCCAGGGCCCACAAAATGTCCAAAAATTCCAGTTGGGTGTAACCATGCCTCAATTCAGTCTTTCTAAAGGTTCTGGATATATAACAGATAGCTACTTCAGATAATTTACCATTTATTATCTTTTTTTGCTGTAAAGCAGCACCTAATCTTGTAAAGCTTACATCAGTATAAAAGATAAAGGGGAGGTTATAATCTGGAATTCCAAATATTAGAGCTGACATTAAAAATTCCTTTAATTTATCAAAGGCATGTTGTCTTTTATTATTCTAAAATAAAGCCTCATTTTTCCTGATTAATGTTGTTAAAGGGGCTGTAATGGAATGGTTCTTTTCTATATACTTCCTATAATATCCAAACATATCTAGAAAGCTTTGAACATCTTTTACATATTTATGTATATTAATGGTTTTATTTCTGCCATTTTATTCTGGTCAAAAAAATTGTAATCCAGATACAACATGTCCAAGTACTTTCAAGGATTGAAACCCAAACTTACATTTCTTCCATCCAGACAGGAAATATATTTTGCTCCTTTTAAGGTAGCATGGATAGATGCTATCCTTGGTAGAGGGTAAATATCATCCATAGTGAATGTATTTATAGCTCTGTAATCACCACATAATCTTGCATTATCTTTTTCATAAGAGATTAAAACTGGTGAAATAACAAAATACTTAGGTGTTGTGTCTACTTTTTCAAAAATACCCATTTCTAACAACATCTTTATTTTGTCTTCAATTTCTTTCCTTTTTGAAGCAGAGACGGGTAAGTTTTCTTTTTTAAGCTTCCAGGAATATTATCCAAATTACAACTTAAAGAGATTTTCATATCATGGTCTTTGACCAATCCTAGTTTATTTTAATCATGAGCAAATGCCATAGGATAAGATTTTATCAATCTCAAAATATTGTTTTCTTCAATTTTTGAGAGTTGAGGACTGAAAGAGTATTGTTGGATCCCATTTTCCAATTCAACCACTTCAGATGTGGTTCTTTCACCTTTTAGTTGTTCTTCTTTAGCAGCAATGGAATAAATTGAATTTTCAGAGCAAATCTTTAATTTTTCTTTTCCATTCATGCCTATAGTGAAGCAACTATTTTCAGGATCTAGTTTTATGCCAAGTTTGGACAATAAGTCATTTCCAATAATAAACCAATCACTTCATTTATAATTATCCATTACTACAAATTCACATACTGCTCTTAGATATCCATTATTATATTTAAAGAATATAGCAGTTTTGTATTTGCCAATTCGATTTAATACTGAACAAATCCCCCAGTTCTTTGTATGTACAGGTTCCAGTTTTTCTTTTTGCTTACTATCAAGTTTCATTAAATTATTAACAGAAACTACACTACCAGTAGACCCAGTGTCAAGAATTTCATTCATTTTTTTTCACATATAATAACAGGTGCTCTAATAGGTGTGATTTTTTAAGTATCATGAGTTACATCTTTTATTATTTCAGCTTCCTCAATGGAAGTTAAAGATGTGTCTGTGGGAGATTTTGCATCATCCAGTAACATAATATGCTGCTCCAATACAAATATCTCATTTTCATCATCACTGTAAGAAATTTTACTTTTACAATCCTCACTAGACTCCTCCTTTTCATCTTCATGATTACTGGGTTCAGAATCTTTTGAGTTTTCAATAAAATTTATTTTTTTCTTACAAGTATGACATTTAATCCAAGTCTCCTTACATTTGTAGTAAGTGTTATTTTCTTGTCTCTTAAGAACAAGAGGAGCAGATGATTTTTTCTTCTTTACTGGTTACTTATTTGTAGTAGGTTTCACTACCTTGACATTTTTTATAATGATTATACCTTGTTTCATATTTTTGGTTCAATAATATTTCATTGCATACATTAATAAATGCAGAAGTATCTCTGATGGTTTAATTTCTAGCTACAATAATTTCTCTGACTTATATAGGCAATTTATATATGTTTTTATCTTTCCACTCATAATAATCCATATTTGGGTTCATGGCTTTCATGATTTTTATTAAATTCATTAAAAACACCATTGGTTTATCTCCAACATTTTGATTATATTTGGTTTTTTCATACAATCTTTTTTGAGTGATTCCAAATTTTGGGCCACAAAATTGCCTTTAAATTAGTACCTTCCATTAAATCCAGGAGTAGTTAATTCCCTAACTCAATACAGATTCAAACCATAATAAGGCCACATCTGTAAATAAAGATATCAATTTTGATATAATTTCTTCATCAGGTAATTTTTATGAAAATTGTAATTTATTAGTTTTTTGTATGAATTGTTTCCAATCAGATTTTTCATCCCTTTTAAAAGAAGGGTGCTGATCTAACTTAGGCCAGCTCTTTTGGTTAGTTCTGACTTCTTTAACCTGAGAAATATTTTGTAATTTACTTAATTTTGATAGATGATCATGTATTTCATCTTTTACTGATTTTTTACTCTCAGAGCCCATGACACTATTTTCTTTTTCAATCATTGGTTTTTCATATGAATTTTTCATATAAAGTGGTATATTTTACACATAATAGGTGTTGTCATTGATTTTGTCAGTATTTTTCAAAATAATAGCTACTTCAATTTCCAATCATTGAAACCTATCTATTATTACAGGTACATGAGATAGAGTATCATTTACATTTGAAAAAGACAGTTTTTCCTGTCCCTCAATTGTAGCCATTATATTTTGAGAATTTTCTAATTATATAAATTCTTTATCTCAGAGGTTAAATTTTTATTTTTATTTTTCAATTCATTATTTGAATTTTCAATGAACTTTAATTTATTGGCTGTAGTAATCAATAATTTTGTAAGGTTTAATAATAATCTTTCTATACTATTAATAGACTCTCTTGAGAATTCTTCTAATTTTTCAATTCTTAATATGAATTTGCTTATGATGTTTGATTCCATTGGATTTTCTTTCATGAAATATTCAATTTTATCTGTTTCCAACTCAGAAGACTCATCATTATTATCTGGCTCAAGATTTGATTCATTTGGTTCCATTTTAATATTCCTAGTATTATATTTGTTATCAATAAAAATATGTACATTAATATCATTTAAAGACAAATTTAAAGTGCTATTTTCAAATGCATAATCCTTTAAATCATTATCAATTATATTTAGTATATCTCTATCAATATCATTACCTATTATTAATTCATTGTTAGTATCATATAATTGATTTTGAGAAGATGAATGACTTACCAATTTTTTATTCCATTTCTCTTGCCTATCCTTACCTTTCCCTTGTAAGGGTGGCTTCTGGAACCCTGTTGTGGAGGGTGGTTGTAGTTCTGGGCATACCAGTCCCATTTCAATTTTCTCACTGTAATATTTTGGTCCTCCCCTTGGACTGGATGTGGTGCTGTTGCAACCACTGTAGAAAATCCTATAGTGCTAGCTATAGACCTTGACCAAGAGAGTTGGAGTAAAACAGGAGAGAAAACCCCTTGTCCCTTTAAGAAATACCAGTTGATATTTTTTTGCTACAGCAAATTAGAGACTGTTACAATACTCCTTCCAACACACTTCTTGACTGCTTTACAAGTCAAGACAGTAGCCAATAGCAGACCACTGAGAAACAAAGAACCAGAAAACCTGAAATGCAGAGAAATCCACACCAGAAACCAAAGACACAGTGCAATTGTTGCACAAACGCAGCAAAATACTTGATGTAGGTTGCAACGCTACAACAGAGAAATTAGTTGCAAAAGTTGAGTTAAATGAAGAACTAACCTTGCAACAAACACAGCCAATTGTGGCCAAAAAACAGTGAAAACTGAGTAAGAAAAAACAATATAGCTACCAGATGGTTGTATGATAATTAAAGTTTCCCCAAACTGTCTTAGACAGTATGTACACACAGACCACACATCTAAAATACATGCACAGCAACTAATTTGGCACCTTTGACAGCCAAATTGAATAGAAACCCTCTAGAAATGCTCCCCAGCCTTCTAGGATTGAGGTGAGTGGACCTCCCTGAAGCCAAAAAACCACTAAAAACATCTAAAAATCCCCAAATACTTAGAAAAATCCACTACAACTACTAAAGCCCTTAAAACACGGAATTCAGCTATTACAACATTGTGACATAAAATATAGAGCCAAATTAGCCCTACTTAATGGTACTAAGCACTTAAACCTGATAATTAAGGTTAGCTTGTAAAACACAAAAAACAAAATTAAACAGCTATCTTTTAGAAATGAAAAATGAGGAAAAGACCCCTTAAAGCTTGGAATATGAAAAAATTTCATCAAGACATAGAGTATAGAGAAAATCCAGGGCTATACAATGGCAGTACCCACATACCCATAGTCCCAATATTCACTAAATAAAACCAAAAAACACCTAATTTTTTGACCAATGTCAATTAAAACATACACAAACAGCACCAAACAGCCCAACAAAAGCCTCTGCCAATGTTGGAAGACAACACCATGGAAGGGTTTGATACTACTGCTGTTGGCTGAGCTTTTAATCCTACTAGAACTTGATTGACTTTTATAAATTCCTGTGCTGCTTTTTTTCTTAATTGTTCATCTTTTCTACCATGTTGTTGAATTTTATAGTGAGGGTATTTAGAAGAGTTGAAAGGGAGTGAATTTATTCTTTTAATGTAATTTTTGTTTTCTTTATTGATACTTGTTTTAGAAGTTTTTCCCTTTCCTCAAGAGACATCTGTTGGCAGTTCCTTTTTGTAGATGTTTCCTCCATATGAGTGTCCTGTGACAGGTCTTTTGGCTCTAGGTCTTAGATTATAATATTTTACCTTATTACTCACAATGTCTATGTTATCACACATTTTTACATGGAATTTAAATCAAAAAATTGAAATATGAGTTATTAAAACTTCAAAATGGAGTTTTATCAGTATTATTTAACACTACTGAAGACAATTTAATTTCTTACTTGTAGTTTTTAAGTGAACCTATAAGTGCCAAAAGTCAAATATGCTTTTATGTGGTCACTTGATTTAACTGATCTACAATATGTAGCTGTGTTTTTATATTTAACAAGAAATTTGTCAGTAATATTCTCTTTAATTATTAAATAAGTTTTACAAACAAAGAAAAAAGATATTTAAAGTCCTTTTATAAGAAAAAATTAATCTATTTTATTATCTGGCTTATTATCTGCAAATATCACAAAATTAATTGGTCTATTGACAGACTCCCACTAAGAACAATTTTATGTTAAATTAGTGGTAAAATTGTTGATTCAATATCACACTTCTATTATATAACAGGTCTTCTTTTTCTTAAATCACTATATAAATGATCCCAACCTGTTGTAATTATCCAAATATTTCTTTAGGGATTTTATTTACTTCTAGCCTCTTTTTTGAATTTTTACTTACTGGAAGATAACCAACAGAATTCTTCAGGAAAGGCCCCCAATTATCTGGCTTAGTTTAAGTACATAGATGTTAATGGCTTTATGAGACAGTTTTCTAGAAGATTTTAATGGTCCTATATTAATACTGTAGTACAAATCCAATAAGTGTTAAAATATAACTCAATATAAGGGTCTCAGTAATTTTAATCTCACTAATTATAAATAGGTTACAATCTTATAGTTGGTAGAAAAATAGATTTCATAATCCAAAAACTATTCAAAGACTTTATAAGTACTAATGAAATGTATTTTAATTGTAATGGTTATATTATTTAATTGTAATGATAAAGAATGTAGAAAATAAGACCCAAAACCCCCTCCTTTTATACCCAATAATCCTCCAATGAACCCCCTTGATTTACCAGTCCTATACATGGCTAATGACGCCTCAATTAATCTAATACACCTGCCTAAATACATAAGTAACAACCAATAACACAATTAAAATGATATCACCTGCCAAAATCCTGGGGTAATAGGGATAATCCATCAAAATAAAAGAATAAGCAAAAAATAGAGTATATTCATGTAATACCTTAAAATAAAAGACAAAAAAAATAAAGAAAAACACTAAATATTAAAAAATATTAAGGGGGATTAGAAGTAGAAATGAAGGGGCTAATTATTCAAAATTACTATGTGAAATCCCCATCCAAAAATGACCAAAATTGACTGAGAAACCAAAAAAAAGGACGTGAGATGTGGGGTAACTAAATGAAGTCCTTTGCAGGTGCTTGCATGGGTAAATACTTGACTAAGTTTGGAAAATTTAAGTGTGGTAGTGAATTTTTGGCACCAAACTTGACATTATTATTGAAATTAGTGCATATAATGAGGTCAATACACTTATAAATAAATTAGGACACTAAATAAGCGCCTGTTGCCTATTTTAGTGTGTTTTCTCATTTTGGGCGTATAATGTGGGGTAATTATAGTGCGAAAATGCTAACTTTTCTAAAAATTTAGCAATTCACATGGGAAAAATGCAGGCAGTATGTGATCAGTACACAGAAGCCATTTCTGGCATAAAAAACACCAAATTTGAAAAGTGTTATGTTTATGCATTTGAATAACCAAATCAATAGTTTTAATTAAGACAAATTGATCTTTCAAAGCGCATTTTTAATGTTATTAGATTTATAGCACATATATTTAATTTTTAAGTGATTTAAAATGCATTTCTTGTTTTTCACATAAAACAATGAAAAAAAGCTTTAAGTCTACTTGGAAATTATGTAGACTTATATTTAAGGTTCTTAAGACTACCCTAGAATATTTATACTTAATATTAAGTACATAAGACTTATAAAAGGTGGATATATGCATGTATTTAAAGTGTTATAATGGCATATATTGTATTTTATCATAAATTTCACTTATGTATACAACTTGTGCACCTTCATTTATTGTTCCCATGTATACTACATGTATTTAAAGTAATTTATAAGTCCTTTCACTCAGTCCTGGGAATATCCAGGTTAAAACTAAGAGAATGAAATATTTAAAAAGGAGACAGATGTAATTTTTCTATAAATTAATTGCTTTAACCACACTCAATGACTATATATATGTAAAACTCCAAAAAAACTTTGAAACAATTGAAAAGAGGTCTTTACACTTGAAAAAAAATTAAAATAAAATTTATAACACATCTTTCAAAATGAAGATTAGAATACATTTGTTGATTGTGAATCTCATATGAAGGGAGGATATTCAGGCTTAAAAAAATTATTATCATAAAATTCAACTCAAATTGTCACACAAGAACTATTTACACACTTTCACTGTCAGCTTAATTTTTTACTTTTCATATTACCATATATACACAATTTATTTTAGTTAATTTTTATAAAATCAAGCACATAATTTCAATTTGATTTTACCATATTTATTGTCAGCCTGGATATTCCCATGACTGAGTGAAAATTTCTTATAAATTATTCTCAAAACATGTAGTACACATGGGAACAATAAATAAAATAAAGGTATACAAATTTCATACATAAGTGAAATCAATGATTAAACACAATATGTCAGCCAGGCTACTAGAATTACCCAGTAAAATAATTAATTATTTACTGGATGAAGCCACGCCTTATTATTTTAATTATTTAATTAAATTAGTTACATTAAGATTACCTGTAATAAATTAACTAACTACAGAATAGTAAAATTAAATGAATAATTAAAATTAAATATAAAATGTCCCTTATATTTTTTCTCTAACACCGTGCTCATTGACAGGTTAGAAGAAATAAAATTTTATATTAAAAATAGATTTTAAATTAAAATAAAATTTTAATATTCAAATAAAAATAAACATATACAATAAGTTCAAATTTCTTATTTAGCATTGACTTCTACAGTAAATATTAAATAAATTTATGTATTTCTGACATACTCTGTAAATACATCTTTAAAATACATCTTTTTGACGCCTTCTTTTTAGAACAATTTTGTTATTTGAAATACTCCTGCTGGAATATTCTTTTTCTCTCTCTCTCATACTACTGTTTTTAGAATTTCATTTTCATGGTTTGTCCCTCCTTTGCCTATATAAGGCCTCTCTCTTGGTTGTTTTTATTCATTCATTACTTACTTATTTTATTACAACTATTTACAATCCTTTAATTACTATTTATTATTGCCTTAGTATTTACATTAAATGCAATTCTAATCCATTAATTTTAATAATAATTCAACTCTTTACCTCTTATTATTGAGTAAATAATCTGTACGATAAGGAAAATATGTACCTGAGTTTGAATCCCCTAAAAACCATCGTTACCGCCATTGGACCTCCCTATAAAACCTTCTAGACTTGAAAGACCCCTTGACACAATATATGCCATTATAATACCTTATATACATGCATATATCCACCTTTTATAAGTCTTATGCACTTAATATTAAGTTGGAATATTTAAGGGTAATCTTAAGAACCTTAAAAATAAGGCTACATAATTTTTAAGTAGACCTAAAGTGTTTGTTTTTATTGTTTTATGGGAAAAAACAAGAAATGCACTTTAAATTACTTAAAAGTTGAATATATGTGCTATAAATTTAATAATATTTCAAATAAACCTTGAAAGATAATTTTTTTTAATTAGAACTATTGATTTGGCTATTCAAACACATAAAAATAACACTTTTCAAATTTGGTGTTTTTCATGCCAGAAATGGCTTCTGTGTACTGGCCACATACTGCTTGCATTTTTCCTGTGTGAATAGCTTCATTTTTAGAAAAGTTAGAATTTTAACACTATAATTACCCCACATTGTATGCCCACTATGGGGAAACATGCTAAAATAAGCAACAGGCACTTATTTAGTGTCCTAATTTAATTATTTGTGCATTGACCTCATTATATGCACTAATTTCATGAACCACCTCAATATTTGAGCCTTTAATTCACTACCACGTTTAAATTTTCCTAATTGGTGAAGGATTTACCTGTGCAGGTGCCTTCCAAGGGACTACATTCAGTTACACCACATTTCATGTCCTTTTTTGGGTTTCTCAGTGGTTTCTCAGTCAATATTGGTCATAATTGAATGGGGATTTCATGTAGTAATTTGGAATAATTAGCCCCTTCATTTCTACTGTTAATCCCCCTTAATGATTTTTTATATTTAGTGTTATTCTTTACTTTTTTAGTCTTTCATCTTAAGGTATTGCACACATAAACTCTCTATTTGGCTTATTCTTTTATTTTGATGGATTATCCCTATTACTCCAGAATTTTGGCAGGTGATATCATTCTTATTATTTTATTGGTTATTCCTTATGTTGTTGGGTAGGTGTATTAGCTAGATTGAGGTGTCATTGGCCATGTATAGGATTTGTAAATCAGGGGAGCATATTGGAGAATTATTGGTTATAAGAGGGGGTTTTGGGTCTTATTTTCTACATTCTTTATCATTACAATAATATAACCAGTACAATTACAATACATTTAATTAGTACTTATAAAGTCTTTGAATAGTGTTTTGGATATTTAAATCTATTTTTCTACCAACTATAAGATTGTAACCCATTTATAATTAGTGAGATTACAATTACTGAGACCCTTATATTGAGTTATATTTTAACACTTGTTGGATTTGTACTACAGTATTCATATAGGACCATTGAAATCTTCTATACAACTGACTAATAAAGCTATTCATGTCTCTGTACTTGGACTCAGCTTGACATTTATCTTACTTTGGATTATGTAAGAAGAAATATTTTTCAAATTCTCTTCTTTAATAAAAATATATCCTTAGGAATTTCTTCTTCTTTCAAAAAAAATAAATTTCATTCCTGTTGGATTTAATATTGAACTCCCAATGTCATTATGGACATAAGGATTTCTCAACACAAGTTGAACTTTAAATATATTAGGGGGTATCAAAGTTGGAAATCTTCCATTTCAAAATACCTCTTTTCTCCACCAAATCAACCATGATTATTTTTTTAAAGTATGCCATAATGTGCCCCAAAAATACCTTTTTACTGATAAATAATGTCAAGTTTGTGGCTTTCTTTTTATGTTGTGAAATACCTTTTAAAGAATTACAAATTTCCAACTTTGATACCCCCTATTTTTAATTTTTAAAATATTGAAAATAGTTTCTTCAATGAAAAAATTGTTTTATGATGTAATGGGTAAGTTTAAAATCAAACTACATAATTATATAAAAACAATGAATATAATTTAATACAATTGAATTTTATTGCAATAAGATGAGGTCTATCAGAAAATTGATCACAAACTAATATTTAATTTATGATAAAGTTACTTCATACATAATTTTTTAAGCTTTCAATTTCATTAAAAGTATACTTTTTATTACATTAAATTATCACTTTTTATTTCATTTGCATTTAAATAATCTCATGCCTGAAAAATGAAACCTTTTTATTATTATCACATCCCATTATGAAAAAAATATCAACATTATTTATTTTTTTATTTTAACTAATTCTCATTACTTTAATTATATTTTACTATATAATTTAATATTATAGTACTCTTTGTTTTTTTCTGTTTCAATTCTTTTAGTTCTATTCTACACTTTTCAATTTGATTTTACTGTGTCTCATTATATTATATTGGACCTTTATTTAATTCATTTAATTATTTGATCTTCAATTTTACAATTGGACCTTTATTTAATTCATTTAATTATTTGATCTTCAATTTTACACACAAATACTGATGTATGGTCATACATCAGAGTATATATGCAAAAAATTGGATTGTGAACTCTGATGTTTGGCTTAACATCAAAGTTCACATTATAAAAGTTGGCTTGTAAACTCTAATTTTTGGCCAAACAACAGAGTTCACATGCATAAAATTGGCAGTTAAACTCTGATGTATTTCTGGACAAAAGATTTCACCAGCCAATTTTATGCATGTGAACTCTGTTATTTAGTCAAACATCAGAGTTCAACAGACAATTTATATCATGTGAGCTCTGATTTTCGGCCAAACACCAGAGTTAACCACCCAATTATTTGCTCATGATCTCTGATTTATGGCCATACATCAGATCTTATCAGCCTTTTTTACCACATGAATGCTGTTGTATGGCTGTAAAAAAGTGTTCATCAAATACAATAAAATGAGATGAGATAAATTTAAAATAAATATATAAGATTTTAATATAATAAAAATATGTAAATAAGTAAAAAAAATTCCTGAAAATTAATAATATAAAATAAATGTATATGAGATGAAAAATATAATGAAAAATGATACTATATTAAAAAAATAAATAAGAAATATCTTTAGATTAAATCAATAAATCAGATTAAGTTAAATATCATTTAAATCAAAAAGTATATTATAATATAACATATAATCAAATATAATATAGTATAACATATTATGATGTTATTAAATCAAAGAAAATAAATATTAAAAAATATTAAAAAAAGAATGAAACAAAAACAATAAAATACAAATCAGTAAAATAAAATATAATATAATAAATAGAAATTGAGTAAAATCAAATATATTGAATCAAATCAAATTATAGAATATGTAAAAAAATAATAATACTAAATTAGAATATGAATATTTTTATTGAATATCAATTTGCATATGCATATTAAATATGATTTATATTATTCATATTCAATTTAACTTCTCATATGCATATTCAAGGATAATACACATAATCATATTCAATATCAATATGCTTATACTTATTTATTTTAAGTATGAATATTCATTATCACTATCATCATTTATATGCATTATTGATTTGGATTTACATACTGAGTACAAGTTTGCAGACATATATCAAATTTCACATTTCTTATATTTAAAACAGTGTTTTATATTCTTGAAATATCATAAAATGGATCTAAAAAATCATAAAGTGATAAATGCTGGTAAAATATTTTCTTCATTATCAGATGGTTAATCATGATGTTTAAATTTTTTTAATAAATTATACATAAATTATTAATTAGAATAAAATAAATATTTGTAAAATCAAAAATTTTAAGCAGGTTTCCAGCTCCATCTTGAAATATGATTTTTAAACACTTGATTTAAAATATGTGATAAGAATGTACTTTTTTTTATAATAATTGCTGAATTACTTTTATTTAAATTTTAAAATTGTTTCATTTCACTCTCAGTAACTATTAGAAAAGATTCAATTACATTTTTAAAGGAGTTAAAGCTGACATTCAATCCCAATCCAGTACCCTTTCAGCATGAGTTGAGGCTGAATTTTATCTGAGTTCAATATTATTTTAAGTTGAGGGCTTGCTAGCAAGTCCCCCCCCCCTCCCAAATATTGTGTGATGACATATGAAAAATATGTTTATTTGAAAAATAGATTGTGACATGGCTTCAACTACTAAAAGGTATATAATTTTCAAAAAATTTATCAATTTCTTTCTCCACAGAAACCACTTCTTAGACTCTTTAGGATTCCACCGATGAACAGCGGATGATTTTATTAAAACGCACCTATTTTGTAGCTCTGGAACGTCACGTCGGCCATAATATCACCGTGCTAAAACACTTATTACAAAATATCACTATCATTTCTGTAGTGTAAATTGTTCTATTACTGTTCAGTTCTCCTGATGTGATTGTGGCTACAATAGTGGCAAAAATGTAGACCATCTTTAAATTCAGCCCACAAAAAAAATTAAAAAAATAAAAACATTCAACTAATAAAATTAGAAAGGATTCAATATTAGATTCACTAATGCTCATCCAACTTTCCATAAGATAAAAACAGCAATTTCAAAAAACTATTAGAGAAAAAAAGTAAACTAAGCTAGACTAAGTTATCTTAACATGATTTTTAAATAACCTTTAAGAAATATAATAATGAGTGAGGCCTATTGCGGTAGTGAAATATATCTAACAAGGATGAAAACTGATCAGGCTCACCTACATTAAGCTGGTATTGTTTATTTATCCTTTCGGGTAATTGTGTAGGATCACTCGCCCCTTGAGCATGAAACTTCTCAGGATAACAGGGTCACTTGGAATAATAAAGGGTGCGAAGGGTACACAGGCGGTGTACGGTAGTATTATATAAATATATATATATAGGGAGAGATGAAAACATTACTTATACACAAATTTACTACCTCCTAGAAACAAGGCACAACTTTTTCTATATTCATCTGTAAGTTCTGAAGACTGACAAAGATACGCATACTCATAGTAACTTGAAACCCCCCGTAAAGTATATCGATGATCTTCAGACTAAGACAGAGGATAAGTAAAACATCCGGTTTCAATATTACTCCCACTAGTGGGGCCTGAGGAAGTAATTTTAATTATGGCTATCTTCAGCCCCTTTTCTACTCTTTTACAATAGAAGGCTTGCTTTTCAAAAAAAAATTCTACTACCTCACCTAAAAAAGGAAAATGAAAGAACAATCGTAGATGATAAGTAAAAATATAGGGATAATTAGGGTGGAATAATCAGAGAGAAATAGTAACAAGGTCAAAGGAGCTATTGATCAGGAAGAGAGGGAATGGTTTTTGGGAAATAGTTCATAAGATACAAAGGAGAGGAGGCATGGGGAGGGGAGGAGTGGAGTGGAGTGGAGCAAAAGAATAAAGAAGGAGAATGGGGAAAACAAAATTTCAGCTTCGCAGTCCTTCCTTGTTATGACCTGCCCCTCTCATTTAGATAAACGGGGCAGTGAAAGAGGATGTGCTCTGGGGTATTGTATTTGGAGAGGAGCCCTAGCACAATTTGCGCCAGGCAGAGTCACTTGGCTTGAATGTGAGGAAATAATGCCGGAGGGGAGAACAGCCAGACTTCAACCGGGAAAATACCTAGGTTTGTGCCTCCAGGCAAGAGGCATAATTGCTTAAACATCAGCAGGTGTTAAACCTGACATGAGATCTGCAGAAGCGATCTTCGTCGGAATTCGATGCCCGAGCTGTATATCACACAATATGGAGTTTGAGTTATTTTTTCCCCCCTCTTTTTTTTTTTTTTTTTTTTTTTTTTTTAATTTTTTATTATTTTTTTTTTTTTTATACTCAAGTTCGTTTTCTATCTTGGCTCTATGACAACAGTCGATCAGCCGAGGGATAATGTGATCAAGTCTGAACATTCGATGAAATTCTGATTGCTAGTCGTATTTTATGTTGGCGCTCAATCATCAGTGAAAGGGGAAGTCCATTTATAAATGACGACAGCCTTCAATTCATTCATGTCAATCAATGCGCCGAATAAATTGCGCTCTTATTCAAATTCTGTTATTGCCATCCCAGCAAACATGATGAAATTTGGGTATCGACTCTTTGAAGTGGCGATGGATCCAACGTATGATTTCATCTTTTGGAAGGATAGGGAAACGTTTTGAGTTTGGAGCATTAAAGCCACGTAATATTGATTGCATGTAATCGTTGTACTGAAGTGTTCAATATATTCCAATAATAGTACCATTTAAAAAAAAAAATACCAATTGATATAGAAAATTAGAATCCTTCTAGCTAGCATCAAAGAAACAGGTGTCGCCACTATAAACACTTCAGAATATCAAGTGAGAGAAAAGTAAAAATTAATGCTGAATAGGGATTTGGTTTTGACGGAAAATGTGAGGATTCTATGATTTTAATAACGGATTTGGTTAAGAAAGAGTCTGGATTTGTCTACTACCAGCGGTTTTCTCACCACCTTGAAACGATTTGAGGAATCCGGGTTACTCAATTGCACTTGAACTGTATGAAGATCTCAAAAGGATTAGTTAGCAGTTACAGGTTACTACGAGTAATTTTTTCTTTGTCTAATAATCCGATCCAATTCTTCCGTTTTTTTACAGCCAAAACGGAAGTTGTGGCGGTGTGAATCAATAAAGCCTTCAGATTAGGCAAACATGATGATTATGCTAGCAGTAAAATTGACAGTTTCAACCTCCCCCCCCCCAAGTTTGGTTCCTTCGGGCTTATTCCACATTTAAGTACATTGATTGTTCTTTAATCATTTCACTTTTTATTGTGTGATTTGTCTTACAATGCCAGTAATACTTAAGACAGAATGCTAATGATGGATGATATGTGGCTCAGACGGAATAGAATCGATATAAAGTTTAACCTACTGAAAGGTAATATGTATAATATTTTACTCGTTCTTAGTGCTGGTTAATTTTATTTTATATAGTAAAGCGTTGCCCTGGAAATGTATAATAAATATTTTTCCATGAAGTAAATGTTCAGACTGTCCAGGCAGGAAGCCCGACAGATCCAATAATTTCAAAGTTGCAAACTAGATTCTTAGGTGGCGAGATATGGTTTGCTTAACTCAGCTACGAAGGATACTGAAGATTTTAACACGTAAGGCAAAGCCCGGGTTTGCGAGTGCGTTCAAGGGGGGGGGGGGCAAGTGATAGAATGAAGTGTTTTGCCACCTGGAGATTAAGAGTTTGAGACGAGAGAAAAATTAAATTAGTTGGAAATAAAGGCAGGAAGGCTTGTGCTGATCATGAGAACAGTATAGTTTTTACAGGATAGTTGAGTAAGTATGGGTGGGGTGGGGTAACTTTTTAAGACACTTATTGCAAGGGAAAAAAAAAAAAAAGAAAAAAAAAGAAAATAATAATAATGCAGGCTTCATGTTGTTGACGGCAAGGATAGAAATGGTAAGGGTATCAGAGGCCTATACACAGAATAAGGATAGAGACAGTGAGTCAAACAAGGACTGTGAATGTATGAAGATGTTTGATATCTTAGATTTATCAGTATATATCTATATAGCAAAAGAATGAGAAGCACAGTAGCAGCCAGGTCAAGTAGGCTGAATGAAAAATAAGCCATCAATAAAGCCCGACATGGATATGCAAGGTTTGGAAGAACTGAATCAGCGCTGGGACTTGCCAAGCTGAATTAACAGACAACTTTTTTTCGTATATAATATTGCTACCCATTTAGGGCTACTGTGTATTTCTTGGGTCCTTATCATTGGTAGTTGTCTTGATTCTAAATATAACTTATTGATGCTTATATATATATATAGAAATCTATATATTCACTGGTGCAATCTACTTGAAATATTTGGTTTGATCTCTCTCACTGAACGTCATTTTTCCTTTGCTCTTCAAACTCTGCAGCATGATTTCGGACGTCAATCTCTGTCAATTAGAGCATACAGCGGCATATGATAATCAGCTGGGTCGGCCTGCTGAAAAATCAGCTAGCTATCTATCAAACCCTGAATATCATCTGCCGCCCTATAACAATTATCTTGCTGTTTCTTCTAATTCTTCCCTTCTCCCTCCCAATTGTTCGCAGTATTCTCACTCCACTACCATGTCCTCAGAGCATCCTATTTCTAATGGCATGTCCTCTGCTCCATATCCTGTCAGCCACTCTGTCTGTCCTGAACATCAGCAGCCAATCAATCCCCCCAAATCAAAGCGCACTAAAACACCCAGAGCTTGGTCTGTTAACTTGGTTATCTCTTCATCTCTTTATACAATCTAATCTTAAGTGTGGACATTTATTTCTTTTTCTTGTATCCATACCCCACCTTTAGTGACTCCTGCCGTCGCAAAAAAATCCGCTGCAATACTTTGCATGATGAAGATCCTCCAGTATGTGCTCACTGCAAGCAACATAAATTTGAATGCACTTGGGTTAGTAATTTTTTCAATAATCCATCACCATCATCCTACATTTTTTTTCCCAATCCAAATGCTCAGGTTTTTTTTATTCCACTTAGGTCCTCCCTATCACTGAAACTCGCTTTAAACGGAAGCGTGATCAGAATCCTCAAGGAAAGATACCTCGCCAATTGTCTCTCTCCCCAAACTTGGACTGCAGTTCGCTCAAGCTTCAGTCTCCAACTTATCTAAGGACTTCCTCCTTACATAACCCGCGCCCTAACCCTAACCCTCGATCTTCTTTCCCAGGAACCTCAAACCTTTACACTGGCAAAAAATCCTCTAATTCAGTCGGGACTGTCCCATCTCCCAATATCCGTTTGCTAGATCGTGACCCAGGTCTTTTTAGTGAAAGCGCATCATCATTAAACTTAACCACGGCCTCGTCCACTAACACTAACCAAACTAGCCCAGAATGTTCATCGGAGTCTTCGGCCATCTCTTCTCCAATGACCGAAAATCCCCAAAAGTCACATTTTTCTGACCCTCGTGTATACGGCCCAACTTCCATGTCATATATGATGCACTCAACTACCACTTTTCCGGTTGAACAAATATCTGATTATGATAATCGTTATTTGCAGCATTTGGAACTTCGGGATAGCGGAGATGGACTTATTAAAGTTTTAGATCAATCAGTTCACTCAGATGATGATGAGAAACAGCAACATACTCGGCTTATTAATGGAAAGGGGCAAGCAGAAGGTCATCATTCAAAGCCCAATCATCATCATCGTCAAAGAAAACCTCGTATTTCATTATTTCCTGGACAAACGTCAGGCTTGGTGATTTCTCCTCAAAAGGCTGAAGAATACATTAACCACTTTTTTTCACGTCAAGCTCATCTTTTTCCAATCATAAGTCGAAATTCTTTTCTGAATTTGAGCCCTCTTTCGCCCATTCTATTTTATTCAATATGCGCAATCAGTACCATGGACCATAGGACCGATTTGAACGATAGAAAGGCCATTCGCGACATACTTCGTCAGATTCGATGCAATTCGGACTTTTTACCTTTATCAGACGTGCGTTCAATACAAGCTTTACTGCTGCAAAGCTATAGCTTAGAATTTGAATCATCCCAAAATGGTTCTTTTGCTTGGAATTCCTTAGGCACAGTAAGCCATGAGATTCATGTCCTGCGATTTACTCAATTCCATTTTGATTTTTGCGCGGAAGGCAAACATTTATCTTAAACTTTTGTTTTATTCATCCATCTGGGTTTATGTTTAGGCTATCCGTATGGGCCAAAGTTTAGGGATGCATCGGAAACTCAACACCAATGGCCAGTCTCCGGAACATGTTGAATCACGTCGTAAAATTTGGTCCGGTTGTGTGATTGCAGATAGGTGGATGTGTGCCATGGTGAGCCAAGCATCAAACAGAAATATTGAAAAATATTCGTTTTATTTCATTTAAACACCATTCACACATCGGATTTTCCCTGACCTAATGGCTGTTTTGTTTATGGTTATCATTATTTTTCAAATTGCGCCAATTTTTCTTACTCATTCCTAGTATGGACTCCCCATGATGATTGATTTGGCTGATTGCGATGATGATGTTATTGGTTTAAGCCAAGCAAGTTCCGTCATTCCAAAGTCCAACGTGGACACATTTTCAAATATGACCGATCCAAATAGCAGTTCAAACCTTTGCAAAAAATTTGATCCTGATCAGGCTTTGCTTCGCCTCTCAATTATTCTTGGAAAGGTTTTGAAAGCTCTTTATTCCCCAAGTATGTTTCTTCTGCTTTCCAACTTGAGAAATTACATATACTTAAGTCCTCCATTAATCTTAAAATCTCCTTCTCAAGCTGGGATCTTAGGAACTTCTGATGAGCAAGTCCATGGTCTTTTGCGAGAACTAAATGATTGGCAATCTGAGTTACCTGATCAAGTAGAGAAGGAAGGTTCGGAGAGTCTTTGGCTTTATGGACATTTACAATTATATTCGGTCGCTGTACGCTTTCTACTATATAGACCTTTTATGAGAATTTCATACAGTGGACCTGCGAATGTAAATTTTTATATTACCGCCGATCACTTCGAGGCCATTGTTAAACAATCTGGTGCTTGCTTAGCATGGGTTCAACGTAATGAAAGCGTATTAGAAGCATTCCCAGTAGCGCAATATAGCATGTTTATTTGTTGCTTAATTCAGGTAAGATTGTTTTATTTTTTTCCAATATTTTGCTTGCTTGACAAATAATAACTCATCCCTCACATTCAATTGATTTGGATGACTGGCTGCTTGCCGGTGATTTTTTTTTTTTTTTTTTTCAAGTATCACCATCAAATTTTGCAGCAAGATTTGACTTCCCTTCAGGTGTTGGGTAATGCTCGTACAACTTTAGAGAAGATCAAGTCACCTGATTATTTTGTTCGACAAAAAGTTTCTGAAGTAATATCCTTGTTGCATTCCACTGCTGTCAATATATCCATTGCTGGCACAGAAGGGTCTTCACGCCCTCGATCTACCATCATTGGTAGTAAAATTTTGCATGCTAATCCCACTGCGGGTGTAAGACCACGTCAGATGTCTGATACACACGCCGAAAAAGATGTTTACGATAATAAAGCTAGTAACCTTGAATATCAAAGCAATGGTTGGCAAAGAAAAACATCGCCATATGACCTGTCAAGCTCCGCTAGCCAACAGATGGTCCCTATTATGTCTAGCCAGATGAATTCCTCTAAACAAGAAAATTGGCCGATCCCAGAAGAATCTGTGAAACATAATCCCTCACCTTATATGAGACCCGGAAACGTGTTACCTGTTGATCCCCGTTTTTCTGGAATGCAACCAATGGCCTCATGTCAGTTATTTTTGCAACATAAGTTCCACTTCCCATTAAATTTGGTTGGGCCTTAGCTGAACTCGTGCTAAAAATTTTCCATTAGCTTTTAATGTTCCTAGTTACCCTTCAAATTACGGGGGATGGAGCGCCGATCAGCCTATTCAATCCTTATCAGATATTTTTGCGCCACGAGCTACGAATGGCATTGACACAGCACCGCTAAACTTGGGGCTTGATTCATTAAATCTTTTTGGAATGTTTGATGGCTATCTGTTAAATAGCGACTTTACAAATCGAGGTACGCTTTCTTATTATTTATAAATGAGTGCTTCGGTACTTTTTTTTTTTACTGTCATTCACTTTCAACTAGCTATTATATTTTCTTACTCTCTACATATATTTACCTATATTAGGAGTAAGTTTTTTTATTTTATGAGTTAGCTGATGGGTTTTTTTTCTTTTTCTTAAATACCCCTGCTCAACTTTGTGGCAGATGCGTGGAAGAATTTATTTTCGACAGAATTGCAACTTCCTCAAAATGTAACCACTGATCAAGGTTTTTGATTTTAAGGATTAGCCATTGCCCTATCGATTTTTCTTTTATTGAGACCAGCTTTGTGTAGCAATCAAATTTTTTATTTTAGGGTGTGCTTCTCTTTGACAATTTATCGATGCCAGTCACATTCAAGTTTTTGAGGATTCAAGCATCTAAATATGGGCACGATATATTTTGCATAAGGTTTTTTAATGTGTAATAATGTGTATTAAGCATCGTTCGCATTTTTGTTTTAGTGTTTAGTTAGAATTATCCCATGTTTTCATTTAATGAGGAAAGTTTTCTTCCCATTTTCTCTTCAATGGTTTTGAAGCAAATTTTTTGAGTCGATGAATATTTTTATATGCTTTGTCCATTATAGCTTTAATATTTTGCTTAAAAAAATTGATATGGAAATATAAACTTGTTTTAACAGATATCTGAACATATGTTGAGTTAGGTGATGAATGAGAATAATAAACAATTGAAGGAAAAGGATAAGTGAGTAATGATTATTATTCAGTTGCAATGAATACAGCTCTGACAAAAAAGCCTGTTGTTCTTTTGTTCTTTTGTTTTTTTTGTTCTTTTGTTCTTTTGTTCTTTTGTTCTTTTGTTCTTTTGTTCTTTTGTTCTTTTGTTCTTTTGTTCTTTTGTTCTTTTGTTCTTTTGTTCTTTTGTTCTTTTGTTCTTTTGTTCTTTTGTTCTTTTGTTCTTTTGTTCTTTTGTTCTTTTGTTCTTTTGTTCTTTTGTTCTTTTGTTCTTTTGTTCTTTTGTTCTTTTGTTCTTTTGTTCTTTTGTTCTTTTGTTCTTTTGTTCTTTTGTTCTTTTGTTCTTTTGTTCTTTTGTTCTTTTGTTCTTTTGTTCTTTTGTTCTTTTGTTCTTTTGTTCTTTTGTTCTTTTGTTCTTTTGTTCTTTTGTTCTTTTGTTCTTTTGTTCTTTTGTTCTTTTGTTCTTTTGTTCTTTTGTTCTTTTGTTCTTTTGTTCTTTTGTTCTTTTGTTCTTTTGTTCTTTTGTTCTTTTGTTCTTTTGTTCTTTTGTTCTTTTGTTCTTTTGTTCTTTTGTTCTTTTGTTCTTTTGTTCTTTTGTTCTTTTGTTCTTTTGTTCTTTTGTTCTTTTGTTCTTTTGTTCTTTTGTTCTTTTGTTCTTTTGTTCTTTTGTTCTTTTGTTCTTTTGTTCTTTTGTTCTTTTGTTCTTTTGTTCTTTTGTTCTTTTGTTCTTTTGTTCTTTTGTTCTTTTGTTCTTTTGTTCTTTTGTTCTTTTGTTCTTTTGTTCTTTTGTTCTTTTGTTCTTTTGTTCTTTTGTTCTTTTGTTCTTTTGTTCTTTTGTTCTTTTGTTCTTTTGTTCTTTTGTTCTTTTGTTCTTTTGTTCTTTTGTTCTTTTGTTCTTTTGTTCTTTTGTTCTTTTGTTCTTTTGTTCTTTTGTTCTTTTGTTCTTTTGTTCTTTTGTTCTTTTGTTCTTTTGTTCTTTTGTTCTTTTGTTCTTTTGTTCTTTTGTTCTTTTGTTCTTTTGTTCTTTTGTTCTTTTGTTCTTTTGTTCTTTTGTTCTTTTGTTCTTTTGTTCTTTTGTTCTTTTGTTCTTTTGTTCTTTTTATTTATTTATTTTATTATTAAAAAGATAAGCACCTGGCACCAGGTTAGCCCTCTAGGATGTTAAAATTTGATAGCTAGTAAGTAGTGTGTCACAACCATACACACCCATAAGTCAACAAAAAAAGATATACCTCACTAGATTTTGTAGATCATTTTTCAGCCCAGGTGTCTCCAAGACTGAGCAGATATAAGCTATTCAACCCTCTTTGACAACATTAAGTGCATATGTGGAACCTCAATGTATGTACATCCTGCATATATCCACCTTCCTAGAACATGTACAGTGGGGTGATAAAAGTATCCAGCTGCTTTTATTTTGCCATATCTCAATAAATACTCACTCTACACACATGTTACATAGTATCTCCCAACTCAGACAACCATGTAGAAAACAATCATTGTAATAATTTTTTGATTTGCCAATGTTTTTATAAAATTAATGAAACTATTATGAATGGTAACACTCATCTCACCAACAGGTAAAGCCACCATGGGCATCTACCATAGCCTGCATCCTGGCAGGCATAGATACAATCAAATTCTCTAATTTTTTTTGTTTTTTTTTTTGAAAGGTTATCTATCCCAGGCCTGTTGTATAGCCTCACACATTTCAGGTATGGTTTTCAGTTGATAATGAGTGGAAACTGCATCTTTGAGGTCCTTCCAAACATTCTCAATCAGATTGAGATCAGGAGACTGGGCAAGCCAGTCTAGTATCTTGTGTAAGCTTACAGCACTTTAGAAGCTGTTAGCAAGTTGAGAGGTATGAATGGGGGTATTATCTTGTATTAGCATAAGTTGGTTACTTCCTGTTTTTATTATTATTATTATTATTATTATTTATTATTTTTTTAGGCCTTGTGCTATATCACACATGTTACGCTTGGTTGTCCAAAGTGAGAGGCAGTTTCCACTGTGCCAGTGACATCATATTTTTTTGATGATATCACGCACAGTAGCCTGAGTAAATCCATAGAAGCATGAGTTTTGGTACGGATTGGCACCCCACATTGGCATGTTAACAATTCTGGATTTCTCCTCAGTTGTCAAATACTTCATCTTAGATGGAGAGGTTGGGTAAAAAAGAAGTTAGGGGGAAAAAAAAAACTGTATTCCCCTGGTGGTGTGAGTGGCTGTTGTGGTTGTATGAGGAAGAAAATGAAAAAGGTGATTGTGAAGATTATGCATTCAGCAGGTGGATACTTTTGTCACCCCACTGTAAAACTGTTCATTTAATTGGACTTAATAGGGGGTTTAAAACATTACCATATACTCCATTCAAGCAAGCCTCAAAAAAGGTACCAAGTAAGTCATTTTAATTCAAATTACATACCCCATTAACTAGTATACTTCAACAGCATACTTTTCCCTACACACCCCATGTGTTGGATACATCCAAGCCCCTCAAGCACTTCTTCCCCTTAACTTGATTAGTCAGCATTAGGTACACACACACCCATACCTTAAAATTTTTCTTCACATAATCCTTAGGGGCTTATTTAAACACACACAGTACACTGTACATAAAGTCTTAAGCCCCCCCTAACATCATACTCCAACCCTTGATTACTCTTGCTCTTATTTTTTACCTACAAACACTAACATGACTTCTTCAGTTTGTCAACAGCTTCAAACAACCACTGATGCTCTAGCCCTTGATCTTTTTGTTGAGTCTGATCTGGATTCTGATGTTGAGTTTGATTATTTTTATATGAGTCAGATGTTAGAGAGCCACTACCTTACTTCCCGAACCTCATCCATTCACCATCATCCACAATATACACTTCACAAACTTTCCAAAATACCTGATCCCAGTTTTCAGCAATTTTTCTGAACTACTTATCATTTTTTTTAAATACCTACATGATTTGATTCATGATAATTCTATTTACTGCTGTTGTCTTCCAATATTGGCAGAGGCCTTTGTTGGGCTGTTGGGCACTGTTTTGGTATGTCTTAATTGACATTAATTGGGTGTTTTTCTGGTTTTATTCAGCAAATATTGGGACTGCAGGGATGTGGGTACTACCATCGGATAGCCCCAATTTTTCTCTATATTTTATGTCTTGATGACATTTTTCATATTCTAAGTTTTAAGGGGTCATTTCCTCATTTTTCATTTCTAAAAAATAGCTGTTTAATTTTGTTTTTCGTGTTTTACGGGATAACCTTAAGTCTTAGGGTTAAGTGCTTAGTACCATTAGAATGAGCTAATTTTTTTCTACATTTTGTCTCAATGTTGTTATAGTCTAATTATGTGTTTTAAAGGTTTTAGTAGTAGTAGTGGATTTTTCTAAGTATTTTGGGCTTTTTTGGAGGTTTTTGGTGGTTTTCTGACTTCAGGGAGGTCTGGCTGCTTCTAGGCGGGATGCCTGCCTTGGTGCTAGAAGGCTGGGAAGCGTTTCTAGAGGGTTTGTATGCAATTTGGCACTAAAGAATGCCAAATTTGTTGGTGTGCATGGGCTTTTAGATAGTGGTCTGGGTGTACATAGTGAATAAGACAGTTTGGGGGCAACTTTAATTATCATACAACCATCTGAAGGTGATATCATTTTTCTCACTCAGTTCTGAATGTTTTTTGGCCACAATTGGCTGTGTTTGTTGCAAGGTTAGTTCTTCATTTAACTCAACTTTAGCAACTGGTTTCTCTGGTGTAGCTTTGCAACCTGAATCAAGTATTACTGCTGTTTTCTGTGAAACAAGTTCACAGTGTTTTGTTTTTCTGGTGTGGATCTTTCTACATTTCAGGTTTCAGGTTCTTTGGTTCTCAGTGGTCTGCTATTGGCTACTGTCTTGACTTGTTAGGAAGTCAAGAAGTGTGTTTGAAGGGGTATAGTAACAGTATCTAATTTGCTGTAGCAAATAAATCTCACCTGGTATTTTTCAAAGGGACAGGGGGTTTTCTCTCCAGTTTTACTCCAACTCCCTTGGTCAAGGCCTATAGCTAGTACTATAGGATTGTCTACATTTCTGGCGCCCAATGTGGGGTGAGGATTTGTTAGCTTTTGGATTTTCTGTTACTTTTGGACTCTCTTCTGTGGTTGGAAATTGGTTTTCTGGAATTCATTGGACCATGGTTTCTGGACCCTCTTTCTCTAGTGGTAGTAGTGGAACTGTTAGTGTTACTAAGGATGGTAATCCTCCTGTTTCTGTTAGGTCTTCAGTCAGGATCAAGTCCTGGAAGGGGCCTATGTTTATGGGGGAGGATGTGAAGTTATTTCTGGAGCTTTTTGAGGCTGCTGGAAATGTAGATGGGGCTTCTCACTTGGACATGGTGAAGCAAGTCATCTTTTACATTGGTGACAGGGCTTTGGTGAAGGAAGCTGCTGCAATGGAGGGCTATAGAAGAAAGGATTGGAGGAAATTGTGTCTGCAGATGACAGACAGGTGGCAACCCTGATACTCAATGGTGGATCTCAATATGATTGCTACTTAATGGCAATCTTATGGAGGTGTGGATAACCTTCACACTTATAGAAAATTTCTGGCTCAGTTGGAGCCAGTGGTGGAATATTTGGTGGACATGCAGGAGTTGGAGAGTACTGAATCTGCAAGGGATATTTTCTGGTCTGCTCTGGCCAGGAATGTCAGGATTGATGTTTTGAAAGAATTGGCTAGGAAGGACAAGATGAAGGTTCTTCCTAATGGCAATCAGAAATTTCCTGCTGTTTCTGTGGTGAAGGAGTTTGTAGAGGGACATCTGAAACTGTTGGAAGTGGATTCTTGCCAGGAAGCTAGCACTAAATATGTTAGCAAGGTCAGTGAAGCATTGGCTGAGGATGTGGAGGAGTTCAGAAAGAAGGAAGTGGTGAACAAGGGGAAGGCCCCTGAGAAGCCTAAGGAGGTGGACCCTGTGGTGGAGCAGTTGGCTGATTTAAAAAAGCAGCTGCATATTTTTGTTCAGGAGGCTCAGAAGGATAATAAGGCTCCTTCTCAGCCTAGAGATTATGATAGGAGGGCTTGTAGGAGTGATCCTTGGGTTTGCTCTTATTGTAGCAGGAAAGGGCACAAGTCCAATGATTGTTGGGAAATAAATAGAGATGTGTCTGAGGGGAAGGTGGAATTTGATGGGAAGATGTTCAAGTTCCCTGACGGTTCTTTTGTGAAGCCTAATGATGATCAGGCTCCAGTGGACTTGGTGAGGAGGAGACATAATCTCAACTCCAGTAGGCCAAGATTTGAAGAGTTGCCTAATGAGGCTTCTTCTTATAGAAAAGGTGGAGATGATGGAAAGGGAAAGGGAAAGGAGGCTAATAGAGTCTAATTAACATCTTCCTTTTGTGGTTTGGGGTCGTATTCTTGTGGTGGAAAGTCAAGTGGGGAATGCTTGGCTGGTGTTTATGATGTAAAAGCAGGAAAGGTGGGAAGGCCTAAGAGCAGTTCTCAGGCCCAATCAAAGCCTAAGGTTTCAAAGGTGGATCCTAAGCTGAGTGCAGCTAGGAAGAAGTACAGCAAAGAGGAGCTGTAAAAGATGCAGAAGGGGATTTCTGATATGGGCCCCCCTAGTTTTGGAGCATTGGACATGAATGGTGAGCCAATGCCTATGGATGTTGATTCTGACTCTGAGGAGGATGTAACTTTGGCTTCATTTCCAAAGCCTTCTGGATATAGAGGTACTGGTGAGGGATCTGGCTTGATTACTGTTGATGGTAAATCTGTTGGTGGTTCTGGTCCTCAGGAGATTTCTAGGACCAAGGTAGTGCAGAAGAAGGCTCACTTTGAGAGGCCAGTAGTTTCTGGCCAAGTTAATGTTATGGACTCTGTCCTGGAAGGAATGAATCAGGGTCAGGTTTACTTTACTTATGGGGAATCGTATGCTATCAGTCCTGGGTTGGCTGATAGACAAAAAAAGTTGTTGACCAGGAGAAGGGTTTCTTCTGGGGAGGGGGAATACATTTGTGATTCTGCTGAAAAGTTTGTTGAGGGGTTGGAAACTCATTTTTCTGCACCTCTGGGTAATGTCAATGTCACTCTGAATGGCAGGGAGGCTAGGGCATTGGTGGATTCAGGTTCTCAGATTAACCCAATTTCTTTGTTAGAGGCTACTCATTTGGGCCTCCCCATCAAGACAGGAATTGGTGGAAATTTAAGAGGTATTGGTGGCCATGTTACTGAATTGATTGCAACAGCTGAATTTGTGAAGCTGGATGTTGGTGGAGCCTCAGGGAAGGTTCATTTTTACATTGCCAATATCACTGTAAAAGCTGTTTTGGGTGGGCCATTCTTGATGGATTTTCAAGCAAGAATTGGTTATCAGTTTGATGTGGGAATCAGTTTGGAGTTGAATGGTGAAGATGAAAGGAGACTTCACATGAGGTTATCATCTCCTGGAGAAGATGTTTGGGAGACTAGGCCTGGTTTATCTTCAATGTGCCAGTGCATGGATTGCTGTAGGAGAAGAAGAGAAGTGGGTGCCGCCTCTGGTTTTTTGGAGTGTGGCTCAGGCTCTAGTGAGGGTCTATCTTTTTTAGAGTGATGAGGGCTGATCACCCAAGTGCTAAAACTTCTCCCCAAGATAAGGAAATACCAGGTTGTAGTAGGTCAGCTCCCTTGGAGATATACCAAGTGAATTTTCAACTTTATCTTTTTAATGTTTCTCTTCTCTGCAAGTATTCTTCAAGTTTTTTATCAAGTATCTGTACTCTCTCAAAATTTTCATTTGTTTTTAATTCAAGTCCAAAAAAGAAGATTGGTTATATATCTTTACTGAAAGATATGCAAAAAAGCTGTGGAGTGGTGAGATTGGGGTCTAAAAGTAAGTCCTCCCAATTGTGCACCGCTAGGGTTTCTTCTACACCTTTCAAAAACATTACCTTGGCCATGTCTGTGAGCATTGGGGAAACCCCTGATTATTTTTGTAGGATAGAAGAAGACTTAAGAAAATAAGAGAAAAATTTCAAGATAACCAAAGAAAATCAAGAAAAAAATCTGAAGATAATCAAGAAACAAGAAACAAATTATTTTTGTGAAGATCATCAAAATCAATTTTTGGGCCTCCAGCATGAGGCTAAACTGCACAATATTTTGAAGAAAGAAGATCAGCAAGATCAATTTTTGGGCCTCCAGCATGAGGATACACTGCACAATGTTAGAAGATGTGATTCAGAAGATGAATCAAGATTTGAAGATTTAGAAGATGGAAGTGAGGATGAAGAATTGGAATTACCGAAAAGTTTTGGAGTGGTGAGATTGGAATCTAAAAGTAAGTCCTCCCAATTGTGAACTGCTAGGGTTTCTTCCACACCTTTCAAAAACATTACCTTGGCCACACATGTGAGCAATGGGGAAACCCTTGGTTTTTGTTCAATGTCTGGTGGTGAAAATGTCCTGAAGATCCCTCAAGTTGAAGGTGGAGCAGAAAAGTACAAGAAGGTAGCGCAGAAGATTAGTGCTGTCAATGAGCCTATTCCTGGAGGTTTGAATCCTCTTTTGAAGAGACCTCCTTTGTCAAGAGATCCGTGCTGTACTCCTCTGGTGAAGAAACCTCCTGATTTTGTGGAAACTTTTTGGGTGACTGTGGAAAGGTTGAAAGTTGTCAATTTTGGTCCTGATGGATGGTTGTCTAATGAGGAAAATAAATTTTTGTTGCATGTTATTGTGCTGAGGGAGAAAGAAGTGGCATTTGTTGAAGAGGAAAGGGGTGTGTTAAAACACTCTTATGGGGAACCTTTCTTGCTTCCTGTGGTTTGTCACGAACCTTAGCAAATTAAACCTATTCCAATTCCAGCTGCTATTAGGGATTATCTTGTAGAGATTGTTAGGTAAAGAGTCAGGACTGTTTTATAAAAACAGTCAACATATAGTTACTCAAGTCCAGTTTTTTGTGTAAAGAAGCAGAATGGGAAACTGAGGGTGGTGCATGATCTTAGAGCCTTGAAAACAGTCACTATCAAGGATGCAGGGATTCTGCCAAGTGAGGAGGACTTTGTGGAAGCTTTTGCTGGTAGGGTGTGTTATGGTTTGGGTGATATTTTGGGTGGTTATGATGAAAGGGAACTTCACACTGATTCACTGCCACTCACAACGTTTGAGACTCCTCTGGGAAGATTTCAGCTCACTAGGTTGCCTCAAGGAGCAAATAATTCAGTAGTGGTATATCAAGCACAAATGGCTTGGATTTTACAGGATGAGGTTCCAACTCATGCTGGTATTTTTATTGACAATGGTGGAATTAAAGGACCTTCCACTGATTATGGAAATACGGTGCTGAAGGAGAACCCAGGTATAAGGAAATTTGTTTGGGAATATTGAATCACCCTAGAGAGAGTATTGTTTAGGATTGAAGAGGCTGGTTTGACCATTTCTGGGTCAAATTTTTGTTGTTGTGTTCCTGCTCTGGAAATTCTGGGTCATGTTATATGTAAGGAGGGAAGGATTATGGCAAAGAAGAAGGTAAATGAAATTCAGTCATGGCCAAGGCCTAAAAATACTACTGAAGTCAGGGGATTTTTGGGGGTTTGTGTGTAAGTCAGGATTTTTATTAAAGATTTTTCTTTGTTGGCTTCACCTTTAAGAAGGTTGACCAGGAAAGATGCAGAGTGGGAATAATCTGAAGAGTGTGAAGAGGCTTTTTAGAAGTTGAAGAAGGTGGTAGGTGAAGATATTATTCTTCATAAGTTGGATTATGGAGTGGGAGCCGGAAAAATTTATCTGGAAGTGGACTTAAGTTATATTGCTTCTGGTGCTGTATTGTCTCAGGAAGATAACACTGGGAGGGTCAGGCCAGTAAGGTATGAGTCCATGGTATTTAATGAGGTTGAATCTAGATATTCTCAACCTAAGTTGGAATTGTGTGGTGTAGCAAAAAATTTGAAGAAGCTGCAAACTGTTTTGTGGGGGCAGCATTTTGAGCTGCAGGTGGATGCAAAGTCTCTGGTTCAAATGATCAATACACCTAGTCTTCCAAATGCTCCAATGACTAGGTGGGTGGGATTTATTCAACATTGTCTCTTTTGACCTGGTACAAAAACCTGGAAAAACTTTTACGATGCCAGATGGATTATCAAGGAGACCACCCACAGATGAAGATTCAGACTCTGAAGAATTTGATGAAGATGTTCCAGTGGTTAGGGCCAGCACAAAGGGTGCTGAAGATTTTTCTCTTCTACCCCATGAGGATAAACTGCATGATTGTTCTCTCCTCCACCAAGAGGTTAAACTGGCTGGTTCTGATCTTGATTTAGGTGATCAGGATATTTTTGTTGATGAAGATTGGGCTGTTGTTTGGGATGGCTCAAAATTAGAAAATGGTGTTTTTGTTGGTGAACTAGATTCTCTTAAAATTCAGTGGAAGGAAAAGGATGTACCAAAGTTTAGGGATTGGTGTCCTGGCTGGGCTGGTCGTGTTGCTCATGTGTACACTGGATATTTTGATGAAAGGGTTGTACCCTTGGATGTTTTTTTGTTGGATTTTGAAGATGAGACCTGGGGTCAGACTAGGTTTTATTTCTTTATGGTTGAATATCTGTTAACCTTTGAGAGGCCAGATATTTGTGAAAATGATACTTGGGTGGCAATCAAGAAGAAGAGTCCTGGCTTCTATGTGTCAGGAAGGATTTTTATGAGGAGAAGACATCCAAATCCTCTAGTAGTGGTGACTCAAAAGAAGGGTGAAGAGTTGGTTTTGAAGTCTTTGCATGAAGACCTTGGTCATAGAGGCTTTGGGGAGACTTATATTAGAGTAGCAGATAGATTTTGGTGGCCAGGTATGAAGTTGGCTGTGCAGGGTTGGGTTCAATCTTGTGAAGAATGTAAAAGAAGAACTCACTTGAAACCTAAAGAGGTTGGCCGTGCTACTGGTGAAACAACTGTGTTTGGAAGAGTTAGTCTGCATGCTGTCCATATAAAAGAGGGAAGGTATAAATACTTGATTGTTGCCAGAGATGATTCGTCTGGTTAAGTTGAGGAGGTGCCTCTGGTTAATTTGACTGCCAAAAATGTGGCAGAATTATTGAAGAAGGAATGGGTGTTTAGGTATGGGTTGATGAAGTTGGTGACTGTTGATGGTGGGCCAGATTTCGTAGCTGAATTTAAAGAAGCTGTGGAAAGTATTTGTTCTAAAGTAAGAGTGGCTACACCTTATTATCCTGAATCTGAAGGTATGGTTGAAAGAGGCCATCAAGTTATCAAGAATGCTTTGGTGAAAATGTGTGGAGATAGTGCTGAAAAATGGAGGCATTATTTACCCTTGGTGTTATTTGCTGATAGGATCACTGTGAAAAGGAAAACTGGCTATTCCCCTTATGAATTACTTTTTGGGAAGAAAGATGTTCTACCAGTGGATTTGGAAGCTGTTTCGTATCTTGGAATTGATTGGGATGATGTGTGCTCAACTGAAGATTTTCTCTGTGCCAGGATGCAACATTTAAAATGTAGAGAGGAAAGTCAAGAGAAGGCATACTCTAGAATGATGAAGATAAGAAATAAATCAGTCATATACTGGGAAAAGAAGTTGGCTCATAGACTCAGGAATCCCTTGAAACCTGGTTGTTTGGTTTTGGTGTACAATAGAAGTTTGGAGAGTTAGTGGGGAAAAATGTTTGCTGACAGATGGAATGGACCTTACAGAGTCAGATCTCAGGTGTCTGGAGGTTCTTATGTTTTGAAGGAGTTAGATGGTGCAGTCTTAAAGAAAAGAGTGGCTGCTGATCAGGTGAAGAGATTTTACCCAAGAGGCACTAGAAGTGAAGAATATTTACTCCACAATGAGGATAAACTATGGACCATTCTTTAATTTTGGATTTTGGTGATGCTGTGCATCTTTTTTGTTGGAAAAATTTTTTTGTTAGTAGGTACCCATGGGTGGGGCTTCTAGATTTTATTTTGGCAAGTGTGGGGATAACTGATGGGCTGGCTTCTCTATCAACAGTTACCCCAGATTGTCTGTTTCCAACCCCTTCTCTTAATTTGGTTTAATCCTAGTATTGGTTTTTCTTCACAGTTTTTAGTACTCTATGACTTTAAGCTGGAAATTCTTTGGTTTTCAAGTGCTGGACTCTTCACTCTTATTGGTTATGGTTTATTGTGTTGGATGTTGTGTTTTGTTAGAAGGTACCCAGGGGGGGGGTGCTTCTAGATTTTATTTTGGCAAGTGTGGGTGTAACTGATGAGCTGGCTGCTCTATCAAAAGTTACCCCAGATTGTCTGTTTCCAACCCCTTCTCTTAATTTGGTTGAATCCTAGTATTGTTTTTTCTTCACAGGTTTTAGTCCTCTATGACTTTAAACTGAAAATTCTTTGGTCTTCAAGTGCCAGACTCTTCACTCTTATTGGTTATGGTTTATTGTGTTGGATGTTGTGTTTTGTTAGAAGGTACCCAGTGGGGGCTTCTAGATTTTATTTTGGCAAGTGTGGGGGTAACTGATGAGCTGGCTGCTCTGTAGAACAGTTACCCCACAATGTCTGTTTCAAATTTTTGTTTTTCTAGTTGAATTCTAGTTCTGGTTTTATTATTCAGGTTTCAATTCCACTATGACTTTAAACTGGCTTACTGGCTTGGGACTGGCTTCTTCGGTCTATTTGGTTTGGTGGTGGATCACTGGTGGTCTACCATCATTTTTACTTATTGGAGGGAGCCCACCCAGTGATCATTTCCTTGGACTGGACTTTCTATGTAGCCGGACATTTTCTTTTTTCTGTCTGTGTTTGTTTTGTTAGATAGAAGTTTTAGATTATTTTCTTTTGTTTCTTTTTTTCTTTTAACTTTTTTATGGGGGTTATTAGGATATAAAAGTGGAAAAGCACAAATTATATTATATGGTGTCACCACATCAGGGTCACTTGGATGTGGGCAAGAATTGGTGTGGAAAGGCTCATCAATTGGCCAGGCAATGCTATTTTCTTTTTTTACTTCTATCTCATTTTTGTTATTAGTTTCTCAATTTCTATTTATTTCATCTTTTTCTTTATTGATATTATTTTTCTTAATTTATTTTTTTATCTCAATTAATTTAAAAATTATTTAGAGGTGTATCCACATCAAGGTGCACTTTGATGTGGGTAAGGTATCAGGGGATCAGCTCCTCAATTAACTGGGGGATACCATTTGTAATTATTATTTATCTCATTTTATTATTGTTATTCATTTCATTTTAATTTCTCAGCTCTCATATTTTTTTGGTTAATTTTGTTTAATTATTTTTAAGTTTTTTATAGTATGTTAGTAGTTTAAATAAAAGTAAAAATAAAAATAAAAATAAAAATAATGAAATTAAAAAAAAAAATTAAAATAAAAATAAAAATAAAGAAATTAAAAAAAAAATTAAAATAAATGAAAATAAAAATAATTTTTTTTATATATATCTGCTAATTATTATTGGTCTTTCTAGCTAGTGAATTATTAATTTATTTTTTATTTTAATGTCTTGAAGAAGAAGTCTCTGGCGGTTGGTCCGGATTATGGTGGCGTTTTTGCTTTTTCTTAGGATTGGAGGAAGAACTGTGTTCTTTGTTGTGCAGGCGGTTGGAAAGAGTATATGGATTGTACTGGTCAGGAACTAGGTTAGAAGGTAATCTTTGGGAAGAAGTGGAAGAAGTAGGGATAGGGTGTTCAAAGGTGTGCTTGATTATTCTAGACATCTTCCAGTGGTCATCAAGGAGCTGTTTCCTCAAATTCTTTTCAAATTCATTCAACAGATCATGAAGAGAAAAGGCCTTAAGCATGTTAGAACACATCATGCTTAGTTGTTGTTTCATGTCGGCGTAATCCAGCATTAAGGTAGTTTCTAGAGGTTGGCCAATCCCAATTGTAGTTTCAGGAGGGGGGTTCCAACTAAACAGAATAATTGGGTCAGTAATTGTTCTCTGTTAAAGAAATTGGATTTATTAAATAGTACTTACAGATCGGGAGCTCATCAAATTTGTATGCAGCCGTAATCTGGCCTGTTGAAGGAGGATCAACCAGATGGAGGTATGGATTCTCATGATCATTCTCTAAATGGCGTTGGGAAGATGGAATAGAAGAAGGACTATAAGAAGGAGGTTCCTGTGGCCTGGGTGGAGCAGCAGGTCTGCTGTTTTTGTTGTTGTTGTTTATATTATTGCTTGGCGCAGGTGGGTTAGATACTGGCGGAGAAGTGCCAGGTTGGTTGAATGAAGGACCAGGAGAAGGTGACCTGGAAGCTGATTGTGATCTGATAGATGAAGATCTAGAAGAAAGGGAACTATCAGAGGAATAATTGGCGGCCAGAGGAGAGGTGTAGTTGGTTCTTCTTGGTGGGACAGGAGATTTTTGTTTGAGAGCAGTGTTGTGTGCTCTGCTGTTTTCAGGAGGTCCTCTGGTAGACCTTCTTTCAGTTTTGGTATTTTTGGCATTTTCTGATGAAAAAATTGTTGTGCACATGGCTCTGGGAGCACTAGGAGGTTGTTGTGTGGTGTTGTTGTTGTTTACTGGTAGATTTTGGCTGTTATCTGACTGAATTTGGAAGTTTTGAGCCTGATTTTTGCTTTCTGGCAAGGCGGGCGGGCCGCCTTGACGTGGTCTAGAAGCCTGGGAGCTGATTTTGAAGCTGTTTTAGCCATATTTTCTGAGGCAAATTCTGTTTCTTTGAAGGATAAAGCAGGTCTTTTGGAGAGAGTTCTGGGGATGGAGTGGCATGATCTTCTGGATGGAGCTGAAGATAGAGAAGAGGAAGCAGGACCTAGTTCTGGGGATCTGGTAGGAGATCTAGAGAGGTATTTGTGTGAAGGTGAAGGTGGTGGTATAGGATAATTGGGGTCTCTGTCACATTTTTTTGTTTTGGAGCTGCAAGAATCACAGGCCCTGTTGTAGAGTTTGGCTTCAGGAGTTGGAAGAGTGAAGGTGCAAGGTCTGCACATGTGGATACACTTTTTTCAAGAATAGTCCTTGGGAGCAGTGAAACAAGGAAGGTCTGATGGGTCAAAATTTAGGGATATGGCCATTATCAGTGATGGGACAACAATGAAGAGAAAAGAGATAAAAAGAAAATTTTTTTATCAGTGATGTGTAGATGATGAAGAGAAAGTGGAAGTTCAGTAGGGTGGTTGCAGAGTATTGTGCATGGAATTGGCTCTGTCCTTTTATGCAAAATTTGGAAAGTCTGTCAAGACTCTAAACTGAAGACTGTGGTCAGTCCATCAAGAATTTAAACTGAAAAATGGTATGGTCCCCCAAGACTATAAACTGAGGATGGTTTGATGGTTGAGTCCTTCAGGACTATAGCTGATAATGTGATGTTGGTGTAGTTCTGGCAGAGGGCATCCAAAGGATGAGTCTCTGAATTTAGTTAAGGCAAGTGTGGGGGTAACTGATGAGCTGGCTGCTCTGTAGAACAGTTACCCCAGAATATTAGTTTATTTTCTTTGGTCTTTAATGGTTTGATCTCCGGTTCTGTCTTTATAATTTAGGTTTTAAGTCCCCCAAGACTATAAACTGAGGGTTTTTAAGTCCCCCAAGACTATAAAATGAGGGCTGATAGTCCCCCAAGAGTTAAAACTGAGGATGAGTCCCCCAAGACTTTAAACTGAGTAAATTTTTTTAATTTTTATTTCTAAATCAAGAATTTCAGGCAAGAACCAATTACAGAAGAGAATCAAGAGATGAAACAAAGTGTTCAGCGTTAGTCTTGAACTGGTGGATGAGGTGTCTTCTTTTCTCAATTTCCTGTGGATCTTTGGCAGGAGTGGATTGGAAGTATTTTAGAATGAGATGTTTTTGTTGAGAAGAGTGTTGTTGGAATCTGTCCTTGATGTTGGGCAATTGATTGGGTGGTGGTGTTTCAATGGTTCCCACATTGTCATCATCACTGTCTGGATAGGAATGAACTCGAAATTCATCAGCTTAAATTTCAGTATGGAGATGCATTGGTTTTACCATCAGAAGGACCAGGTATGGTAGAGCTAGTGGGTTTAGTGGTGTTGGAACTCTTTTTGGAAGGGTGTAATTTGTTTATTAATCTGGGTATCAAGATGGAAGGCCTAGATCTTTTGGTTTTGCTGGAAGAAGGACCAGGTTTAGGGGGAGGTGAATCTGTTGCTTATGATAATGGACCAGGTCTGGAGCAAGATTTATTTCTCGAATAGCAGGAATCATAAGCAGATCTGTATTGATGAATTGGGGGTGTTATGGTACAGATGAGGTTATTGTCAATACAGTATTGACAGGGACCTCTTTCAGAGATGGATTTTGAAAAATGTGTGAGCATGGTGGTTTTGATGAAGGAGAATGTGGAAATTCTTAATTGGAGGGAGGATGTGGTCTTCTGACATTGGCAGAGGCCTTTGTTGGGCTATTTGGCACTGTTTTGGTATGTCTTAATTGACATTGGTTGCATAATTGGGTGTTTTTCTGGGTTTATTAAGCAAATATTGGGACTTTGAGGATGTGGGTACTACCATTGGATAGCCCCGGTTTTTCTCTATATTTAATGTCTTTTTGACATTTTTTATATTCTAAGTTTTAAGGGGTCATTTCCTCATTTTTCATTTCTAAAAAATAGCTGTTTAATTTTGTTTTTTGTGTTTTACGGGATAACCTTAAGTCTTAGGGTTAAGTGCTTAGTACCATTAGAATGAGCTAATTTTTTTCTACATTTTGTCTCAATGTTGTTATAGTCTAATTATGTGTTTTAAAGGTTTTAGTAGTCGTGGTGGATTTTTCTAAGTATTTTGGGCTTTTTTGGAGGTTTTTGGAGGTTTTCTGACTTCAGGGAGGTCTGGCCACTTCTAGGTGGGCTGCCTGCCTTGGTTCTAGAAGGCTGGGAAGCATTTCTAGAGGGGTTTTATGCAATTTGGTGCTCAAGAACACCAAATTTGTTGGTGTGCATGGGCTTTTAGATAGTGGTCTGGGTGTACATAGTGAATAAGACATTTTGGGGGCAACTTTAATTATCATACAACCATCTGAAGGTGATATCATTGTTCTCACTCAGTTTTCACTGTTTTTTGGCCACAATTGGCTGTGTTTGTTGCAAGGTTAGTTCTTCATTTAACTCAACTTTAGCAACTGGTTTCTCTGGTGTAGCTTTGCAACCTGCATCTAGTATTACTGCTGTTTTCTATGCAACAAGTTCACAGTGTTTTGTTTTTCTGGTGTGGATCTTTCTGCATTTCAGGTTTCAGGTTCTTTGGTTCTCAGTGGTCTTCTATTGGATACTGTCTTGACTTGTTAAGCAGTCAAGAAGTGTGTTGGAAGGGGTATAGTAACAGTCTCTAATTTGCTGTAGCAAATAAATCTCACCAGGTATTTTTCAAAGGGACAGAGGTTTTTCTCTCCAGCTTTACTCCAACTCCCTTGGTCAAGGCCTATAGCTAGTACTATAGGATTGTCTACACCACAACAATTCTTATTTCCCACAGAGGGACCCTGAAATTCAAATCTCTGTGGCACTTTTCCAATTTGGCTCAAATGGGAATGGTGCTGCTTCCATAACTTGTTTTGAGAACCTCTTCAGTATAATTCATGGAACACTAGATTTATACACCAAGAGAACCATTAAAGCCATATGTCCACCTCAATCACAATTCTTTACATGGCCCACTAAGGAGGTTAGACTTGAAAACTCACAGGTCATGAAAAATGAAGGATTCCCTGGGTGTATTGGTTCTGATGATGGCACAACCATCCCTTTGATCCAAAAGCTGGAAAAGGATTGAAATAATTCTTTTGATTAGAAAATAAGGTCAGTGCTTATCTATATCCTACATATTCCTAAATCTAATATTAATCCTCTCTTACTTTTTATTTTTTCAGGTATTCTATTGATTTTCAATTGGCTTGTGATATAAATAAGAAGTTTATTGCATTTCATGCTGGCTTTCCTGGTGCTTTCCATGACTCTTCAGTTTTTAAACAAATGATAATTCATTAAAACACTGATAATTACTTTTATGAACATTGATATATTCTTTCCAACTCTGCTTACACCAGTGGTACATATGTGATCCCAACATTTCATGGGGCTGGTGATGAAAATAGTGAAAAATCACAATTCAACACTCATCTTGCCAAGTCTTGAGTAAGGATTGAAAATGCAATTGGAGTTTTGAAATTTTTTTTCTTCACTAAGTAAAATGAAGAGTCCTCTTTGTAACCAGAAAGAAATGAAGGTCATGATCAATTTGATTATTTCATGCTTATTACTACATAATCTCCTTGCACACTTAAAGAAGGATGAATGGAATGATCTTCATGAAGATTAAATTCCCAAACCACCCCCAACTATTGAACCATCCTTCAGCTCTTCATCCCAACCTGGTGGAATGTGTGCTAAACTTCTACCTATCAATCTTACTCAATTTGAAAACACAGATTGATTATTTACTAGTAATAAATTTTATTCTTTATTTCTTCTTTGATATCATTAGGGTGTTTTTTGGATTAAACACGTATAGTGATTGGAGTTGTTTATTCCTTTTTTACATTTCAACATTTAAGTCTGCTTAGCATGCAAGTAAATTCATTTTTTAAGAATTTTTAATCTTCAGAGTGAGATTTTTTGTCTTTTTATTGGGTATATACATTTAAAATAAATTTACAACCAAATCAGAAAGAAAAAAAATGGCAATACCCTCCCCTGCAATTAAATCTGGGGTGGTGTCAGAATTTCCAAATTTTTATTTTTATTTCATAAATCAATAAATAAATCATTCAAAAAGATAATCAACCAAGTAAAAGTAATGGTATTCCAAATACTACCAGCCAATGAGTTCAGATGTGACCAAAGTCAAAGAATACATTGACAATACAACTGTATTGTGAACTCATTCAAAAAAATAATTGTTTGAAATATTACTGTTTATACAGCAGAAAGGCCCAATGGCTCATTACTTAAGGTTGATAATTAACTTAAATGAATGATTTTTTATAAATTTTAGAAATAAAAACAAAATTTTAGTAAATCCTTTTGTTCCCATACTTATCTTCCCTCCCTGCAGCTTTACTTTTCAGCAAACCTTCTTGCCTTACTTTAATTACCTTCTTTATCAAAATTTGGTTGTTCTGGAAAGAGCAACCAAAATGAGTAAACTTTTCACAAGATTCTAACCCAGGAGGAGCTTGAGTTGTTTGATGGTTATCTTGAAAAAAAATTTTTAAATAAATGAATCAGTTTTGTAGCAGGCATGTTTCCAGAAAGTTTACAAAGGAAAAAAAACACTTTCCAAAAACAATTGGAAACAGTGTGGAGTTGTTCTGGTACTCTTTCCAAAGCAATTTGTAAAAAAAAAAGTTAGTAAAAATGCTTGGAAATGTGCTGGGCATGCTGCCATCACATTCTCAAGGTTAAAAAAAAACTTACCGAAAACTCTCAAAAACAGTGTAGAATTTTTCTGGGACTGTTTCCAAAGCAATTTGGAAGAAAAAAGTTAGTAAAAATGTGTGAAAATGTGCTGGACATGCTTCCAGAATGTTTCTGGGGCTAAAAAACAAAAACAAAAAAATTCAGAAACAGTGTAGAATCATTCTGGAACTGTTTACAAAGCAATTTGGAAAAAAACAAGTTAAAATTCTCAGAAATGTTCTGTGTATGCTTCCAGAATGTTTCTGAGGCTAAAAAGAAAAAAAAATTACCAAAAAATGCTCAGAAACAGTCTAGAATTGTTCTGGGACTGTTTACAAAGTGATTTGGTAAAAAAAACCCAAAAAAGGAAAAAAATAGAGAAAAATGTCAGTAAAAAGAAAGGCAGAATCAGGTAGCACTCACCTTAGGTAATTGTTGGCAGGGGCTTGAAGGGAAAAATGAGGAACATGTGAATCTTTAAAGAAAAAGAAAAAAATGTACCTTACAGAAAGGGAAGAAAAAAATGTAAAGAGGAAGGGAGTTGAGGGAATCTGGAAGGAGAATTGCATGATGATTAGGATATATCTTATGAAATGCATCTTGAAATGTGTTCTGAAATGTGATATTGAAGAGCTTCAAGGTAATGAGTTGAGGGCCTTGATGAATATATAAATTTGAGCAGGAGTCCAGGATGATGTGGGGTTGAAGGAAAAGGGGTCTGATGTGCAGTGGATTATGGGAATGTGTGTATTGGTAGGCTTAACTCTGGTTAGGGTTATGATGCAAGAATAGATAGTATTTGACCAAATGTTTGACATGCCTAACCCCAAGTCTTCCATTTGTGATGGCATATTGGATTGGTGTTTTGAGACTGAAATCCACAAGGCATATATGGTAATCTTTGACACCCCCTAATCTGCAGTTTTAAATTTAAAGTTAAAGTTAATAATTAGAAAAATGGTTGGGTTTAAATCCAATTTTTATCATAATAAATGCTTAACAATCAAAATGACTAAAAAAATATGGCTGTGGTAGGATGAAATATTCTAAAATTTTCATATTCTTACAATTTCCTTGGTTACCATACCAATGAAAATAATTTCTTGAACTCCTGTAAATTTTTAAATTATAGGGCTTTCAAATAAACAAGAGGACAACAAAATATGGTGTGACATGAAATTGAGGGATAATTTGAAAAGGGTTAACATAATTTGGAGCATACTACCTAGTTGTGTGCATTTCCAAAAACATACAAGGAATATCTTCATTATCTTTTTGTAAATTTAATTTTTTTTAATACTAATCAGAAAATGATTGTGATTATATTTAGATATGTACAGCCATTGTAAAAATGCTTGCATTCTTTTTTTTTGCAAATTTTGAGAACACTTTTGAGCCAGTTAGCCTCCTGACCCCCCATATTTCATCCATTCTCATGTGTCTGTCAAAGTTGTCAGTCATGTCAAAAACTTGTGCCACACATTTTACATGACAAAATCTGAATTCTCAAACAGCATTTTTTTTTCTTCCTGGGTGGTGATTCTCTCTGTCCATTATATTGGGAGATGGAGGTGGGGAAGGCAGAGCTCCAAACAGGACAGAGAGAATCACCAGTCAGGAAGAAAAAAAATGATGATTGAGCAATCAGCTTTTCTCATTTAAATTGTGAGGCTGTATTTTTTTACATGGCTGAAAATATTGACAGATGAATGAGAATTGATAGAATGTAGGGGGTGGGGAGCCCAACTGGCTCAAAAGTGTTTTCAAGTTTTTCAAAAAAAAAAAAACCACAAGCATTTTTATAATGGCTGTATATGTCTGGGTGAAATTTGGTGTTTGTTAGAGAAATAATTTCAGATTGAATATTTTGAAACAATGAATGAACCTGAAAATTTTTAGTTAGCTTAAATAACCATCATCAAATCCTATCATGTAAGTTGTGGCAAGCAGCACAGTAAACAACACTGATGTATTGGTTTTATGTGTACTTGCACACCATCATGATTTCCTACTTTGTTTAAGAGAGAGAACCTATTAGAGGATAAAATTATACCAACAATGGAAGATATACAAGTTGAAGAAGTTTTTCAACTTCATACCTCATTGGGACTGTCAATTAAATTGATGATGCAACTCATCAACTCAGTTGAAAGCCAAGATGTGGTGCAAAGTTGAATAATTTTTTCAACTAGTGCACCACCAATTGTTGGTATAATTGTATCATAATTAACAAAGAGAGTGGTAAAAAGAGAAAAAGTGGGGAAAAAAGGTTGGTTAAAATGAAGTGGCTGTGATTGGACATTTTTTCATTAAATTGTTTGTACAGATTGGTAGTCAAAATGAAGCAGCTGGGGAAAATGATGTATAAGGAAAGCAAAATGAAATTTTTCATTTTAAATTTCTTTAAAGTTAGGAAAAAAACTGTACATTCTCTTTAAACATCTACCCTGATGAGGTGTTCAAGTTTTGTATATGCATAAATTACTGAAAACTCTCACTAAAATTTAACCCTGATTGTGGTGTGGGCCTTTAGTAAACTATCACATCTGTAATTTATTTTCTGAAAATTGCATAATTAGGAAGAAATGTATGAACATTAAACTAATTCATTTTCATATATTTGAGTTTCTCAGTAATTCATTCTACTAACTCATTATCTCTTCACTCCCTCCCTATTTCATTAAACTTTATACTTTACTGAATATCACTATACCCATTCCACATTGCTACTACACACTGAAAATTACTTTTTCAAACTATTAGGGGGTCTCAAAATTTACCAAACACACTGTGGTACACATCTTGGAGTAGTGAAGCATTTGACTTTTTTCAGAGGAGTGTAAAAAAGGGTTACTATGGAGGATGGTTACAAGAGCACAAGAAAGGGGTTTTAAAAAGTGCAGAAAAATAGATTCTTTTCAGTTTTTTTTTAGTGAAATATGAATAGGTGCTGTGGCAAGCTGCAGATAGAAGGGAATTACATACAGAATATAAATTTTCAGGCCAGTATGTATTTGAAATTATCACAGCTAGCACTAAGAGCATAGTATAGTTTTAGGATGTAGCAACAAGTGATTGTATATATTTTACCTTAGGATATGTGTGATGGCAAATAAGATTTTTCCACATGAACCTGTCATGAAAGACTAAATTATTGTAAGTGTTAGTTAGGGCACAGCACTAGAAAATGAAATAGAATAGGAAGATAGACATTGGAGTGTACATGCAGTGCTCAAGGTCAAAACAGTGAGTAAAAAGCTAAATAAAAGAAAGAGCTATTACTAGATGCTGAGGGGAATTTAAAAAAGGTGGATAGCCTCACAAAAAGTGCACATTCTATAGTAAGTACAGGAGGTAGTACAGTATTAACTATATGATTAAGGATCTCAGGGAAAATTAGGTATGTATAGTTTGGTACTAGATAAGGCACTAATAGTAGGGTTTGCATGAGACTTTAGACACTATAGAACAACACAGATAATGTACCTATATTACTGAGATATTCAGATTACTGTTTGATATACTCAAATAAGAGTCAAACTTGTTCAAGAGAGCTAATAGATTAGGAGGCATTGTGTGAAGGGTGCTGATCATAGAGGGTATATAAAGAGAATAATATATTTTATGAGAGGATAGTTGCTTACTTAGGGAATCTACCTCTGCTTTGGTAAAAAATAAGTATATAATTGCATTTTACTTGGTCATTACATAATTAATTCAATATTCAACTGTCCTATGTGGTATCTTTTACTAATCACTCATTAAAATTACTATTCATCCTTTGCTCTCATTCAGTAAAACTCAAGTATCTCACATGCCCTTCAATTTTCTTGATGAATTACTCAATAAGGAAGAAGAAGACTATATTATTTCCTATTTATTTAACACTCCAAATTCAAACACACAAAGAGAAAAAAAAGTAAAATTGAATTGACAATGTATGGAAGGCCATAAATGACTAATGAGTGACTAATTTATCCCCAATTGTACATACAAATATATCTTGTTTGAGAAAAATTCCTGGATGAGCAGGGATATATTCAAAAGTATCTGTGAGGACCTAAAAAATCACAACCATTTTTGGTTATTGAAAAAGGTAAGTTGTGAAATATTTCAAAATACTAGTCATAGTTTAATTGTCTTACATTTACTTAGGATTTCTGTGGCCAAGTGGGTTTGAAACCAGAAAAAAAATGACAGCTGTTCTAAAAAAACTAGCATATGGTATTTCAGCTGATAGCACTGATGAGTATGTCTGTATTGGTGAAACTACTTCCCTGAGAGCACTAAATTAATTCACCAAAGATATAATTAGCTTATATGGAAAGGAATACTTAAAAGAAACTAATGCTTCTGAAAATAAAATTATGTTGAGAGAGTATGAAGAACAAGGATTCCCAGGATGTCTTGGTTCAATAGATGGGATGCACTGGGTGTGAAAAATTTTCCCAGAAGCTTGGGAAGGTCAATTTTTAGGAAAAGAAGGCACACCTACAATGATACTTGAAGCTGTTTCTAGAAAGAACCTGTGTTTTTGGCATTGATTTTTTGGAACTCCTGGAGCGCTCAATGATATCAATATTCTCCATAGAAGTAACATATTTGACAAATTATTGGCTGGTACTCAAGATGAGGTGCTTTTTAAGAAAAATAATCATAGATATAAAAATGCGTATTACCTGGAAGATGGAATTCATCCTCCATGGAAAATGCTTTTCAAGACTATACCCCACCCACAAGATGAAGCAAGTCAATACTTTGCCAAACTACAAGAAGCTTCACAAAAAGACATTGAGAGTTCCTTCGGAGTATTATGTGCACAATGGGGAATCATTAAACAGACATACTGTCTATGGAGGAGAGAAATAGTCAATCAAATAATGACCTATTGAATAATATTAAACAACATGATAATTGAGTCAAAATCTACAACAGATCAATTCCTATCCAACATAAAAAATATATCAAGTCAAGTAGGTAAAATTCATCATGATCCTACCTTGTTCAACAGTATATCTCATTATATGCAGAAGAGTCAAGATCTACACAACTCAACTATTCACTTCCAACTACAAGATTTAAAAACTTGTAACTGGGAAAGAAGGGGTCCTGGAAATGAAGAGTAATTAAAAATAATTGTCTTTAAATAAAAGCCCCACAGAATATTTCAGAGGAAAGCCAAATTTTAGTAAGTAAATCTTTTATTTCTTGTCTTTGTAATTTTTTTTTTTTGGTTTCCATTGGCTTCCTTTTTTTTAGGTAGATAAATCTTTTTTTTCTCTTCTCTCTAATTTGTTTTCCTTAAATTTTTTTGTCCTTTGGCTCTCCCTTTTTTTTACTATATTTAATTTATTTTTATTACTATATTTAATTTGTTTTTATTACTATTTCCTTTTCCTTTGGCTCTCCCTTATTTTTTAGTAGGTAAATATTTTTTTCTTTTATTTTTATTTTTTTTTCTTACTAATATTTTTTCTTTTGGCTAACCCTTGATTTTTAGCTTCTAAAATATTACTATCTGTATTTTCCAGGAGATACCTGGGATTTTTGTGGCAAAGTTGAGGGTAAGTAATTTTTTTTCTCAGAAAAGATGAAAAACAGCCCCAATCTACCAATAGTGAGGCATATTTGTGTCAGGTGTCCCCTCTAAACACAACTAGACAGTGGAAAATCCACAAGCCTTAGAGGGTCACCTTGCAATATATAATGAGGGTTGTTCTGCAGAAAAATTCCCTCCTCATACCATGTAATCAAAATATTATACTTTATATTATATATTATATATTATATATTATATATATTATATTATATAAAAACAGCTAAATTGCAAAATTTTTACATTACTATTGTTGCCAATGTCTCATCTCTCCCTATGAATTGTAAAATTATTATTTACTACTGTAAATATAAGTTTTATATTATAACAACTTCCCAATTACAAAATACTTACATTATTATGTGTGCCAATGTTCCATTTCTACCTATAAATTATCAAATTATTAATTTCCACATCTCTTTTGCAAATAAATTGCACAATAATGGACCCTCAACAAATAATTTTAAGGTAAGCATGAATTTTATTCATTTTTGTTAATTGGAAAGAAGTTTCAACTAATTTTTTTAAACATTCTTTTATATTTAAATAGTAAAACAATTTTTTTTGGGTTTTATCTAAATTTAAATATGTATTACAAACCTAATATATTAAGATCTACCATCACACCAACTTTTTTTTAAACCTTATTTCATTTTATATAGAATCTCCATATCATCATCATTGCATAACTTATTTTCTTTCCCCGATATAAGCTTTTTAATCTCACTTCTCCTCATCTCAAAGTCTGACTTTTCCAAATTTATTCTCATATTTTGCTGATTAACTTTTATATTTGATTCTTCAAGTTCAATTTTTTTTTCAAGAATGAGTCTTTCCTTTTGAATCAAGATTTGCTCTTTTTTGAGTTTAAGTTGGTCTTGAGCTATGTCAAGTTTTTTTTCTTATATACCTAATTTTTTTCCAGCTAACTCATTGCTGTCAAGCATAGCTTCAATTCTTTTTTCAGCTGTCATTGTAACATGGAAAACCTTCTTTCTTTTCTGCTTCAAAAGATTCTGCATGTCAGCACTTTTTTGCTGATTTCTGACCAAGAGGACGTTCAATATATGATAGAGAAGGAGAGTCTAGACAGCTGTTTAATTTGATTTGGGTGCTAGTTTGACTTGAAAAAACATGTACACATGATTATTGGTACTCAAACTGATTTCTAATGGGGCCATTCTTTGTGCACTCGAATAATTTTCTAAAGGTGAGTTTATTTTAGGTTCTAAGCACTATTTTGGAGAAAATTTGAGTTTATCCCAAGCTATTAAACTCTTGAATATAGTTTTACATTGATCTTGATGTATTGAAAGTACACTTTGGATCCAATTGCTTAGGCTTGTTCCACTGGGTGTATTTCTCTTGATACCATGATATATAGCACTTAATTTAAGAGTTGATGTGTTCAAGGCTTTCCCTCTAGTGTTAGATAGAGTTGCTATTAGACATAATTCAGTTTTTAGATATTTTAGTAGTAATAATCAAGACTTTACTGACCTGATTTTAAACTGTTTAAAATCTCTATAGTGCAGTTTAATATGAGTGTTCAAGTTTGCTTCTATTTCCTTGTAAATTTTTTTGCCTGACTGCAAAGTAGAAAACTTGGGTTTTTTACTAACTGATTTCCAAGATATTGCTAGTTGTTCTTCTTCTTGGGGGTTCTAGTTTGGAGATCTCTTTTTCCTATGATTGTTTGACATTTTTGGTTGAAAATTTGTTGCAAGTAGTTTATAGTAGTTGAAATTGAGGAGATTCAGTGATGAGTAGTCAGTAAAGTGACTTGAAAAGTTAATTTGTGAAATGATGATGGAATCAAGGGAAAAATTAATTATCTTGATGAGCAATTCAAAATGAAAAAAATTGGCAGGAAGAGGTGTGAGTTAATGATGAAAAGTAAGTATCTGTAAGTATATATACTTACTTGTACCCAAAATTAACTGAAATTAATATCTAATAGGAGGTGTAAGTGACACAGTGCCAGAATATGGATCAAGGTAAAAGTTAAGTATGCATGGAGCGGGGTTTTACTTACACAGTGGTAGATGCCCTTACTTATTTAAAGTGGTGTTTTTTTACTTACACAAAAGTAAAATAGTCATTAGTTAAAGTAATATTTTCTTAGTATACAGGTAAAATAAAGGTATCTTTATTATTATTTTGTGTGTGTGTAATCATAGTTACAATATACATAATAGGGGGTATCAATGTTGACCAATCCGCAATTAAATTAATTGCGGAAAATAATCTGCATACCCCAATTATCTTCCACAATTATTTTTGCTAATAATTGGGTTATTAGACACTTTACGTGTCAATTTTCACCTCTTATCTGACATTTTTTTACTCAATTTTTCATAACCACATCTTGGACAACTTTCTGTCATAACCACATCTTGAACTGCTTTCTGCCATAACCACATCTTGGACTACTCTCTGGATATGGATTCTACCTTGCTGCACACTCACATTCTTGTCCCATCCTGTCCATTCTATCTGCTCAGAACCCCTCACCATCTCATATGCTTGTTTCTGCTCCTTTTCATCTTCATTTATATTTTAACATGCCTTGTTGTCCTAGATCTTCTCAAAGGCAGCCATCACCGAGTGGTTCTTCAAATCCCACTACTCCCTCTTTCCCCCGCTCAGCCGAGAAATCTAAGACCGTCCAATTAAAAAAAGATGATCATCTCATTCTTATCAACTGGCTGAAAACCAAATCTAACTATGATTCTTGTTTTGGTACTGAGTATTCAACTAAAGTAGGATGGCACCCAGCATCAAAAGTTAATGGCTGTCTTTTAATGGCAAATGAATTAGGGAATAAGACCAAGGGAAGGATTGATCTTTTGCCTAAACAGATGTCTTAACGCTTCAAGCATTACCAAGCCAAATACAAGAAGGCAAAGGCTCTTTCATCTTCCACTGGTTTTGGGGTTACCAACATTGATATAAGTAAGGGTATCAAATCCATAGATGATAAAATTAAATCTTTAAGTCCTTACTTTAAAGAGATGGATGCAATTTTTGGAGAGCAAGCCAATGTTAATCCTGTAAAAATGTTGGATGGAGAATATCCTATCTCCAAACATGATGTTGAAGCAAATCTTTTCCCATCCTCTTCCTCCACTCAAGCCTCCCCTCATTTGAATGAGACAAATCTAGATAGCTTTTCTGTAGATCCTATTGGTGATTTAACCCAACCAAATCTAACTCAGGTCTGTTTCTTTTTTCTTTTATCTTATCATTTCTATTTTTTATTTACTTATCTTTTTCTTATTTTTTAAAAGGCTGATGAAAAAACCCAGGATCCTCAATCAACTGAGTCTGAAGGTAGTGACAATGATGAGGAGGAAAATATGACCTTGAAAAATAAGAGTAGGGCTTCAAGTAGTCTAAATTTCCACTCACAAAGAAGACAAAAAAGTGATACTTCATCACAAACCCCTTTTTCATCTATGGAAAAATTTTTAGAGAAACGTGATGCTGGTAAGTGATACCATACCTCTTATTACTTTACTCTACTTTTCTTCTATTTTATATTAATTTTTATTACCACTCTAGAACAAGTAGAAATTGCTAAAGAGACTCTAAGCTTTGAAAAGAAGAAATATGAGCTCTCTTTAAGGAGGGATGATAGGCTACAAGATTTGGAAGAGAGGAAGTAGGAGATGCATTTATGGAAGGATGATTGAGCCCAAGATTTTGAGGAGAGGAAGTACGAGCTCTCTTTACGGAAGGATGATTGGGCTCAAGATTTGGAGGAGAGGAAGTACGAGCTCTGTTTACAGAAGGATGGTCGGGCCCAATATTTGGAGGAGAAGAAGTTTGAGTTAACTCTAAGTATTGAAAAATCAAAAAAAGAGGAGAAAACACTCGAACATCAAAACCTATTAGAGCAGATGAAATATAAGTTTGATCATGAAGAAAATTCCAAAAAGAAAGATTTCTTGATAGAATGTGTTAAATCTAATAAATCTGTTGAGGAAATTGAACATTTAAAGAAATTTTTGGATGACTAGTTTGTTTTATATCTCTCACACTTCAACTGTTCATATTTATTTGTACATAAAATTTACAATAATTTCATGTATTTCATTACTCTATCAATCATTACTTGAATTTTCATATTTTAATATTAAATATTTATTTTTTAAAGAAAATTTTCATGTCTCCTTTGAAAATTTGACGATCCCCCACCCCTGGATTTTTTTGAAGTAAGGGGTGGGTATCACCAAAATTCTTTCATGTCATGAATCTTGAAAGTCTTATATGAAACTTTGGCTTTACTACCCCCTGCATTTTACTGGTATCCCCAAAATTCTTACATGTCAAGAATTTCACAAGTCTTATAAGAAATTTTGGAAAAACCCCCCATGGATTTTATTGAAGTAAGGGACAGGTATCACCTAAAAATTTTCACCAAAATATTTACAAGTCAAAAAAATTCTATATCTGTTTTAAAAAATTGGCAATACTCTCCCCTGCATTTTATTGAAGCAAGGGGTGGGTATCACCAAAATTTTTCTAAGTCATCAATTTCACATGTCAGATTTTAAAATTTGGCAATACCCCCCCCCCTGCATTTTATTGAAGTAAGGGGTGGAAGTCATCTAAATTTAATATAATTACATAAATTATTAAATAAATATCTAATATATATCAATTTCCCTAGTTTAAAGTAATGACAATTCCTCAAGCCAAAATGCAGATCAAGTCTAGAAACTAAGTTTGGGACTTTCCACAGGTATAGGCTAGAGGAACCCCATGAAACAAATAAATGTTATCATGATTACCTGTTATACAACAAAAGGTCTTTAGCTCATCACATTACTTGAGCGAATTGATATATAAAAAATATTTATTAAAAATTTATGAAAAAATATAAAATTTTTGAAGACAACTCTAATCCCCATACTTTTTGGATCTAGATGAAGTTTTTTTAAATCAATTAACTTTACCTTCTTTCTTTACCTTGTTGATTCTTTGAATCAACTTATGACAGATTTGAAATGAGCAACCAAAATGTGTGAAATCTTGACAGGATTCCAAACCAGGAGGAGCTTTGGTCGTTTCATGATTATCCTTAGAAGAATTCCAAATATTTTCAATGATTCCATTTCCCAAACCAAAATCAATGATTCACCAGTGGTCTGGAAAATATAAACCATGTCCTTTGATTTTAGCTGGAGATGGTATTGGTTGGTCAGTTATTGAATTGATATATGAGAATATACCAAAAGTAAGAAAATTGGCATCATTCCTATCAATATGAATCCTATTGTGGAATCCAGAATGAGTGATAATAACATTAGGAAATAAAAGATATTTGTGGCTGATATCTTCCCATTTGGAGTCACACCAATTTGGTATTCCAACTTTGGTTTCAAGTTCATGATTTTTTTCAAATGCTTTATTACAGAGCTTTTTGAGTCGAAGAGCAAGAAAAGAGTTAAAGGAAGGTAGAGTGTCCCATAAGCAAAAATCTTCATCTTTTTGAGCTTTAGTGATATTCTTGACCAATGAATATATGCCTATATAAATGAAATAAGTGAAATGATATTAAGAATGGAAAAAAAATTATTAGACATACCAAGAGAATATCCTTTAACAAAACCTGGTCTCCAACCAAATCCATTCATGATACCACCCAACAAATTCGTATTCCTTATAGGTAATCAAACCAAAGCCATTTGATAAAGAGTTATGATAAGATCCAATAGTTGATTAAAAGTTTCATCTTTTACACCATCAAATGAATGAACTTCAAAAATGAATTGAGCCTTATAAGTATCACTGATAACTGCAACAACTCAATCATCACCAAAATCGGTTAGATATTTGATATCTTCTGGTAATTTTTTTGGATATTGATTTTTTTATCTACTTTAGTTTTATGAAAAAAAATGTTTGGGATATGAAAAAAATAAATTTCACAGAGAATTTATTTTTCAGATATCTTTTCTTCTGATGAGACTGATTATCTTTAATTTTTTTGATGATTTAGATGATGAATTTTTTTTTCAGATAACTTTTCTTCTGATGAGACTGATTATCTTTAAATTTTTTTAATGATTTAGAAGATGATTGTATTGAAGTTGATTTTGAAGATGATAGAGATGATAAAGAGGATAAAGATGAAGATGATAGAGAAGTAAGGGGTGAATCTGAAGAAGAAGACATTTATTTGATCTGAAAAAAATTTAAATGTCAAAAAAAAATTCAACACATAATTTAAAAAAAAAAACTCACATAATAATATCTTTTAAAATAAAATTTAAAGCAATATCCTTTTAAAAAAATAAAAAAAAATTTAAAAATTTTCAGTAAAAATTATTTTAAAAAAAATTACAAAAGAAAACCTGAAGTTTGGTTATAAAAAACCTTCACCAAAAATCCTGTCAAAATAATAAAAAAATAAATAAATCTGTAAAAGAAAAATCAGAACAAATAAAAATAAAAATAAAATAATTCAGTAAAATTATTTGTAAGAAAAATTAAAAATTAGTATCTAAACCTTTTTTGTTTTTTAATTTACAGGGAAAGACTTTAACAGAATGCAATAGTTTTTTTTTCTAAAAATCTGCCAAAAAAATAAAAAAAAAGTTACTTTTTAGTATGTTTTTAAAAAAATATGTAACTCCTCTTTAACTCCCATTACAGTCCCCTTTCCCACCCTTTTTTTCTCTGAAATCACCAAGGATTAATAGATGATAGAATCAAGGCAGAATGGGTAAGGGGTGGGACATGAAGGGCAAAAGTAGGGTTTGAAATAGGTTCAGGATAAATAATATCTTGATGGATTGTTTGAAATAAAGAGCCGTTTTGAAAAATACCCTCTAACTGATCGATCATTAAAGAGAGGGCTACCTAAAAATAGAAGGGAAAGAGGTTGATTAGTTGATTTGAGACAAGAATAAAGAAAGAACGAAATACATGTGCAGGGAAATGGATGATTTTTTGAAGAGGTATATTTGAGATAATGTGAGCAGTCAACCAAGAGGCAAGGATAGAAAGATTATTATCAGGGTTGGCAGCAAGAGAGGAGAGTAGGACAAGATATAAATGTCTAATGTGGATCATAGAATTGTCCTGGGCTTTAGGAAGTAGCAAGATACCACTGACATAGATTGAATGATCAGTATCGTTCAATGTGGTGAGAGCAGGGAGGAGTGCAGCGGCAATCAGAGCGCAAATAGCCAACTGATTGAATGGGAGGGATAGGAGGGACACTGAGCTTGTAATGGAGAATCCAACCGGAGCCATGGCGAGACTTGAGCAGGTGGATGCGCTGCAGGATGGAGTGAATAAGGACCGGCCAAAGTTGCTGGAGACGGCCGAGGAGGAGGGATGGGGAAGCCGGAGACCACAGATACAATGAAGTGGCAAGCGTTAACAGCAGTGCCCCCAGCAGCTCTGCCAGCAGAGACACCACACACACATTGAGTGCCGGCAGGAGTTCTCCCAGAAGACAATCACCATCTTCGGAATCATCTGGGCTTGGCGCCAGTGAGAGAAGTGTCGTCTGGAGGAAGATGTAGGCTGTCATACCTTCCATGAGTGTGTGCTGGCCTCAATTTGTTTACTTAACGAACAATTGTTAGCAATCGTTCGTTAAGAAGGAGGGGGGGTAGAGGTGGCTAAAGGGAAGTGGAAGGGGGGTTGAAGCGGCTAAAGAGAGAAGAAGGGGGGAGAGCAGAGGTACCTAAAGAGAGGGGAAGGGGGGTGATGAGGCACCTAAAGAGGGGGGAAAGGGGGGATTTGGGACAGGCAAGGAGGGTGAAATAAGGGGCTGTTGAGGAAGGTAAAGAGAGTGGAGAAGGAATAACTTATGGCAGGTAAAGAGAGAGGAAAAGGGGTGAAATGAGGGAGCTAAAGAGAGTGAAGGAGAGAAAAAAAAAAGAAAAAAAAGAGAAAAAAAAGAGAAAAAAAAGAGAAAAAAAAGAGAAAAAAGAGAAAATAAAAAAAGTTAGTCTAACCTTGAAAATAAAAAAAAGGGCTTACAAAAAAAAAAAACAAAAAAAAGAAAAATAAAAAAATTCATGAATAGCAAATAAAAAACAAGAAAAAAGAAAAAAAAAGACTTACCTGGTGGGATGAGTTGAGAAAATAATAGTAACAAAAATATTTGAGTGATGTTTGAGGAGAGGATGAAAAGGATATGAGTGATGAAAGAAAAAAAATCACTGACAAAATATGCAATTTCATGTTGAGCTGGTGAAATAAAACCAATGAGCCATCCAAAAAAAAGATCTTCACCGTAAATTCCAAAAAAAAAATGAATATGCAACAAACCAAAATACCAACCCAAGTAAATGAAGTACACAAAGAGGAAATTTGGAGAGTAAAAAAAATAATTTAAAAGGGTGGTGAAGAGAAATGTTGGAGAGTAATAGTCATAATGACAGAGCGTATGCTGGTTGAATGAATGTTTTGTGATTCAAGGGAGGGGAGAGCCAGTGCTGGTTCAGGATCCTCTTCTTCATAAAGATCATTCCACTCATCCTTTAAATCAGCTAGGATATTGTGGAGTATAATGCAAGTCATGATCCAATGATTTGCAGTTTTGATCTCCAATTTTTTTTGAAATTAGATTCTGAGCTCCCAAAGACTAGAAAATCATCCCTTTAAAATACCTATAGCATGTTCAATTTGTACTCTTGATTGGGCAAGGTGATAATTAAATTTAGTTTTGGGGTCATTTTCTAAGGTTGCACCATGGAAAGCAGGTATAATGTACTTCCCACTTGCATATGCTGAGTCTGCAAGGAGGTACTGAGATTTGTCAAAGTATGAGTCAGGGGTTTGAGAAATCCTCATTCTTTGGAAGACGGAAGAGTCATGACATGAGCCAGGGCAGCCACTATGAAAAGCAATAAATTTTTTATTGACATCACATACAAGTTGAATGGCAATAGAGTATCTAGAAAGAAGATAAAAAGTTAGTTTATGAAGGATGAGAAATTGGAGAAGATTTTGAAGAAACCTTTTTTTGCAATCAAAATAATGGTTGCCATCATGAGCAGGCTTTTGACTCAAAGGTATAGTTTTGCCATCAACAAATCCTACACATCCAGGGAAACCTTCAGCTTGCATTACTTGAGAGGATTCAAGTCGCTGTTCTGGAGTTGACCAAGCAAGTGTTTGAGACTTGAGGGAAAGGATAGAAATCATACAGTGCTTGGTGTATAATATCACAGTACCATATCCTATGTTAAAGAGATTATCCAAACGTCTTACAGCAGCACCGTTTCCATTTGAGCCAAAGCAACATAGTGCAACAGCAAGTTGGATGGAAGGATTACGCTGTTTGTTATGGGAATTTTTATGAAAGATAGGATGATAAGAGATGAGTTGATAAATTTTGAAGAAAGAATTGGGAGAAGTTCTAAAAAGTTGGGTGAAGTTTAAATGAGGAATGTTGAGAATGGAGGCCAGATCATATTGGGGATCATGATAAAGATTTGGCCCCCTGGTGATGATGTAACGCTTTTTGGAAAGAAAACACATATAAGCTAAAGCATCTTCCAAATCAGAGTCAGATTTATTGTAAAGAACTAAAAGAAAAGTAATAGCATTCATTGTTGAGTGAAGTAGCTTCCTAGTAGAGAGGTGTTTCATTGTTGCCAGTGAAAGGGTTATGTGATGAGGGAAGTGGGAATTCACTGCCAAATGTGCATTTGGGGTGTGTAGATAGAAAAAAAACTTAAGTGTTTGCCACCAAAATTAAGTAGCATAGAGTGAGGAAAGACTTAAGGATGGCATCAGCATTTATGAGTCCCATCATGGATGAGATGAGTTTGGGATCAGGAATTAGGAATGGAAATTGGGGTATAAGAGGCGGGATAATGCATTATTGTGGATTCCTTATCCACTAGCCCCAAGGCTAGTGGATAAGAATCTTCCACAATTAATAATGTCTGATCCCAGAAAAAAAAATTCCTGATCCCTAATTGCGGATCCCTGAACATTGATACCCCCTAATAAAGAGAGAGTGCTGTAGAATTATTTTATTGCTACAGTAAGGATAGTATTTAGAGAGAGGGATTCAAGAGGGATTTACTAAAGGTACTAGTGCTTACTGAGAATAGATCTATCCAGGAGTTAATATCAACTTATCTTCTTTTTATTTCTAATAAATCTCTTTATTTTTATATAAACTCTTTTCCACTCAAAACACCTTACATATTATTACACTGTCTTCAAAATATTAGAATGGAAGGAACTTCTTTCTTTATTATTAAAGGAGAACCAACCCATCTTGTACTATGCTTATATCTTAGTATTATATAATAGTCATTCTACAACACCAAGTGTGTTTCATTTTAAAAACACCACAAAAACATGCCATTAAACTTGGCTGATTTGGTACTTGGGGTCTTAAACATGGGGTGAAATATGTCTTAATTTTGTACAATTTTCTCAACCACAATTAATCCCACTAATACCCACATTCTTCCAATAAGCTACACATCACCTTCCTTCCATCCTAACCCATATACTCCACCTCACATATCTTCTCTCCAAGTTCTTTTCCAAATCAGATTTTTCTTCTTCAAATCACAGTAAGTCTGTTATTTTTTATTCCTTTCTTTATCAAATCTTCCTGCTCAAATTTCAATCCTCACAAATTATTATTTTTATCTAAGGTATCATAAATAGAATTAAGTTCCAAAAATTGATGAATATCATATGAATAATCAAGAATTTTCTTTAGTTTCTTTTCTTGACTCTCCTGGATCTGAAGAAACAACTGTTTATTCTGACATTGAGCTTGATGAGCCCATGGTAGTAAGCATAAACTATTTTTGCTATTATTTTTTCTTTTTTACTACTTGTTGAATCCTCATGTATTAACTAGAACAAAGGCTCATGAAATCATAAAATTTTCAAAAAATTAACTGACAATAAAAGGTTGGGCACAGGGGGAAAATGGTGAAATAGATGTCTAGTTCAGTTTTGTAACCCTATTCTATTCCTAGGTACATTTTTGTGACAAACCATTGAATGTCACTTTTTGATCCCACCTTATTTTTTGCCTCTTGAAGAGGATTAAAGTGGTGTGGTGTAGGTATTCTTGTAAGAGAAGGAAAGAGGAGGTGCAAATAGAATTTTGGGATGAGTCCATGAAGATGAGAGGACATGAATCAAAGAGATGAAAATGTCAGAAAAGTAAAAAATTAAGTGGGGTCAAACAGGGCCACTTCATGAATCAGACCCAGAGTTGTATCCTGCAACCAAAAACTGAACTATACATCTAGTTCAGGTATTTTTCCCCCTTTGAGAAGATAAAGAATAAGACCCTCCTAGAAAAAGACTCAAGAAAAGGGCTTCTGCTAATTTTAAGAAAACTCAATCTATTTCAAAGGCTGATTTTTCTGCTTATGGAGATATTTTTAATATGAAAAAGGTTTTTTATTATATTTGATAAAGATTTTTTATTATTCTTAAATTTAAAGCTTGTTGCAGAAAAATAACAAGCTCACATTGAAATCATGGAGTTGAAGTCTCAAGAAAAAACTGTGGAACATTAACAACATTTTGAGGAAAAAAAGTGGCTTCATTCACAATCAAAGGATGAATTTTTTTTTGGAAATTTAGAGGGATAAGGTTAGAATTGAAAGAGAGAAAAATAAAAACTTTAAAAATAATCTATTTCAATTGAAAAATTCCACAATTCAGTTACAATTTTATGAATTAAAAATGAAGCAACTAGATGCTGAAAAATCAAGAAATCAAGATTTTTCACTTGCCTGTTTAATGCAAATAAATCAAATTCTGATATAAAAGAGCTTCTTACTTTACTCAGTTAAGTTTCAAAAATTATCAGTAAGTTTCTCTTGGAATTTCTTCTCTAATATCAACATGAAATTCTTCTACCCATTCTTGTATCTTGCTCCTTACATTTTTAAACTGTTCAACATCTATTTTTCTAGCTAAACTAATGATATGTAATAACCTAGATCCTAATAAATAAATAATACTTTCTATCATTCTATTAATTACATTTAAAATTTTTTTTCTTTGATTTATCACTTTCTTTCATTTGTTCCCAAATTCTATAGGTGGTATCAAATTTCGAAAGTTGTAATTATTTAAAAGGTATTCCACAACAAAAAAAGAAAGCCACAAACATGAAATTAAATCAAACAAAAGTGTGAGAAAAATAAATGTCCTCACGATTACTGTTATACAGCAAACAGCCTGATGGTTCATTAATTTAATTAAGTAGAGTATTTTCAGCCAGGCTGTCTCAGGAGCCCAGTAAAATGTTATAATACTTTATTGGAACCATAGGAGGGAATAAATTTGTGTATTTTATGTATTTAAAATAAAATATTTTATTGTATAATTAAATTATATAAATATTTTATTAATAAGTAAAATAATTATTATATTAATTTTATTATTAGGGGGTATCAAAGTTAGAAATTTGTAATTATTTAAAAGGTATTTCACAACACAAAAAGAAAGCCAAAAAGTTGAAATTAATTCTCATTAAAAAGGTGTTTTTGGGGCACAATATGACATATTTTAAAAAATAATCATGGTTGATTTGGTGGAAAAAAGAGGTATTTTGAAATGGAAGATTTCTAACTTTGATACCCCCTATTAAGTAATTATTTATATTCTTACATAAAAATAATATATATTATATTCTATAAATCATGGTGCATTTTTATGTATTTAATATTTATAAATTAATAATTAATTATTTATAAACATATATTATAAGTGTAATGGTAAAATTAACTTATAATGTGATTAAAACTTAATTAATAAAATTTATATATTAAATAAACCTTTTCATATGTTATTATCCATAAATATTGGGCGCTTTTTTGACCCTTAATTGTGTCAGAAAAATTATTAAATAAGTTAAAACACTTATTTAATAAAAGGGTATTAAAACTCTCACTTTAAATTAGCAATATCATAAAATTAATTACTTGTTTCATTCAAAATAGTTATTTCACTAATTAAATAGTTAAAAAAATTAATTATTTTTTTATACTAGGTTAAATTGATTACATTCTTTTTTCTGTCAAAATAATTTTATTTGCTTCAATTAAAACACTTAAATCTCATTGTAATACCTGTTTTGGATTATTTTACTCACAGTTCTTATGTTTCAGACTTACTTAGTTACTCATTATTTTAATTAACCGGTTTGGGAAACTATGGTGGGAAAATTAGTCTCTTACTCATGGGTTTAATTATTTGTTTCATGTTTTTCTCTTAATATCTATGTTTTACTTATATTCTTTTATTTTCTTGTTTCACTTTATTACTATTTTGTATATACTCATTTGTGGCACTTCAGAGGTCCCCTTGCCTATATAAAGGCCTTGGGTAATCCCCTTTAGCCCCATCACTTACATTATCTTATCATTTTTACAATACATTATTATATTAATTTTTTGTGGCACTTGTCTCCCTTTTAATTACTATATTAAATACATAAAAGGTTTCTTTAAGATTTTAAGTAGTCAGTAATTGGTATTTAAGAAGAGAAATTGAAAGTATTTACTAAGTTTTTGGTTCCCCATTAAAATTTTTGCCTCTTATATTGTCAAAGTCCTTAATTGTCATTACCTCCCTTCAAAATTCCTCTTAACTTCTCTTTTATTTTCTCCCCTTACTACTTCCTTTAAATTTCACTTTCCTTCTTTGCATCTTCTTCATCTTATTTTTCTCCTTCTTCTAGATGACTGGCCAATAAGTATCATATATGACTTTTAAATGTTAATTCATGAAATAAAAATAAAACTTGAAAAAATATATTAGATGTTAAAACCTTAGAAGGCATACTACTACTAGCACTGATGCTACCCTAAGAGAGGACTGAATATTCTAATAATCAGTGAGACTAATTAGACTGACTATGTTGGTATTACCAACAGTGAGACAGGACTGACTATGCTGATACAGCAGTGAGACTAAGAAGTAAATGGATTACTATATAAGTTGTCCAATGAGGAGCACCCCACAGCACTTGCCCCATAATACCCCCTTATGCAATATCCCTTACCTCCACCTATTACAATGCATAGTTCCCAAAGCACTCCTCCTCCTCATCTCTCAACCCAAATCCTAACATTACCCCCTTTTTACCCCTTCTGCCCCCTGATCTCCTTCTCCTTAGCATTATTTAAGTTGCCTACTGGCTCCCAAGACCTATCTGTTACTCCATAACCTTTCCAGTGCACCAGATACTGAACCTTCCCTTTTTGAACCCACTTATCAATAATCTTTTCTACCACAAACTCCTCTTCATTTCTAACATAGACTGGTGCCAGTGGTTCTTCTGGGTGCCCAGGTATTATGCCTTCTTGTTGCTTTGTGAGTAAGAAGATATTGAACACTGGGTGCACTTTTCTCATCAAAATTGGTAATTCCAATTCATATTCTGAGTCAGATATTCTGCACTTGATCTTAAATGGGCCTAACTTTATGTGATATAGCTTGTCACTTGGGTGTATTGTAAAAATAAATTGTGAGCTTGGACAAACCTTGTCACATACCTGTAGCAGAAAATGTTGAGAATTTCTTTGACCATGATAGCACTTCATTGACTGTTGGGATAGCTTGAGTGCTGCTACTAATTCCTGCTGTACACTCAGTGTTTTCTGAATTTTTTCTTCAGCTTCTGGAGCTTGAAATTTTGATGGGTTACTAATTGAGAATTTTGGGTGGTATCCATAGTTGGCATAAAAAGGTGACATTCTGGTTGCCGCATGTTTCCAGCTATACTTTCAGGTAATCCATGTATTTTTCAGACATGTGCCACCATTAAGTCTGCAATACCCTCTGATGTAAACTTTGTAGTAGTCGGGAAAAATTGTGCCATCTTAGTGAAGCGATCAATTACTGTGAGGATAGAATTCTTTCCTTGTGACTTGGGTAACTCCACTATCAGGTTGTAAGAGAGTTCCTTCCATTGCTGCTTTGAAATGTTTAGTGGGGTCAGTGGTGTTGTTGTTGGACTAACCTTATTCCTCTGGCAAGAGTCACATGCTTCTACATAGCACTGGATGTATGCCTTCATGGACTTCCAGTAAAAGTCTCAATTCACCAGCTATACAGTCTTCAAAAGTACTGGGTGACCTGCCATTTGGGAATAATGCTTTGCTTTGACTACCTGCATTTTGGACTCTTCATTATTTGGGCCCACTATACATCTTTTCCAATACAGTGTTTCCCCTTCCAGGTGATACTCCTCCAATCCTTTCCTTACCAATACCTCCTTTGATAACAGTGCCTTCACAAACTCCTTCACTCCCTCATCCTTTTCCCTGTCTTTTTCTTACTCATTCCATTAAATCCTCATCTGCAAATTCTACTTCATTTAGGATTAATCCCTCTCCATGGTCCCCCTTCAATAGCATTGTGCCAACAGTATATAGCTGATCTGGAGCTGGGTGCAATTTGGGAAATCATGAAAGTGAATCCAGCTTGCCTCTTTTCTTCCCTGGTCTGAATTGAACAAGAAAATCAATGATTCTTAAAATTTCTTCCCAATGTGCTTGCTTTAAAGTCAACTTCTTTGTGGTCAGGAAGGTTTCCAGATTTTTATGATCCATGTAAATAATAACTTGTAAAAGGTGAGGTCCTCCTTCCAAATAGTGGTTCCAGGTGCGTATGGCTTCAACTAGTTCCAATACCTCCTTGTCATATATTTCATAGTTCAACTGAGTTCCTAACAGTGTATGTGACAAATATGCTACTGGGTGTAAGGCATTTTCAGCATCATTTTGGGATAATACTACACCCAGTAAAAAGTCTGAGTAGGTACATTCCAGATAAAATGGCTTTAGTAAGTCTGGGATCACAAGGATAGGGAATGTCAAAAATTTTTATTTCAGGTAGTAAAATGCATCCTGTTGGCTACTTGTCCAAATGAATTTGGATTCCTTTTTTATGAGGTTGTGCAGTGGTTTGAAAATGTGGGAGTGATTTTCTATAAAGTGGAAATATAGATTTTCAAAGGCTAAGAATGACTGGAGCTCTTTTACCAATGCTGGGGTTGGCCATTCTGTTACTGCCTTTACTTTTTCCTGGTCCATATGTATCCTGTTCTTTGAAATGATCATACCCAGGTAGGCGATTTCACCTAATGTGAAGACAAATTTTTCCAGTTTTAACCATACTTGCGCATCTCTCAAGTGCTGCAAACAGTCCTTCATATGTATCTTGTGCTCCTCTATTGATCTGGAGTATATCAAGATGTTGTCTAGATATACTGCCACATCTATCCCTATCCTATCTTTTAAGATGATATTGCTGAATTTTTAAAAGGTGGAAGGTGCATTACATGGATCAAATGGAATTACCAACAATTCAAAATGACCAAATTTAGTGCAAAAAGCTAGTTTGTGTTCATCACCTTCTTTCAAAAAAATGTTATGCTAACCTGCTCTAATATCTAAGGATGTAAAAAGTTCTTCACCCTGAAGACTATCAATCAGCTCACTAGTTATTGGAAGGGGTTATCTGATTTTAACTGTCAGCACATTTGACCTTCTGAAATACATGCAAGGTCTCAATGAACCATCCTTTTTACCTAAAAAAATCACAGGTGCTTCCAAGGGAGATTTTTATTCTCTGATGAAACTATTCTTAAAATTTTTATCAATCATCACTTTTAGTGCTGTTGAATCCAAGATTGAAAATGGGATTATGCGGCTAAATCTAGGAGTTGCACCTGGAATCAGATCAATGGCAAAGTTGTATGGTCAATGGGGTGGCAGGGTTTTTACTTCTCCATCTTCAAAAAGTGGTAAGAACTCCCAATAGGCTTCAGGAATAATTTCCTTGAGGAATTTTTGTTGGCTTTGAGGAATGTACCTTAGCTTATATTTTGGCGGATATGTTCCATTCTGTTGAATCACATTCCAGTTCTTCCTCTTCCTCCAGTGCCTCCTCCAAGTCCTGAAACTTAGCATCAAGAGAAAGTGTCAGCTCTTGTGTCAAGTCTACTGGTGATAATACAACACCAGGAGACTTTCTGGGAGGGGTCCAGGGGGAAAATGCTTTCTCTGGACCTCACCCCTTCTCTGTTGGGCCTTTTTCTCTTCTTGGTGTGCTTCATCCCCTATCTGGTTTTCTCTGGCACTTCCCGTTGGTGACTCATCCCCAGACTCCTGCTTAAAATCAAGTGGAAGCATCAGTTCTGTAAACAAGTCAAATGATGATAAAAAACATCAGAAGACTTTCTGAGATGGGCCCCTGACCCCTGAAGGGGCCAGAGGGCTAATACTTTAGCACCTGCATCCCCTTTCCTTCCCATCTAAACCTTATTTTCCTTCCAATAAATCTGCAGATTATATTGTTCTAGAAATGACATCTCCATTACCACTTTGTATGATCCTTTAGGTCTTTCTCATATGCCTTGCACTGAGACTCCCTTGCATCATACCAGAACTTGCAAAAAAACCTTCTCTCTTATTTCTCCTCCCCCACCTGGGGATCCATGAAACATAATTAGATGCCTAGGGTGGTCCAATTTTTCTTTTTTTATTTTATTTATCTGTAAAACTTGTTAGAAATAAAACAGTCTGTTCCCCCGCATTCCTGTGGGGCTTGTACATTTTTTGTGGCATCAAGGGTCATTAAAGGCAAGTTCAGTATAATATGATTATCATTCACCTCCAGTAGCTTACACACTGATAATTATTCAAATTAATCCTCCTTATACTTTCCCTCTAATCTGCTCAAGGAGGGCACAACTTTCACTCCTGAGTTCTTTCTTTTACCTGTTCCTTTCCTGTGCTATCCTCCACTTTTCCAACCCTGATTTTCTCTCTACACACCCTTTCCAAGTAAACACTTCTTCCACACCTTAGACACAAGCCTTTGCTCATGCATCTTTGGTATTCTTCATCTAAAAGCAATTTCCTCCCACTAGCACCTTGTGGATTTACTGAATTGATATCCATGGAACTTTGGTCCCTGGCACTTTCCCCACTCAATGAGGCATATTTGCGCCACTGAAAAATGCCACTCCAACCATCAATTTGCTGATGTCTAAAATTGTTATCAATTTGTATACCCAGTTCCATGAGTGCTTGGAGAGAGGTTGGGTGAGGGTGACTGATTAGGGAACTTCTGATTTTTTGTGAGAGCCCATTCCTGAAGTGGAACATGAGCACCCCTTCCCCCCATGTTGTAAAATAACTGGCAAGACCCTGGAACTCCAAAACATACTCTGCCACTGAATTTTTTTGGTGTAATTGGTTTAACACATTTTACAAGACTGTATCCACATCAGGATTTCCAAAAGCTAGCTCAAATGCTGCCATGAATCGGCAAATAGTTGTCACAGCATTGGAACCTTCAAGGGGTTCTTTTGTATATGCCCTTGCCCAAAGTACCGCCTCATATGTGAGGGAAGATATTGAAAATCCAATTTTTGATTGCTCATCTGGGAACTGATGGCCATTAAGTAGGGCATAGAGGTTTACCTGCAATGAATATTGTTCTTCCTGGGGGCCTTTCTTTCCATAGAAAATTTCTGGCTATCACCGGTGTAGACAATCTTATAGTACTAGCTATAGGCCTTGACCAAGGGATTTGGAGAAAAACCAGAAAGAATAACCCCTGTCCCTTTAGAAAAACAATTGGGATTTACCTATTGCAGCAGATTGGAGATCTGTTTTCTATACCCTCTAATTAAACACTCTTGACCTCTGTAAAAGTGAAGATAATAGTTCCAGACAGACTACCAGAAAGAGTTGAAATGGACAGTAATATGTCCCAACAAAACACAATCCAATGAGACATTGAGGAACAGAGAGGTGATGAGTAAAGAGATAAGATGATTCCCTAAAAATCTTCCCACACATGCATCATACAGCCAGTTCACAGACCACCCTGACCGATTCCCCGCCCAAAATCCAGCTTTCCCAGCCTTTTCATGCATAAAAGTGCATTTTAGTGCTTCCCCAGAGCCCATGAGGGCACCCCACTTCAAGGCGGGCCTCTTCTTAGGGGAGGGTTGGCCGCTTCTAGGCCCTAAAACACCCATACAACCCATAACTTCACTAATAAACAAGATAAACACACATAAGACATACCAAAATGAAAAGAAAATAAAGGAAAATAAGCTGAGACATAATAAGTGACCCTAGCTTAAGCCTACATAAGCACCACTAAGCAATAAACTTCCAATAAATACCAATAACAACACCATAACTAACCTATAAAACAAGGTAACCACCCATAGGGATACCAAAATGAAGAGAAAAGAAAGAACATTAAGCTGAGACATAATAAGTGACCCTAGCTTAAGCATCCATAAACACTACTAACTATCACCTAAAGATGAAAAAAATCCACTAATAACACCATAACCCCAAATAACACCCTACATACCAAATACCCCCAAATATGCACTCCAAAGGCCTACCCAGGTTTGGATCACCACATCTTCCCTCCAATCAAGAATGTCCCCATTCTTCCTTCACCAACAACAATGTTCAAACACCTCTCCAGAATCTTTAAAAACAGCCCATTTCACTCTTCCACCAGATCCTATTCCATCCTTAGTGAACTTCTGAACCAGCAAGCCAAGCTTCTTCTTTAAAACTTCTCTTGCACCATGCCTTTAAATTCAATCTATCCCTGTGAAAAAAAAATCTTTTTCTTCTTTTCCTGAATTCCAACTCTGGCTGTACCAGCCTCTAAAATTGAAAAGTGATATCCAGTTGACCAGTCTTCCCGACTATAACCTTCTACCAGCATAAAAATTTCCTCATATTTTAGTCTTGGGGGACTCACAACCCTCAGTTTAAGTCTTGGGGGACTAACAGCCCTCAGTTTAAAGTCTTGGGGGACTCCAAAAATCCTCATTTTATAGTCTTGGGGGACCGCAAAAACCAGAATCACAGAACCCAGAACCGGAGATCAACCAGAAAAAGATTTAGAAAAGTAACTAACTTTCTGGGGTAACTGTATATAGAGCTGCCAGCCCATCAGTCACCCCCAAACTTGCCTTTAAAAAATTCAGAAGTTCACCTTGGATCCTTCTGCCTTTAAACTGCCACCTCACAATGCCCCCATTCCTCAGTTTTTAGTCTTGGGGACTTTCCATCAAAAAATCTTGAGCCCATAATTAAAAGATCAGTTTAAAGTCTTGAAGGACTTTCCAGAAAAAAATCTTGAAGATATAGCCCATAAATAAAAGATCAGTTTAAAGTCTTGAAGGACATTCCAGAAAAAAATCTTGAAGATACAGCCCATAAATTCCCAAATCAAAAACCATCAAAGCCAAAACATTTAACCTCCTTTAACAAATAAAACAAAATAAAATGGTATCCCCCAGCCAATTGATGAGCTGATCCCCTGATACCTTACCCACATCCAAGTGCCCCTTGATGTGGTCACACCTAAAAAAAAAAAATTATTTTGACTCCTCCTCTTCTACCAAAAACATTGCCAGAGCCCTATCTTGAGCCTTTGAACAAAAAAAGCCTCAATAAAAAATTAAAAGAAAAAAAGAGAAAAAAGAAAATAATCTTGAATCCACCACTTTTACAGCCAATACCCTAAAACCACATAGCAAAGCCAGCTCCAGGTCTACAGAAAAGATCACTGGGTGGGCTCCCTCCAATAAGTAAAAATTATGGGAGACCACCAGTGATCCACCACCAATCCAAAATCACCAAAAGACATCTAAGTAAATCCAGTTTAAAGTCATAGAGGACTAAAAACCTGAATCACAAAAAAAACACTAGAATTCACCTAAAAAAAAATAAAGGCTTGAAACAGACATTCTGTAGTAACTTCTCTACAGAGCAGCCAGCTCATCAGTTACCTCCACACTTGCCAAAATAAAATATAGAAGCCCCCCCTGGGTACCTTCTAACCAAAACACAACATCCAACAAAAATAAACAAAACCAATAAGCATGAGGGTTCCAGCACTTGAAGACCAAAAGAATTTCCAGTTTAATGTCATGGTGGACTAAAAACATGTTAAAGAAAACAAACCAATACTAGAATTCAACAAAATTAAGGGAAGGGGTTGGAAACAGACAATATGGGGTAGCTGTTGTTAGATCAGCCAGCCCATCAGTTACCCCCACACTTTCCAAAATAAAATCTAGAAGTCCCACCCCTGGGTACCTTCTAACAAAAGGATTTTCCAACACAAATCTCCTCCCAAATACATAGAGGCCAAATTAAGCAAAACCAAAACAATTAAGTAGTTTATCCTTATTTTGGAGGAATCAGATTCTTGAAATCCAAAGGTTGAAACCAATAAGTTTTCCCCTAGGGCCTGAACCCCCTAAGCTCCTCTTCCAATTCTGATATCTCAACATCAGACCTCCAAACAAATCTTTTATCCTCCTCCATACACTGAGTCTACCATAGTTAACATCACCAGAATCAATAAATTCTCCACCATGTGAAACATCTGGAACCTCCACCACATCTTTCAAATCAACCTCCATACCAGTGACATCCAAAACATCACAATTTTCCTCTTCCCTATAGGAATCTTGCTTAGAATCTGCAAAATCCTCCAGAATAACATCCATAACATCAAAATAAAAATCCTCCTCCAAGCAGAGACCTTCTGATCTTGAGGGAGCCACCTGAAAATAATCTTCCTCTATTAGAAAAAGATCCAAGACAGAATCTTTCTGTCCATCCAAAAATTCAACTGATACATCCTCCTCCAATAAGCCACTTTCTGAACTTGAGAATGAAAAATAATCATCCCTAAACAACCATTCATCCACCACAGATTCCTTCTCAATATCCCTAAATCCTTCATCATGAACATATAAATCCTCCTTCCCACATAATTCATACAAACTTAAGGAAATACACTTATCCTCTAGTGCATACATCTCCGAAACATCCAGTGAAACACATTCCTGAGTTCCCATGGTATCCTCTGGAAAAGAAAAATAAGCTTCACAAACATCATCAGAATCACCATCTTCTAAATTTGATGGCTCCAACACCTCCCCAGAAGCTGAAATTTCCACCACAGTCTTCTGAACCTCTCTGTCCAACAGTATTTCCTCTCCAGATTCCACATCCCTATCCTTCATAACATCCAAATATACCAAAATAACCTCCTTTAAAACAGCCATATCAGGAATCCTATTTTCCCCATTTCGAAGAGTCTTCATCAAGTCAGACTTGAAAAGAATCTCCATAACCTCCACCTTTACATCCCTACCCATGGCACTCCAAAATACATACTTGGCCCCATCTTCATGTGGTAATACATCATTATATACCAGATAATCCAGAGCCTCCCCAAATTCCTCCATAAATTCCCCATACTAAGAAATAGAAGTTACACCACATTTCAAATCCCACTTCCTAGAAATCCCATGAAGATTCACCATTGAGAAAGTAGTAGGCCACCTTTTAGCCATTTCAATCTTCAACTTTCCCCAGTCCTGACTCCTATATCCTACCATACCAGAAACTTCCTTCTCCACCTCCCTATTACCAATGAAAAAGATTACTTTCCTAACCATGTCCAACACTGAGGCCCCATCAATCTCAGCAGCAACCTCAAACCTAGCCAAAAAACCCTTTGCATCCTCCCCAAAAAACTTTGAACCATCCCAAGACTAAATCCTAACCATCCTAGCAAAACCAAGTTACAGCCTCCAATCTCCACCAAAGATAGCTAAAGTCCCCCCAATAGCCTTAAAGACCTAGGAGGGACCAAATCCAACAGAAAAGAAGACCCCTAGACCAACCACAAAGAGATATAGCACCAAATTCAAAATCCACCAAAGGAGATCCACCAAAGAGAGAAGCCTAGATCAACAGAGATTCCAAAAAGCCAACAGATTCAACCCCATGTTGGGCACCAGAAATGTAGACAATCCTATAGTACTAGCTATAGGCCTTGAAAAAGGTAGTTGGAGAAAACCAGAAAGAATAACCCCTGTCCCTTTAGAAAAACAATTGAGATTTACCTGTTGCAGCAAATTGGAGATCTGTTTGCTAGACCCTCTAATTAAACACTCTTGACCTCTTTAAAAGTGAAGATAATAGTCCCAGAAAGACTACCAGAAAGAGTTGAAATGGACAGTAATATGTTCCAACAAAACACAAGCCAATGAGACAGTGAGGAACAGAGAGGTGATGAGTAAAGAGATAAGATGATTCCCTAAAAATCTTCCCACACATGCATCATACAGCCAGTGCAAAGACCACCCTGACCAATTCCCCGCCCAAAATCCAGCTTTCCCAGCCTTTTCATGCAAAAAAGTGCATTTTAGTGCTTCCCCAGATCCCATGAGAGCACCCTGCTTCAAGGAAGGCCTCCGCTTAGGGGAGGGTAGGCCGCTTCTAGGCCCTAAAACACCCATACAACCCATAAAAACCCTAAAAACCCATAACTTCACTAATAAACAAGATAAACACACATAAGACATACCAAAATGAAAAGAAAATAAAGGAAAATAAGCTGAGACATAATAAGTGACCCTAGCCTAAGCCTACATAAGCACCACTAATCAATAAACTTCCGATAAATACCAATAACAACACCATAACTACCCTATAAAACAAGGTAAACACCCATAGGGATACCAAAATGAAGAGAAAAGAAAGAACATTAAGCTGAGACATAATAAGTGACCCTAGATTAAGCCTCCATAAACACTACTAACTATCACCTAAAGATGAAAAAAATCCACTAATAACACCATAACCCCAAATAACACCCTACATACCAAATATCCCCAAATATGCACTCCAATGGCCTACCCAGGTTTGGATCACCACACCGGAAAACTTATGCACAGGGTTGAGGATGATCCCAAAGTAAGTGAGATAAAAGTAAGAGTGGAATTACAACTCCAAAGCACAGAGGATTATTTTGAGGAAGTGGTTCAAAGATAGTTCTAAGTAGCTAAAACTATTTCAAGATAATCTTTGAACAATAATTAGTGTAGTTATTATGGACACTAATTATTGTGGTAATATCACGAAGGGTTTCAACTTAATAATCAAAGGAAAGATTTAAGTATTTTAGGATTTAATGAAATTGATTTTTAAGAAAAGAAAAGGACAAATATAATAATAACCAAGTAAGAGTTAGACTACTGTCACAAATATATTTTATAATTTAATTCTAGAGAACATCAAACCAAAGTAACCCCCTTTAAATATCCTATTCCTCCTTGAACTAACCCATTAAACAACCAGCCATCATATACCCACAGACCCATTTACCAATCATCTAAACTTATAATCCTTCTTCACCTGTTCCTACTTCCCAGACCCCTTAATTACCCTCAGACCCACAATTACCCTTTTTGAATATTTCCTTGACCTTAGTGCTAGACTGAACGTAGATTGCTTATATTTTAAAAGTACAAGTGTCTTTAATTTTAGGATAATTTTAAAGTTTGAATAGCACAGATAATTTGAGAAAAAATAGAATTTAATCTTCCCACGGTTACTTTTTGTGCATTGCTAGTGGAGTTAGAGCCTGAATAGTGGGGTAGCTGAGGTACTTTTGCTTTGAGTGTCTTGTAATGCATGACAGATGCCTGGGTATAAGATGCAAGCTCCATTGAGTGTGGGAACACTTCATTACATAACCTTCTATTTTTTCTTAATTTCAACTTCATCTATTTTAAATTTTAATTCCTGAAAATACTGATCCAACCCCTACTACTCCTCACCCTCAAGCTGATGGGGGGCTTCCCACTTGGTAATTCAAGACTCCATGCACGGTGTGGTACGTGCCTTGCAGGTAGCATAATTTTAGACCAATCAGCGCGTGTAGTCCAGGAAGAACAATGGAAGTTAGCGCAGTAGGTAGTGCTAAAATATAATATGTATTTATGTGTTTCAAAGAACAAAGGAAATGGAAGCGCGGAAAAGGATTGAGGGTCTGTGCGCTCGGATTTTGCAGCAAGATGTGCCACACAATGGGGAATTGTGTGTTATTGATTTAGGACTGTAAAGTACTAAACAATATGGATTTGGACTTACCAATAATTAGGTGTTACGCATTAAGGAAAGATTTATGGCTTAAGGACGACTCAAGTGCATAGTATACTGTACCGCGGCTAGTTGGGTAACTTACTGAAACAGATAATAAAGGAGGCTAACTAGTTAAGTGAATTGTCAGAACTATGAACTTAGTATTAAAGAAAGGAGAGTGGGGAATCAATAACAAAACTACCCAAGAGTCAAGGCAACTAGGATCAACATTAGAATGGGTCAAACCTGAAAATAGCGCTGAAACAAAAATGAAGGTATAGTCAAAAGCGCATATGTGGAGTATGAGTGAAACAAGTTAATACTAGCGTTAGTAATCATAGGGTATGTTTTAGGTGCCATAGTTGTTACAAGCAGTGTACGTAGTTTACTAATGTGGCACTAGAGCCAGCGCTGGAGATCCACTAGGGAACTGTGTCTTGAGTACTGGAAAAATATAAAAAGGAGGACTATTTGATAAAGATAGGGAGTTTTTTTGTAAGTAGAATATATAGAGAGATATAGAATAGTAAATTAGAGATATTTCTGACTCTTTTATCATTTTTGCATCTCTGTGTGTATTTCATATAGCATAAGTGAAAGAGCGCAACATAGAGGGAATATATAGATTTAGTAGGATTGACTATTATTAGAGTTATTTTATTGCTATAATAAGGCATATTCAAAGAGAGAGCTTCAAGAGGGAGTAGCTGTGGATATTAGCGCTTATTAAGAATAGAAATATCCAGATAGTAATACTTGTTTTTCCTGATCTCTAAAAATCATCTCTCATCTTATAAACTTTCTAATCAAATATTAGTGTTACACATTATTGCGCTGTCTTTAAAAATAAGAGTGGCAGGTGCTACTTTTTAGAAATAGAAGAGGAGAACCAACCCATCTCAAATTGTGTCTACTGCTTAGTACTTTAGAACAGTCTACAATTGGTGTCCCAACAGTGGCACAATTGTAACTAGTGTTTTTCATTAGATTGTTTGGTTTTTAGTGTTTCATCAAGAGGACATAATCAAGCCGGCGCTTCAGCGGAAGAGTAGTAGGGTCTACAACGAGTGGATTAATAGCCGTTATCAGAAGATAGTGTAGGGCTGTATCGTGAATATAGTCAGGTTTAATTACCAAGTGTGTGTTTTTGTGATCTCTGTTTTGATTTTATATTTTGGGAATGGATCCTACTGCGACTACATCTAGGGGATTTTAGGAGAGGGTTAAATTGCCCAATTCTTTGGCATTGTTGCCAAAGACGGTAACTACAATCATTAGGTGTAAAGATGAAAGCTTGCGTTTTGCGGGCATTAATACCAAGAAGTTTTTATGCAGGTTTGAACAGGCAGCTGAAGTTCATGGAGCGACTGAATACAATATGGTGCGTCAAGTACTATTCTTTTTAACTAATGAGTGCAAAGACAATTTAGAGGATCTAAAAGGGCATGAAGAGCGAGATTGGCCAGCGCTAAAAGAACAGATGCTCAAGAGATGGCCAAAGTTTACCTAGGAAACTAGGTATAACATAAAGGACCTGGATATCTTGGTAAAAAGGGTCAAAGCTAAAGGGGGTGTTCGAGACCCTAAGGAATTTAAAAGTTTTAGGGAAGACTTTGACTGAATAGTGGAATATTTAGTTAGTAATAAAGATTTTAGTGATGCTAATGCATCTTTACCTTGGTTTTGTGAAGCGTTAGCACCAGAAGTTGAAGACTGGGAAAAAAGGTGCATGGATAACGAAGGAAAGCTGGTTGAAAAAAGGGACAGAAATTATAAGTACCCTGGATTAGAAGAAGTAGAAACGGCAGTGGAAGCTGAAATGAAGTTGTTTCAGGTTGAGCATCACGCAGCTAGTGTTGCTTTGGATATTGAGGAGATGAATGAAGATGCGTCTGGCAAACAATCACCTCCTCAGATGTCGTCTCCTAAAGTTAAAGTTTTTACTAAGGAGCCAGATTCAGTTATGGCAAGGATTGATGAGTTGGAGAAAAAGATAATTGAAGCGGCAAAGGCAAAAGAGTTGTTTAGGCCCAAGAGCTCTCCTCAACCTTTGCTTTTTTCTGCTATGGTGTGCTATTATTGTAATAAAGAGGGGCATACTAGGATGAGGTGTAATGTGCTTCAAAGGGATAAAGAGGAAAAGGTAGTATACGAGGACGGGACTACGCTTATGTTGGAAGATGGCACTAAGCTTGTTAAAGACAAGGATCGAGGGATGCAAGCCATGGTCATCGATCATATTAATAGAAAGTCTATGGAAGGCAGGTCAAACAAGGGCAAAGAGCCTGAAATTAAAGAGAAAGGCAAGGATGAGAAGTCAGTCAATTTTGCAGTTACTTGCGCAGTGCTGGATTTTAAAGTAAAAGAGGGAGAAGTTGCAGCGCCACTCACCACAGCGCGTTTGGAGATGTTTGCAGCAAAGCACAAGAAAATGGCCCCACCTACAGTTACTAGGCCAAGAAGGACTGGCGCTAGGTATACGAATCCAGAGGATATGGAGGAAGTAGGGTATACTACTAGAGAAAATACACCTGCGCCTATCGAGGATGTTGAAATGGATGGTATGGAACCAGGAGGTTATAGTGTGGATCACCAGGTAGAATATCAAACGGCAATGCTGGAGGAGTCAGAGGTAGTACAGCAAAGAGTGGTACCTGCTAAAAGAATGCCAGGAGCAAGGCACAATACTCCAAAGAACCTACCTGGAAGAGAAAAAGCTGGTGTGAAGGCGACTCAACCTAAATGGAGAATGCAGCGCGCGGTTCACTCTGAGTTTCCTAAAGCGGCTGAGGATTTAGTTGCGCAATGTTTGAAAACTACAGTTTCTGTTCCATTGGGGATGATGACAGCAGTAGCGCAGGATGTAGCAAATGGAATTGTGGATAAGTGTAGGAAGAAAAGGATTGCTAATTGTGCTGAGTTTGATTTTGAACCGCAGTCATTTCAGCCAGTCATTGGAATACCTAGGGCGCCACATTATGCAGGACCCTTAGGGTATTTAACAATTACTGTAAATGGTAAGCAAATTAAAGCGTTAGTGGATACAGGTTCACAAATCAACCTGGTGTCAGTGGATGATGTAGTGGAGTTAGGTCTTCCTGTTAAAGACGGTGAAGGCACTGTCGCAGGAATTGGTGGAGGTAGGTTACCTGTTATAGGTGTAGCAGAGTATGTACACACTAGAGTTGCGGGAGCAACGAGGGATATATATTTTTAAGTTCCAATGGGTGTAGTTAAACCAGTTTTAGGCACACTATTTTTAATGGATTATTCTGCAACTATAGATTATTGTTTGAATAAGACTATTGGAATAAGGATTATGGGTGATGATGGTGTTCCAGTAACAGCGGTCTTAGTAGCACCCAAGGATGGTGGCTGGGAAACTAAGTACTCTGGAGCTGCGCGGTTAGAGAAAGAAAGAGAATTTTATGAGGAAGTCTCAGATGATGAGATAGGGCGACCGCCAGGAAGGCGCCAACATTTTTATTAGGGACTGGCATTTTAGGTGTTACTATCTCCCAGGATGAGAGGAACCCGGATAGTAACCAGTCATTCCAACAAGAAGGGATACGTAAAGCGGTACTTCATAGGTGTCTTGGGAATACTACTTTAGAATGTATTATACCTAAGCTTTTTAATTTCTTTGATTATGGATATTGTTATACTTATATTAAAAAGAAAAGAAAAAAACAGGATTTAGGTGCAACCCATAGTTATATTAGAAAGGGTTTTATTTTAATTAATGAAGGAAGCAGCAAGAGCTGTTTTGCATCAAAGTATAAACCAGTAGCTGTTAAGGTTAAACCAGTGAATGTAGTGATGCCTGATTTGAATCCTCCTTTGCAGAGGCCGGCGCTGTCTAGGAATACTTATGATACCCCTTTAACAAAGTTTCTGCCTGATTTTGCGCCTACTAGTAAGATTATGATGGAAAGGCTTCAGATGGTTAATTTTGGACCAGAGGATTGGTTATAGTAGGAAGAAAAGAAGTTGTTGTTACATGTTATGGCTCTTAGGGAAAATGCTATTGCGTTTTCAGAAGAGGAAAGAGGTTTGTTGAAACACTCTTATGGTAAACCTTATATTGTTCCAGTTATACCTCATGCGCCGTGGCAGAAGAAGGCTTTTCCAATACCAGTGGCTATAAGAGAAGAGTATACGGAATTAATTAGGGGAAGGTTAACTCTGGCTTGTATGAACAGACTATGTCTAGTTATTCAAGTCCAGTGTTTTGCGTTGTTAAACATAATGGTAAATTAAGGGTTGTTCATGATCTTAGGGAGATGAACAAGGTTACAGTAAAGGATGCAGGGATGCCACCAACGCCAGAGGCGTTTGTGGATTCTTTGCGGGACGTGCATGGAATGGATTAGGTGATATTATGGGAGGATACAATGAGCGCGAATTGGAAGAAGCATCCAGACCCATGACAAAGTTTGAAACACCACTGGGGCGCTTCAGGTTGACAAGGTTACCACAAGGCGCAATGAATTCTGTGGCGGTATATCAAGCACAGATGATGTGGATATTTCAGGATGAAATTCCAGAATATGTGGGAATTTTCATCGATGATGGCAGTATAAAAGGACCAGCCAGTGATTATGATGGGGAAGTGTTAGAAGAGAATCTGTATATTAGAAAGTTTGGTTGGGAATATGCGATTAATTTGGAAAGAGTGCTATTTAGGATAGAGGAGGCAGGATTAACAATTTCTGGGTCCAAATTTGCTTGTTGTGTTCCAGTGCTAGATATAGTGGGACATGTGGTATGCAAGGAAGGGAGAATTGTTGCTGAAAAACAGAGGAATAAGGTGCTTACGTGGCTGAGACCAAGAAATACTAAGGAAGTTAGAGGGTTTTTAAGCATCTGTACATATGTAAGAATGTTTATTCGAGATTTTCCTTTGTTGTCTTCACCTTTACAGTGCTTAAGGAGAAAAGATGTTGTATGGGATTGGACAGAGGAATGCGAGGAGTCATTCAAGTTATTGAAAAGGATTGTAGGGAAAGATATTCTTTTGAAGAAATTGGAGTATGGACCAGGCGCTGGGAAAATTACTCTAGCGGTAGATTCTAGTGTGTCCGCAGTGGGCACAGTTTTGATGCAGGAGGATGAGAAAGGTAATGATAGAACTGTCCTTTATGAGTCTAAGAATTTTACCAAAGTGGAGTCCAGGTACTCTCAGTCCAAGCTGGAGTTATGTGGAGTAGCAAAAATTCTTAAGAAGCTACAATGGATGCTTTGGGGGCAGCATTTTGAGCTGCAGGTTGATGCGCTATCGTTGGTGCAAATGATTAGTAGTCCAAGTTTACCAGATGTGCCCATGACAAGGTGGGTAGCACAGATTAATTTGTTTTCTTTCGATTTAGTCCATAAACCGGGAAAATTGTTCACTATGCCAGATTCATTGTCAAGAAGACCATTGTGTGAAGAAGACTTGGAAGCCGAAGAATTTGAAGAAGATAAGAAATGGGTAAATGGGATAGATTATTGTTATGAAAGATTTAACAGTAACTTCCGCAATGACAATAAACTAGCAGGCAGTATTGTCCATGATTACAATAAACTAGTAACATGGAATGTCCAAAAAGACATAAAACTAGATATTGACGATGCAAAGGATTTTTGTAGCAAGGGTAGTCTGCAACTGGATTTAGGGGACGCTGAAGCTAACGTAGCTACAAGGAGTGCACAAGGCGAGGTAGTGGAAGAGTCAGATGATGAAGATGATTCAAGGGGAAGTTAAGACAGTAGTACTCATCTCGAAGAAGGGGAGTATTCTGAAGACGACACATCTATTTATGAGGGAGTAGAGTTTTTAAGGTTATATTTGGAAGGTAATAGTTGACAAAATTTTTGCGATAAAAAGGTTTGGCGCAATATTGAGAAGCGCGCTAAAGGTTATTTTATGAAAAATGGGAAGTTATGGAAGAATAGAACTTTGTCTCCTCAGTTAGTTGTTCAAACTAGGGAAGGGAAGGAGAAGATACTCAGGGAGTTACATGAGAATTTAGGACATAGAGGTCAAGATGAGACGTATCGCAGAGTTAGGGAAAGATTCTGGTGGCCCAATATGAAAAATGAAGTAAGAGATTGGGTTAAATCTTGTCCTGAATGTCAGAGCAGGAGTTACAGAAAGCCAAAAGAGAAAGGTAGAGCGACGGGCGAAGATACTGTTTTTGGTAGGGTCAGTTTAGATGCAGTTCATATAAAAGAAGGACGCTTTAAATACTTGGTAGTGGCCAGGGATGATCTATCAGGATGGGTTGAAGCAGCGCCGTTGGTAAATCTCAAGGCAAGTAATGTAGCTGAATTTTTGAAGAAAGAATGGATTTACAGGTATGGGGTAATGAAGATGGTAACTGTAGATGGTGGCGCTGAATTTGCTGGAGAATTCCAAGAGGTAGTAAAAGGTATTGGCGCAAAGTTACGAGTTGCAACACCATATTATCCTGAAGCAGAGGGAATGGTAGAAAGAGGGCATCAAGTTACAAAGGATGCGCTAGTTAAATTATGTGGAAATGATGGGGAGAAGTGGAAGAACTACTTGCCATTAGTTTTGTTTTCAGACAGGATTTCTGTTAAAAGAACAACAGGCTTTTCAGCTTATGAACTGATGTTTGGTCAAAGGGTGGTATTACCTATTGATCTGGTGGCTGGATCTTTTCTAGGATGTGACTGGGATCAAGTGTGCTCAACTGAAAATTTAATTCTAGCAAGGGTAGCACAGCTTGAAAGGAAAGACGAGTTTGTGGAGAAGGCGTATGAAAGAATGATGCAGATCCGGGACAAGTCAGTTAAATATTGGGATGAGCGCTTAGCGCATAGGTTAAGAAAGCCATTGAACCCAGGAGATTTGGTTTTGGTTTATAATAGAAGTTTAGAAAGCCAATGGGGCAAGATGTTTTCTGACAGATGGAATGGTCCATATAGGATAAGAAAGAAGATAACTGGAGGGTCTTATTTACTGGAGGAATTGGATGGTACTGAGTGGAAGCGACATGTGGCTGCAGATCAGATCAAAAGATTCTACCCAAGGGGTGTTCCTGTGATACAAGATAACCTCCGTAATGAGGAAAAACTACCAGAATAATACCTCCGGGAAGAGGTTAAACTATCAATGATTTTTTATGTTTTTTATGTTACCTCGGGGAAGAGGTTAAACTAACAAGTTATGTTAAGTTTTGTTTTTCTAAGAGGACTCACAGGAGGCTTTGACACAGTTGTGACGGATAGAGGGCGCTAACTGGAAGTTAGGCGGACTATGGCTGAACAGGCAACTGGCATAAGCGCTTAGATGAGGGCGTAGAGGAAAAAGAAATCTTATATATATTTTTTCATTGTTAGAGGGGACATGACCAAATAGGTAATTGGATTAAAGGAGATGTGTTCCATTTAAACGCAAAAGACGCTGGGAATTTAGCTAATGGGTAAAATAACCAGGAGTGGAATAGCAATTTATAGATGGGGCGCTCTACAATTCAATTCTTATTTTACATGGTATATTTCTGTATTGCAGTAAAGGCGGTAAAGTTTTATGATATAAAAGTTTATTTATGATTTTTTTAGGGTTTACAGTTTTTTAAAGAAAGTAGAGGGAGGAAAGTTAGGTGCTCTATAGTATAGAATACAGGTTTAATAAAATAGTGCCATGTCTAAAAAGATTATTTGAAGGCATAGCATGAAAAATATATGAAGACTATGTACAGGGAGAATGGAGCAGCAGGGGTCTGAGTGCGCACAAACTGTCGAATCGCGTCCACAATGTTGGCGGTATTTTCAGTGTTAAGATTAGTTCTTCTGGTATTCATTGAAAGATATGAAGGAGGAAAGATAAGAGAAGAAGATAGAAGATGGAGGAAGGAAACGCTGAGAGACGCAGGTATTTACAGGCTCCTGGGGACAGTCGCGAGTAGAGGGAGGATGTGGTACGCACCTCGCAGGTAGCATAATTTTAGACCAATCAGCGTGTGTAGTCCAGGAAGAACAAAGGATGTTAGCGTAGTAGGTAGTGCTAAAATATAATATGTATTTGTGTGTTTCAAAAAACAAAGGAAATAGAAGCGCGGAAAAGGATTGAGGGTTTGTGCGCTCAGATTTTGCAGCAAGATGTGCCGCACAATGGCGAATTGTGTGTTATTGATTTAGGACTGTAAAGCGCTAGAAAATATGGATTTGGACTTTCCAATAATTATGTGTTACACATTAAGGAAAGAGTTATGGCTTAAGGACAACTTAAGTGCATAGTATACTGTACCACAGCTAGTTGGGTAACTTACTGAAACAGGTAATAAAGGAGGCTAACTAGTTAAGTGAATCATCAGAACTATGAACTTAGTATTAAAGAAAGGAGAGTGGGGACTCAATCACAAAACTACCCAAGAGTCAAGGCAACTAGGATCAACGTTAGAATGGGTCAAACCTGAAAATAGCGCTGAAACAAAAACAAAGGTATAGTCAAAAGCGCATATGTGGAGTATGAGTGAAGCAAGTTAATACTAGTGTTAGTAATCATAGGGTATTTTTTAGGCGCCGTAGTTGTTACAAGCAGTGTACGTAGTTTACTAATAGATTAGTTATTGTTTTACTAATGTGGCGCTAGAGCCAGCGCTGGAGATCCACTAGGGAACTGTGTCTTGAGTACTGGAAAAATATAAAAAGGAGGACTATTTGATAAAGATAGGGAGTTTTTTTGTAAGTAGAATATATAGAGAGATATAGAATAGTAAATTAGAGATATTTCTGACTCTTTTATCATTCGTGCGTCTGTGTGTGTATTTCATATAGCATAAGTGAAAGAGCGCAACATAGAGGGAATATATAGATTTAGTAGGATTGACTATTATTAGAGTTATTTTATTGCTATAATAAGGCATATTCAAAGAGAGAGCTTCAAGAGGGAGTAGCTGTGGATATTAGCGCTTATTAAGAATAGAAATATCCAAATAGTAATACTTGTTTTTCCTGATCTCTAAAACTCATCTCTCATCTTATAAACTTTCTAATCAAATATTAGTGTTACACATTATTGCACTGTTTTTAAAAATAAGAGTGGCAGGCACTTCTTTTTAGAAATTAAATAGGAGAACCAACCCATCTCACATTGTGTCTACTGCTTAGTACTTTAGAACAGTCTACAACGGCCTGTGTGGCCATGGACTTATTTTGCGTGGAGAGTAAAGTGTCTTGAGATCCTTGCAAGAAGTGCGAGTTTTGTTGATGGCGTCGAGTGGCGTGTAATGCCCTATCTCTTAACAATAATGCTGAGCTGTTCACCAATACAAAGTTTTGGTCAATCGGCAACTTGAAGGCCATTGTCAAAGACATATGGGATGTTCCCACTAATAGCAATTCAGAGGTGGATAAATTGGAGTGATTAATCCAGGAGGAGAGGTTGGAGATATCTGGTTGGGCTATGGATGTAGCCTCGGGGAAGCAATAGATGATAGATGACAAAGTAGACAAGGGTGTTAAAGGTGCTGCAGAACAAGTAGGGGAGGAAGCTTCCATGTTAAAGAGACAATTACTGATAATTGAGGACAATGATGAAGAGGAAGTAGAGGTGGTGGAGAGAAAACCATTGTTCCTTGAGGTTGACCCTGAATTTGGGGTAAGTGATTTAATTTAAATTTTATTACTTTGATGGTAACTGATTTTTTCATTTTATTTTTATTATTTTTATTTTATTTTTTATTTTTAGGGGGTGGAGAACACAGATGAGATTCCTGTAGTGTTGACTAGTGGGCCAGTCCCTGAGTTTCCTACTGAGATCAAATGGCTTATTGAAAGTGGTCCGTCAAATACCAAGGATGCTGACTTATCAGTCAAAGCCTTGAATTGATTATGGTCCAAGAAACCAGGACAAGCTTGTCAAATATCATTCTTCAAGGGTTTATGTGACAAGGTTGGTAAAATTGTGGATTTGACTTCATATGATATAGCCAAAGAATTTTTGGATATTGGGGAGGTGGTGTTTGAGAAGAGTTGAAAAGGAATTTGACAAGTCATTGAGAAGATGAAGGAGTTGATTCAATAAAAATTAGAAGTAAAGTAGAAAAAGAAAATTTGTTTTGTATATAGTTTTATCTTGAATATTATTTTATTTTGTTATTCATTTTATTTTTTGATTTATTATGTAAAGAAAATAAAATAAAGAGAAAAGAATGATTTGTGTTTTAAGAAAGAAAGATTTGAGAGAAGAAAAGAAAAAAGAATTATTTAAGAAAGAAAATAAAGGAAATTTAGAGTTTAAAAGAAATTTGATTCAAGATTGATTGTTGAAAAAAGTTGTTTTGATGGTTTGAGTTTTGAGGAAACAGAAAAAAAATGAAAATGAAAGAGTTTGAATGTTGAAAGAAAAAAGAAAGAAAAGAATTTTGGAAAAGAATATGATTGTGTAATATGAAAATGAATTTTAGAAGAAAAAGAAAAGAAAAAAGAAAAAAATTTAATATATGTTTTGATTGTTTTATTTTTTATTTTATTTTTATTTTATTTTATTTTATTTTATTTTACTTTATTTTATGTTACGTTATTTTATTTTATTTTATTTTATTTTACTTTATTTTATGTTACGTTATTTTATTTTATTTTATTTTATTTTATTTTATTTTATTTAAACTTTTGAATTTAGTTTAAAGAAGTATACAGAAATTAGAAATTGAAAAAGAATAGATAAAAGAATTTAAGATTTAAATGTTTATGAAGTTTTAAGATTTTAAGTTTTTAGAGAAGAAAAAGAAAAAGAAAAGAAACAGAGAAAGAAAGAAAAGAGAAAAAAATTTAAGGTTTAGGTTTTGAAGGATATTTTAAATAAAAAGATTTGATAAGTTCAGGAGCATTAGAAATGTTAATGGCTGGTTCCCGGGATGTTTTATTAGTATCATTGAGGTAGCCTTCCCATTCCACAAGGTATTGAATTTTCCCTTTGCGCCTTCTTGAATCAAGAATCCGGCTTACTTCCCACTCTAGATGATCTTCTACTTTGACCGGTTCCAGAGGAGGATGGTTCTTGCCCAGGTATATTTCTCAAGCCAGTTCCAAGAGAGATATGTTAAAAATAGGATGAATTGATTGCCACTTTGGAGGTAGCTTGAGTCAAAATGCATTTTTTGAGATTTCAGCATCAATTTTAAATGGACCCAGGTGCTTCTCAGATAGTTTCCTAGATGGTTGAGTTGTTTGAATATTTTTTGCATTTTGCCATACTTTGTTGCCTGGTTTAAAGAGTGGAGCAAATTGTCAATGTTTGTTGGCCTGTTCCTAATACCTTTGATTTGCCACTTCCAGGTTAGATTGAAGTTTGCCTTAAAGTTGTGAAATTGTTCAAAGATAATGTTCAGAAGGATGATTTATTCTTACATGAATAAGATTTAATCAAGGATGTTGTCCATAGATAGTTTTGAGGGGAGATTGTTTTGTCAAAGAATGTGTTGAGTTATTATACACAAATTTGGCCAATGGTAACCATGTGGTCCAATTGTCTTGTTGATAATTAACATACATTCAAAGGTATTGTTCAAGAGTTTTATTGACTCTTTCTGTTTTCCCATTGGTTTCAGGATTATAAGCAGTAGAAAACTTCCTAGTAATATTTAATTGTTGACATAATTGAGTCCAGAAAGTAGAAACAAACAAAGAAACTCTATCTGAAATAATATCATTGGGTAATCCATGTTTAGAAAATATGTTTTCTTGAAATAATTTTGCTAAATCCTCGGCTGTCACAGTAGTAAAAGTTCTAATAAAAATAGAAATTTTAGAAAATCTATCAACTATAACTAGTATACTATCAAAATTATCTGATTGAGGTAATTGAGAAATGAAATCCATTGAAATTGATTCCCAAGGTTTAGAGGGAACTGGAAGTGGTTGAAGAAACCCATACTTCCTATGTTGAAGTACCTTGTTCCTATTACATTCACAACAGGCTTTAATATAGGGCTTGATTTCTCTAGTCATTCCTGACCAGAAGAAATCTCTTGCTATAAACTGGTAGGTTTTATCAACCCCAGAGTGACCAGCTAACGGAGAATTATGTCTACTATTGAAAATCCATAATTTTAAATCCTTGTCATAAGGGATGACTAATCTACCTTCAAAGACTAATAGACCTGATTCAATACTTAAACTTTTGGCCCCTTGTCTTGAGAGTATTTTTTCTTTAATCCCCACACAATAATTATCTTTAGATTGAGCATCTTGAATTTTGGATAATGGATTTTGTATTGTTTGAGTTTTCATCGTATTGAGTTTATGAGTCTTTAACACTGATTCATTTAAAATAGATTTGACATTTGCTAGGTTCTTGTTAGCAAATGCCTCCCGCAGCTCTGGGTAAATGTTGTCTCAACGTGAAAATATGCCTGGAACTATGCAACTTTTCCCAAGACAATAGGTAATAGTGAAAGAAAGTTCAGATAAGAGCTCAACCCATCTGGCTTAATGTTGGGTCAAGACTTTGGAAGACATAAAGTATTTTAAAGCATTATGATCCATTAAAATTTGAAAAGAACTATTAAGACTGAGAATAAAAGAACACCATTCTTTAATACAATGAATAAGAGCAAGTAACTCTTTATCATGAATTTTGTAATTTAACTCTTCTGCGAGAAATTTGTGTGATTCAAATGCAACAGGATGAAAAAATTTTGTTTCAGGATTTAATTGGGATATAATACCTGCAATAGCATAATCACTAGCATCTGTCTTGACAATTTTAAAAGCAGAGGGATCAAAATTTTGAAGAATTAGAACTGTGGTGAATGCAGAATTCAATGCTTCAAATTCCTTTTGTTCTGTATTGTTGAAAAAAAAGGGAATATCTTCTCTAAGAAGAGAAATGAGCTTTGTAATAGTTTTAGAGTAATCTTTAATAAATCTTCTATAGACATTTGCAAAACCTAAAAACCCTTGTAAGTATTTTACAGATTTTGGCTCTGGCAATACCAATATTTTTTCAACCTTTTTATCATCCATGATAAGGCTGTCAGTGAATAATTTAAAACCTAGAAAGTCAATAGAATTTATGTGGAATTGGCACTTAGTTTTCTTGGCGTAGAGAATATGCTCTTGAAGAAAATTGAGAACTTTTAGGACATGTTTAATATGTTCCTCAAGGGCCTTTGAAAAAATTTAAATATTATATAAATAGAAGACAACAAATTATTTGACAACATCATGAAATATATCATTGAAATTTTTTTGAAAAGTTGAGGGTGCATTACATAACCCAAAAGGCATAACTAAATATTCAAAATTACCAAACCTAGTACACATTTCCATTAAAGGTTCATGGCCTTCCACAATACGTATAAGGTTGTAAGTGTCTCTTAAATAAATTTTAGAGAAGAAATTAGCACCACTAAAAAAGGTAAGAAGTAAACACATAGGAGGAACTGGATATGCATTCTTCTTAGTCACTGTGTTGATTTTTCTATAATCAACACACAACCTAAGACTTCCATCTTTTTTCTTAACAAAAAGAACTGGAGAGCAGGTGGGGATTCACTGGCTCAAATGAAAACTTTTGCCACATTCTCTGCAATGTAGTCTCAAAAATTTGAGATTCATCCTTTAATAGGGAGTAGACAGGACATTCCAAAGGTAATGGACCTACTAACTCTATTTGATGATTGTAGGGTCAATGAGGTGGTAGCTTGTTGGCCTTACAGACTGAAAATACATTAAGGAAGTCTTGATAACCCTCTGGTAGAGTTGATTTAATGGCTTCAATATTTATGTGGTCATCCTCTTCATTGTCAAAAGAGTCTTTCAAGGGTAGATCTGAATTTAGAGAGCAAGAATTGCTTACCTTGAGTCTGTTGAAAACCTCTTTTAGTGAAGTAACCAAGCTAGAAAGGTTAGCCAAGTGCTCATTTAGAGAAAAATTGGATGGTTGCAAATCATCTGGAAGAGAGATGTCTTCTAGCAGGACTTGTTCAGACAGTTTTTTTAACTCCCTATTGACCTGCATTGAAGAATTAGAAATATACTTAGAACAAAGGGGTGATCAATCCCTCTGACCAATCAATTTCCAGATTCCAATGCGTTAAAAAGCCATGGCCAAGAATGGTATTTTCCATCCTTGGGGCATCCAAGACTGTTAATTCCTACTTGAAGGAGGGAAAATTCGGAAAGTTGAAAACCCATAAAACTTTCTTACTGACCCAATACTTGGGTTCCTCTGATTTGAAAAAATAAATTGAAATTTGATTGATATCTACAAATGTCAGCTTAAGTTTTTTGGCAAAAGATAAATTGATAAATGAAATTGAAGCTCCAGAGTAAATGAGACAACTGAAGGGAATATCCTCCTTAAAAAGAAGAAATCTAAAATTTTTAATGGAAACTCCAGTCTTTAAGACATGGAGGTTCTGTGCATTGGGAGAAGTAAAATAGTTTTCTTTGCACACAAGTAAACTATCCTCTAGTTTTTTGACTTAGAACTTTTACCTTCCATTTCCTTTAACTTTGCACAATCTTCCAACTTGTGTTTACCCCCACAGTACATACATAAACCATTATCTGCCCCTCTTTTCCTTTCAGCTTCTTAAAATTCCCCTTTCAGATCCAATACCTTACTGATATTGCCAGGAGTCAAGCTTTTGGGTTTAGACTTATGCTTTCCCTTTTGAATGGGTTTGGATTGGGTTTATTGGGCTGGTCGGGAGTGATTGTTTGAAGGAGGCCCAGATTTGAAATTGGAACCATGAGATTTTTGTGCATGAAACCTTTGTTGAATTCTTCCTTGATGTGTGCCATTGAGTTTGAGGGTCCTATCCATTAAGTCCATCAAACTTTCCATTTTACACCCATGAAGATTCAATTGATCCAGAATCCTTGAAGGAACTCCCTTTTTGAAATGATATTTAAGAGTGACATCATTCCAACTAACTCAAGTTTGTAAAGCCCTGAAATTTGAGATATACTCAGAAGCTTTGCCATTATTGTTCATTCAAAGGAAATCAAGTTCAATCTCTGCTTTGTCAGGTTCATTAGGATCACCAAACAATGTAAAAAGTTGGTCTTTGAACTTCTCCCAATTATTAATGAGTAAATGAGATTCATTTGGGGAAAGAATGAGAAAATAAGGTTTGAACCACTGTTACACCTTTCCTGATAAATAAGAAGAGGCATAAATGAACTTGGAATGATCCATACTAAAATTTTGAGGGTTATTGTGGAAAAGTAGCTTGCATGTTTTCAAGAAGGGACACAATCTGTCAGGGTGTTCTCAATCAAATTTGTCTGGAGATTTCATTGAAGGACTTTTAAATTTAGATCATTTGGAGAAGGCAGGATTAGTAATGACTTTAAACAAGAGTTTCATAATTTCCTCCAATGAAGCAGTTGGGCCAGGGTTTGAAGGTTGGCCTGAAGGTCCAGCAGCCAGAGCTGATAGTGCCTTGTGCATGGTATCCTCTCCTTCAGCTTCTTCCCTGGAGTCCTCAAAATCCTGAGGAATATCCTTTACAGATTTAATTGAATGTTTGAATTCCCTTAACTCAAGCAGTTCAAGAGAGTGAGTGCAAGAAACAGGACATAATCAGGTTGGCCTATCCCTAGCACAAGCTCTAGCAGTAGAACCTATGGGAAGAGGAGTGCATTGAACGGGTTCCATATTTGGATTTAGCAACTGAAGGTCATAGTAGTACAAAGAATGAGAACTACAGAGAATTAAATTATACTGTCACCAGACAACCTATACACAGGGTCAAGGGTGATTCAAAGTAAGTGAGATAAGAAGTAAGAGAGAAATTACAACTTTAAAGCACTGAGAACTACTTCGAGGAAGTGATTGGAAGATAGATCAAAGTAACTAATACTGGTTTGAGATAATCTTTGAAGAATAATTAATGTATATGTTAAGGACACTAACTATTGTAGTAAATCTCACAAAGGACTACAACTCAATAATCCAAGGGAAAGATTTATGGATTTAGGATTTAATGAAATTGATTATTAAGTAAGAAAAGGACAAATATAACAATAGCCTAATAAGAGTTTTACTACTATCACAAATATCTTATAATTTAATTCTAAAGAATGTTGAGCCAAATTAACCCCCTTTAAATATCATATTCCTCCTCACACTGACCCATTAATCAACCAGCCACCCTATACCCACAGACCCATCTAATCCACAGGGGCTCCCATTTACCAGCCATCTAACCTTATAACCTTTCTGCCCTGTTCCTACTTCACAGACCTCCTAATTTACCCTCAGATTCACAATTACCCCCCTGTTTGAATATTGCCTCAATCTTAGTGCTAGATTACACGCACTGGCCTATGATTGAAAAGTATAAGTGTCTTTACCATTAGTGTACTTTTAAGGTTTGGACAGTGCGGCTGATTTGAGAACACAATAGAATACAATTGCCCCAAGTTTTACTTTTTGCACATGGCTAGTGGATTTAAAGCTTGAATGGTGGGGTAATTGAGGTAATTTTGCTTTGAGTTTCACATATCATGTGACAGTGTGTATCCAAGGTTTTCTAATGGCATATACTGTAGTATATGACTTATTTTACTTATGTATACATATTGTATACACTTAATTATTGTCCACATGCCTAATGCATGTGTCTAGCATATTTTATATGCTTATTTTACTTAGTCCTGGGTATATCCAGGCTAACACCTTCACTTATTTTTTTAGCTCTGCTATCCCCAGCAATTACAGCATGGTGAGGTCCCATTATCTCCCCATTGCATCTACTTCAAGCATATTTGAAATTCAAAGCTCTGAAATGGTTCCTCCTCACAATACATTGGCATAATTAAACAATAAAGGAAGAAATTAACCTTGGAATTAAGAAAAACGACTTTAAAGTAAAACCATGGAAGGAAAATGTATAAACAGATGAATAAATCAATGAAAATATATCAAATTAAAATAATTCATCGATTGAACAACACAAAACCACCACTTGGGATTCAAACCAATGAACTTTACCATAATTATGTGTCAGACTTGGAGTTTTATAGTTACAGTCAATGATTAATTACTTTCCATTATTCTGACATAACCTTTATGTGCAAAGATCCACCAAATTGTGATTTTGTGTATTACCCATTTGAATTTCATGCACTAATCTTCATTAATCAAAAGGATATAAAATATGATCTTGAACAAATGTTACAATATCTTGAATCATTGCTACAAATCAGTTTTGTTTCTTAAACCTAATTTAATTTAATTTTCATTTAGCAAAATAATCAAACCCTCATTACTACATTAGCAATAATTTTGATGATCTACATTTCCAAAACTATATATCTATATGAGTAACAAAAGATTACAAAAACCTACTCACACATTTTTATGAATAACTGGATCAAATGCTAATTAGCTCCAACTGACTCCACATTGAATACATGGGGCTGCTGCATGTAGCAGCCTCCACCAGCAATTCTGATTCCACATTGAACTCCATGGTTAGCATGGGTCATGCTGTGCTAGTATATATATATATATATATATATATATGAAGTACCTAGAATTTTTTCAAGCCAAGTTCTCCAACAGAATTTATTTTTTAGTGTTTGCCAGTTTATGTATTTGTTTAATGACACAAATATACAAATGGATAAAAAAAATGATGGTACCTATCAGAAGGTCTCTTTTGGTCTAGAAGAATTTTCAATGGTCCAATGGTGGTGATAGGTGTAGGAAGACTCAAAATTTCGAAATTGTGTACAGATTTATTTCTTTATAAGATATTACTCAAATAAAAGGTAAAAAGAGTTATTATGATTATTTTCAAGCCTTAGAAATTTGCAGATGTAAATACTAAGATGGTGAATAGTAGTAATAAATTAATTTGTTGTGTATAAAATATAATGTGTAAAGTAAGAATGGAATGAAAGAAAATAGCCAGAATGAGAGCCCTTATATAGGCGAGAAGGAGAGAAAATTCAGAATCAAGATTCTATATGCATGAGTATGGGAGAAAGAACAATTCCATTGTTAGACAATTCAAATATTAAAGTTGTTCTATAAAGAATGTACCCATATACTGTATTTAACTGTATATGTCCATTTTATTTTATTTGTTTTATTTTTCTGTAAATGTCAAAGTAAGAATAAAATAATTTGGATTTAATATTAAGTAATAATATAATTTTATTTCACCTCTCAACTGTCATGAGAACATTGTCAAGGGATAAAAAATGAGAGACATTAAATTTAAATAATTACTTGATTTTACTTATTTTAATTAGTTAAATTATTATAAGTAAATTACAAAGTAAGTATAATTAATAAAATAAGAAATAAAGGCGTGGCTCTATCCTATTAAATAATTAATTATTTGCTGGGTAAGTCTAGTAGCCTGGCTGACAGTACCAAACAGTTGACAAACTAGGAAAGCAAAAAAAAAAAAAAAAAAAAAAAAAAAAAATCAACAATGACCCATAACAAAACTTACAAAATTATAGTTGTATCTCATTTTATTTCTCTAGTGACTGTGGTGGACTATGACTGGTCATGAAGTTACAAATACAGTCAATATTAGTCTCATATTAGCAGTTATAGTAGTTATCAGGCATCCACATTAGCTATTATCCCTCACTCCATACAAAGGATAATAATGGTTTGAGTGAGATGTTTAAGCTTAGCCTCATAGAAAAATACATATCACCCGAAAAAATAAACCTTCCCTGACTGAACTATGGTAATTCAATTGGGGGGAGGCACCTGCTAGCAGGTGCCAACATTTTTTTCCTGGTGTATCATTATCCTGTATCTAAAGTGATCTTTCATTTAATGGTACCCTCACCATATGTACATCAGTCATAACATACAACTATTTCACAAAAACTTGCGAATTTCCGCCCTCTAAATCCTCTACCAAAAGCATAACCCCAATCACAGAAACGCATGTTTTTGACAAGTGAGGGAGACAAAAATACCACAAGCTTTTTCGAAATACCTGCACCCTTCTATTTTTTACTATGTTGCAGTTCCCCTCTATCATCTGTAAGTGAAGAAATTTTTAGCAAGTCATTTTATAGCGTTGGGCTTTGAGTAAAGGCCCTTCTGCAAGGCACCACCATTCACTTCAATGCTTTCAGCCAATAGAAAACGCAGCTTCAGATCCTTTTTACTTGATGGACACAAAGCAAATATTAGTTCAGATACACAATAATTTATTACCTGTGGGGATAGATATAGATAACTGGTAGACCTTTACTAGTTACAAGTTGAACAATACATATTGAAAGCCATATACATTTGGTTAAAAATATAATGTGTTGATTCCCATGAAGAAAAATGAAATGTTATTTGACAATCTGAAGGATATTTTGGCTTGACCATTTTCATAACATGCTGAGAAAGTTGGCAGGATCGAGTGAATCATATTCGCTCTCTGGGGGTAAATCTTCTAACCCATCTAACACGTTTTTTTGAGAGACAGACTTAGATTTGTCTGTCTTCTTTTCTGCATCTTCCTGCACGGAAGAAATATTAAACAAATCCAATATTTGATCTGTGTCCAATGATCCTATATTTGAATTTTGTTGGGTGACAATGGAAGTGGCGATATTTAATTTGAAACGCTGCAACCTGGAATTATGTTTAAATTCATCAACCAAAGATTAAACAGTCAGTATGCAAAATAGCGTACCCCATGATCTTCTCTTCCAAAGTAGCTCTAGTAATTAAGCGATACACGTTGACCACCTTCTTCTGGCCTAGTCGATGAGCCCTAAAAACACAACGAATAAATAAGGAAAGAATTTTTTCAAGTGAATGTAAGACAAGACAAACCGATCCATTGCCTGAAGGTCCTTCATTGGATTCCAATCATGCTCAACAAAAATGACAGTATCAGCTCCAGTCAAATTCAACCCTAATCCACCTACGTGCGTCGTCAAAAGAAGACAGTCGATACTGGGATCAGAATTGAACGTTTGCACTATTGAATGTCGCTTCATGGCATCAGTACTACCATCCATACGCATGTAAGTAATTGACGGCATATGCGTTTGAAATAAGTCATGCTCAATAATGTCAAGCATCTGCTTCATCTGACAAAAGATCAAAACTCGATGCTGAGGCACATTACTTTCTTCTGTGGCTGGGTCGGCTGGATTAGCAGTAACCGAAAGGCCTATTCCACAATCTCTCAAAATTTGTCGAAGAGCCAACAACTTGGGTGAGTGATTAAGATCTTTTAGTCCCTTTCCACCAAGATTGTTTAATATGATTTGATGTTGAGGAACTTCAGATTTAAGTACTAAGCTTGGATGATTGACCAGCTTTTTAAGATATTGCAGAGCTTGAAATACGTGAGTAGAACGACCACTATCATTCGATTTGCTTGACTTAAGAGCACCCTCGACTTCAGTTTTAATTCTCGACTTGGAGAAATCCTCATACAGTTGCTTTTGGAGGGGGGAAAGATCACAGTAATAGTCTTGTATAATTTTTGGCGGTAAATCATCAAGGACATCTTCTTTCAACCGTCGCAAAAGAAACGGCAAAACCTGTTTGTGCAATGCTTCCAAAGCCAACGCTCCAGCTTCTTGTTCTTTAGACGAGCTTTTAGCATCCCTACTAGCACTGATTGGCTTGCCAAAACGATCACTGAAATATTTTTCAGTTCCCAGATACCCAGGCATTAAGAAGTCAAACAAACTCCATAACTCTAAGGCGTTATTTTGGATCGGCGTACCAGAAAGTATTAGCCGGTGGTTGGCTTTGATCATTTTGACGGCTTTAGACAATTTTGATTTGGAATTTTTGATGATATGCCCTTCGTCTAATATACAATAATTCCAAAAAAATGTGCACAATTGGTCAATGTCATTACGGACTATATCATATGACATTATAACTACATCATATTTTCTAATTCTCTTCACCAAAAGGGATCTTTCAGTTGGACCTCCCACGTATAGCAAAGGCTTAAGTTGGGACGCATAAGTTTTAATCTCGTGAGCCCAGTGACATGTCAAAGTTGGGGGACAGACAACCAAAGACGGCAGATGGACAGTATCAGGAGACTTGGTCTTTTTATGCAACTCTTCACGCTCATGATGCTTGCTGGCTAGAATACAAATCGACTGAAGAGTTTTACCAAGACCCATATCTAAATTTTGATAAACAGAAAATTAGTCCTAAATTGAAAATTGGAAACTGTAATGTAGTTGCAAGCAATTACCATCACAAAGTATTCCATGCAGCTGGTATTTTGCTAAAAAGGCCAACCAACTAATGCCTTCACGTTGATAATTTCTGAGTTCGGCTTTGATCATAACTGGAATTTTGTATTCCTCAATTTTGCTTCCGCCTAACAACTGAGATAAAAACTCCCTTTCGGATTGTCGCTTCTCAAGCATTTCGGTGGAAAATCCAGGAGGATCAGGAACGCCAGCTTCTAATGGTACTAATTTAATCAAACTAGCAAATGTGTTAGTCGCCACAAATCGAACATCGTCATCACTGTCACTCATTCGACCCAAAACGGGAACAACTAAAAATATTACGTAGGCTAATAGCTTGATATCTAATTCTTCCACAAGACCTGAATGCAAAAAAGATTCACGTTAGTGAAATGTGTGACTCATATGTTACAACAAACAGTTTACGAACGTGAAATCAGCTCAATCGCTCCCTGTCTGTGTGTCACATTTACCGGATCGGCAACAAGAGGCAAGATCTCATGAATTATGTGATACAGACCCTTTTCTGTAAGAACAGAGCATAGAGCAGCATAACATTTAGCTACCGAGTATCGAATAACAGCAAAGCGACTCCTAATGGCGTGGCAAAGTGGCTTGAATACGCTGCTTAACTGCTCATGAGATGACACTGGTAAACTTGAGCCAACTACAGGTAAAACAGTTAAACAATCAAGGAGGTCTTGACCCAATTTATTCGACCCGCCTGATTCAGCCGACATTTGTTTATCGGCTTCATCCACTCCCCCTGAAGCATAAAGGGTCAGTAACGGCTCTGACATGCAATACCAAAGCTTTGGTATGCGGTGAATTAGTGCGTCCCCAAAACGTGAAGCCAATGAAGATAAAGCTAGTTCAGCTCCTCTTCTCAAGAGCTTGGCTTGGGCAGTATCTTCGGGATTTTGGGTAGTATTTGAATCTGAAACATTAGATGCATTCTTTGTACCACTACCGGGAGCTGAAAAGATACCCCGTTTGCTAATCCTTCCCTTGGAAAAAGTGGGAGTTTGAGATTCATCCTGGCACAAATAGGTTGATAAATTACCAATTATTTTGTCTGTCGGATCATTGCGAACTGGCGAATCTGGAGAAGTGCAAATGTCAATGAAGTAAGCTAAAGCTTTGGCTGATCGCGTCTGAAAATCAAGATTAGTTTCGCTCTGGAAAAAGGCAACATCAGTCTTGATCCAATTCAAAAATATTGTGTCGATCTACTAACTTTAATGCTTTGAGTTAGGCCTTTAATCAATGGTGAAATTTTGCCGGGTATCACGCGCAGGGCTACAAGGGCTGAAGCAACTGCCGCATCCAATTGCGTATCAAATATCGTTTTATCTTTTTCATACAAGATAATCACATCAAGTAGCTTTCTTCTACGATCATCTAAGCTTGCCATGGCCGCTTTTTTGCCCGATTTGCCCACATGAGGAACCAGAGCTAAATATTCTCTATTCGCAATGGTCACGGCGTGAGTGATATCAAAAACCTCTGAGGCTGGGAGTGTTGGCAATTTCTCTGCAGGCACCTTGCCTAAACTTCCGAAAGTAGTCAAAAGACCTTCACAGTCTTTGCGAATACCATTCAAAAGAATGTCTAGCTCAGCATATGTAGTACAAGGAGTAGTAAATAAGGAAGAAGACAAGAGAGTGGCAGAGATAGATTTCGCCATATCTGACTGTTGGAATTCAGGTTGAGAGAGATGAGAGAGAGATAAACATAGAGCCCATTCTTCGATAACTATGGCGGAAATCATTTTGGTGAATGCGTAGCTTGATTTTATATTTTCGATAATGATTTTAATAGACAATTCTTGCAAGGGCAGGGAAGAATAAGCCATAAGGATTCCTAAAGCTTTTGCAGCAGCCAACCGGCCTCGCATAATGTCATCAATTGAAACTAGCGACAAATCTTGTGACATAATAGGCTTATCAACATTGTGTGCTAACCCAACATCAGAAGATTCTTTGCCAGAAAACATAGAATCCGCCACGAAAAATGCTGCAGCATCTAACTTTTTGGTTCGAGGAGTGACTAATAAATCCATCCACACAAGAATGTGTTGCTGTGCGATCGCCAATAAACAACTGTTACCTTCGTCATCGCTCGCCAATCCCAGGATAGAATCGTGCCAAACTTGATGAGAAACCATCCGAACATCTTCTCTCTCTTCAACAAGTAAATTTTGATAAATTAATGTCATGACGCGATAATCAATCCAGCTCGGCTTTGGAAGGTTGGACATCCCTACAAAAATTAACAGAGCCTTGACCACTGACAAGCGGACCGTTGGAATAGTATGCCGAAAAAAAGGAAATAGCCGTGGAATCAAGCATGGAAGTGTCCGACCTCCCAAACTATTTGACAGATGACTTAGTACCGCAGGATAGGTAATAAGATTCGCTGTTAGAGCAAGATGGTGAGCAATGTACGACATAATTTTCGTATAAGTAAAAATGAGAAGAGTATATACCAAGTAAATCCATTATGTTACCGACAGAGCTAGATAAATCATCTTTTGAGCTTGCTAATGCGTCCCATAAAACATCTAACAATTCGACTAATCTTGCAGGGGATCTTTGAACAATCAGATCGGTAATAGGAAGCAAGGCACCTGAAGCTGCAGCACGCACATCGTCATCCAGATCTCGCAAACCAATGAAAGAAGAGTGAATAATGACCGGAAGAAGAGATTTATTGAGGCTGTGGTTAACAGAGTCAGACGGTAAAGTTGCAGTGTCCTCATGACCTTGAACCGTATCGTTTTCTTGCTTAACACAAGCCGAATCATGGACAGATTCATCAGCCTCCTTCCTAAGCATGTCACTTTTTATAGCGACAATGTACTTCATGCCCATCAAACCAGCATGCCTGACTTGCCACGCGTACCCTACATTTTTGGACATTTTTTGATGACTTTGCTCCACCATGACAGCCAAAATATTCACAATATGAGTCAACTGAGGTTTTTCCATCCATTTGGCGACTAGACCAACAGCTTGAGCACCAATTTCCCGTACTGGCGCCACGACTTGATCACCCACATAATCACCAAATCGATCAAGGCATAGCAGGCAGATAAGTTCTAATGCCAATACTTCAAGCCAACGCTGGTGATTTGTGGTATTGTCGACTCTACTAGCTCCAACCATTTTTCCAGCACCTGTTGCTTGAGTTTTGAGAATGGCTAGCAATCCGACAATGGCACCATGTCGAGTTTCCCATTGAGGCGAAAATATGTCTATAGTAAGATGTTCAACAAACGTGATAAATGGCCATGTATCAGTGACATACGTTAATTTCGCAGGCGCCAAAGGAGTTTTCTTATTTTCGTCTATCAAAGCAGATACGGGGCCACCTCTAGCTGTAGCCTTGGCCCCCGGATCAATGACCACAGCATTACTGGTTGCTGCTTCGCTGAGTGGAGGAGTGCCAGACACAGGAACAGGAATCCTGGCTGTTCCTTGGTTGCTTTCTGAATCAACACCTTCTAAAATCCGAACCTTATGTGGGAGTCCAGCAGGAGCAGACTGAGCTATGGCACCAGGAGTGCTAGAGCTTGTAGTCTTACTTAATGCTTTTCGCTTGCGTTTGAGTGCGTTACGCTCACGAGCAGAAAGACCTTCAGTGGTCTCTCTCGCATCGATAAATTCTTTGGCATCGACAGAAGGCAGGAACGAAGATGGAGAAGACAAAGGCACAAGAGGGGCAGGAAAATGAGAGGTGGAAGCAGAATCCGGCTCGATACACATGTCCGATTGAGAAACATTTGGTGCTTCTACGCTAGACTTGTGGTCAGTGGCTGACGTGGTTGCAAATTCGTCATCCTCTAATTCCTTTGTGACGTCCATCCCAACGGAATCTTCATCGAGGCCACTCAGGAATCCAAGCCCCAAACGACTAGCCACATCTTGTTTGGCAGCAGCTAAACTCTCAGCTGTTCTTCCTCTACTCAAACGATGATCAAATTCTTTTCCAGCGGAGGAAAGTAGCAATGTCCCTTCTGACAAAACCTTGGGCAAATCAAACGTCCGAAAACTCAACCCATCACGTATCGATTTGCTATGGGTGTACTGCTGATGTAACTTTTCTTCTTCATCTGGAATCATTGCATCTGGATTATCTGGATTTGTAAGGTTGATAAAGGGTTTAGCTGCAATATATGTTTCACTCAACGTTGGATCCCAGGTTCCAACCGCCTTGCATATTGATTCGACGGCCTGACCAGCTGCCTGACGAGTATCCCAAGTTTTGCTGCGTAAAAATGGGAGAACCTTTCCGAGGAGATTCACAATCTCGGTCCATTCTCCATCAACACCCCTCCAATCAGACTGACTAGACCCGGTAGCAGCAGCAAGTTTAGAGTTGATGCTAGAAATTGCAGTTGGAGATGAGTGTTGGACTGCTTGACTTGCGATTTGACCCAACTGACGTGCAGCAGTTAGTCGTACGGATGGAGTTGAACCAGTATCAAGGAGCAACAATAATCTGTCAAGTCTGGAGGTTGATAAACAAAATATGCATCAGAATTGGAAGAAAAGAAAACTTGACCACCAATATGCATATGGCATGTCCAAGAATGCATAGCAAGACAATCCGCTTACCGTGTGGTCATCTTCGCAATGATTTTGATTGGTTACAAATGATATGTTAGAGTCACCAATCAGCACAAGTAAAGCTCAATTGTGCTAAAACACTAATCAAAAGTTTTGAGCGTGACCTAATTTGGTAAACCATTCAATATTTAAAAAAGCAAAGTGGGAATATCATATATATATATATATAGCTTTGAATATATTATGAAAGTATTCAAAATCAACTAGAAAGACTTACCGGAGAAATGCACTGATGATCGGAGAACTCCGGTTTAGCCAGAAGGGAAAGGCGGCTTGTTCCAGAAAAAAAGGGCGAAAATAGGCGTTATAAAATCAAAGATCAAAATTAGAGAAACAAAGAAAGCAAGTGAAATCAATATTAATCTCGGTCCTCACTTAATTTGGGGCAGTTTATAAAGAGGTATGAGCCAATAGAGGCTAAAAACAATAAAATAGTATTACCAGAAAAAAAACTTAATACGCTGGTAGTTTTTTCCGTATAAACGATTAAAACTGAAACAATTGGACTTTTCAATGGGTGGATAATGGGGGGTGGGGGTCTGCAAAATGGGGGGTGGGGACAAGGGCAATATGGCAGGGGAGGTGTTCTTTTTTATGGATGTGACGGGCTGCAGCCCGCCCTTCGATCAGGTGTCTGTGCGCGTGAAACCGTCTTTTTGCCTCAACTTGTGGTTGGCATTGGAAGACAAAAACACAGCAAGCTTTTTTCAAGTAGCTGTATGTACTTTGGATACCCACTCTATTTAATTCAGCCAATCTCCCGCCCCCACTTCCTCACTATTCACTCCTTCTATCGCCTGCCTTCATTTTTCCTTTAATTTACACATACATCCTTTTACTTTTTTAATTACCTATACACGAAGCTATTTCCCCTCTGAAAATTCCTTATTCCAGCTTTACAAATACAAAATCTATCATGTGTCATCTGTAGATTGTTTTAGGGTCAAGGTCATGTCTATAATCGCGTTCAATCATGGAAATTGTTACAACTCACAGCTGCTTGAGAAAACCTTGGAGGATTCTAAGATTTTTTTTTTTTTGCTTTTATAGAATATGACTTATGGTTAGCTGGCCTGGTGCATCTGTCCTCTTAGATAGTCACAATCCCAATTCCTTAAATTTAGCTAATCTAGCCCTAACCCCACAGTCTGGCGGGAGCAGGGGAATAATAATTCTTTCAAAAATTGTGATGACGCTTGTGGTTTTTTGAAATCCTCGCGCACGCACTTCGCCCCTTTAGCCTCTCCACCCCCCTGTTTCTGATGTGGATTCAGGAAGGATAAAGTTCATCGCTGCCAAGATGCTGTATTTACAGCATCTACCCTCGTGCCTATAAATTGAATCGGTATACATACTTTACCAACATTTGAGCTGTTATTCCACCCTCATGCCATTTTAGACCTTCGGTAGCAATCAATACAGCCATATTCGAAACGGTTGGTGCAGTTTTACTAATAAGTTCAAAACTTTTGGACAGCTCAATTGACATTCGGCAGCAAACTTAGCCTCCCTTCACCAAAAATTTGCCAGTTTCTCTGTCAAATGTCAAGCATCACCACAGGAAATTTGGGGGTGAATTGCTAGCAGTTCTCACTCTTTGAACTCCATGGTGACACTAATTTATGCCATGTATCAGACCTACCATAAATATCACGTTGAGAATAAATTGGAGTCACATTTAGTCTGAGATTTGTCCTTGATTAAGGCCCAGTGTGCCCTACATTTAGCACAAGTTGATCCAACAAAACTGTAATTTGATCCTTAGTTAAGCACCAATTGAGCACACATTGATCTAACATACACATTATGCATGTGTACTCAAAATACATTATTGATGCATATTGAAAATTCATACATATTCAGTACCAATTATGCATGCATACTCAATATGCAATTTGCATTATGCATAACGCATAATGCATATTGAATAACTCATGTTGCATATTGCATAAATCATATTGCATTTTGCATAAAGAATATTGTATATTGAATATTTCATAATGCATAATTCATAATATATATTGCATAATACATAATACATAATGCATAGTTCAAAATGCATAATGCATAATGTATATTGCATATTGAATATTGCATAGTGAATAATGCATAATGCATAGTGCATAGTGCATATGTATATTGCATATTGCATATTGGATGTGGATGCATAATGCATATGCAACATGAAATATTCATGCATACAAAATGTGAAAATTAACCTTCTACTGAGAAAAGTAAAAAATAAGTCATGTTACCTATAATTTTGAAAAGGGAAAAGAGGAATGATGATTTAAGCTTTTTTTACAATAGCCTTAGTTTTCATTATATTGTTAGAAAATATGCCTTGAAAAACTATATTGAAAAAACCTGTATCCTTGGTGAGAAATTCTTCATCGAGTTTAAAAAGCAAATTTTAACTGTTAGCATTATCTATATAGCTTCATATATGAAAGACTCTATGTAAAAAATTAATATCATAAGTAGTTTACTTATTTATTGTCCATCTCATTTTTATTCTCTGCATAAAGCTATTGAGGAAAAAAATATTTAAGAGATTTGTATATTTTACCATGTCTATGTGCCCCAAATTCAATGTACCAAATTGTGTTGAATAATCATTTGTTGTATTTGATTTGTGTATTTTGGGTTGACTGCAAAATGAGATTGCCAACTGGGATGCAAAAAGTTGGCATGCAATATGAAAATGAATATTGCTTAATTAACAGTGGCATTCTAAACTTGCAATTTCACTGATAGAATTTCATACTTGGCTAGTAGTGTGGGGGAACTGGGATGCAAAATAGCTGGCATGCAATATGAAAGGAGTATTGCATATGAAAACAGTGGCAAGCAAAATTTGCAATTCCACTCATGGATTTTCACTCTTGACTAATAGTACAGGGGTTGGTAGCAGTGGTCAAGCAACCACTAAAAAAATTTGTGCACTTATTTGTGAACAGAGGGTATCATGAGTGTAGAATTATGGAAGGTGCCCATAATTTATTATTATTCCTTAATTTTATTGAATAATTTTCATTATTGAAAATGACTTTTGGTTTGTTAATATTTGATCTAGCTGTGCCAGAGCCTTTCTCAATATTGATGTTACTCTTTAAAAATTATTGAATATTTTCCATTATGAGGATTTGATTCTGGTGCAAGATAATGTTGGCTCTATATTATGACTGTTGAAAAACAGAATTACCTGATTAAAATTAATTACAGTCAGGAAAATATGTAGTGATGGTATTTGTTCACTTTCATTATATGTGAAGGTTGGTTTAATTGTCATATTGGCCTAATGACTGAAAATTGTGGTTCACAAATTTTCAAGTCACTCACTCTTTGAATAATATTAAGAGTTGATAATAGGCATGGATAGTGCTCCAAAGTGAATGTTGGCTTGTGGGATCATGTCATCACTGAAAATACGTTAAATATTTTTTAATCATGTAATGATCAGTTAATCAATGGTGTGAACACCAGTAAAAAATATGTGTTGTGATTTAACATCATATTTACATTTGATGTATGGATATTTGATCAACTCAGTAGCTCATGACATCTAGTAAAATATGTCAAAAACTATAGATGGTGTGGATTATTTTTCTTTCACAAGTTGATAATGAGGAAATGATGAACCAATGTTTTGGAGATGAACATGCTGGTATTGTCAAGTCTTGTGGGTCAGAGATAGCATTTTTGGGTAATTTGAATAATAACTTATATTTACAAAGTCTGTGCATTCAAAGAAATGCCCTATGGTTGATAATCAGCAAAAGGTGTTAGTGTATACTAGTATCTAAGTATGATTTAATAGTAAGTATTAATGGTCCTGCTACTTATTGATAAATGATTTAGTGATTAAACCTCAGGAGAAGACTAATAAAATAGTTATTCTCAATATAAACTCACAATAGTTGGATTTTTATGCATGCTAGTGGTGGCAAATAGATAAATAAAATATAGTTATAGCTTATATAAAGATAATATCAATTTATAAATGCTTAAAATATATTTATATATAATAATAATTGTTTTATAGTGTTTATTTGAACTTTAGTAAGTGATTGATGTCCAATAACCCATCAAATCCTCCCTTACATATACCAAAATCCACTGGAGTGCACAGACCTTCAATCCAGATGATGTCACTGCTATCCCTGGCAATTACAGAACTGGGAGGGCCCATCACCTCCCCATGGCCTCCACTTCAAGCAATTTCAACACCCAGGCCTCCAGTAAGGACCCTCCATCACAATTAATGATACCACAGACCCATACCATAAATAGAATAAAAAGATAAAAGTGGATACCATAATGAAACAGGTAAAATAACTCATCCAAAGAGTATATAATGAAACCCAAAGCATATAAAAGAACCAAATTAACTGTTCAAGCCCCCAATAACATCTCAAAGAATCCATATTAACCCAGTAATCATATCCCCACCCATAAATCCATGAAAATCCATCAAAGGAAGCAGATTAGGTTGTCCAAACTGGATATATGCACCTGAAAAAGGTGTATATGCTTGTGTAGGCATTGTGAGTCCACTGAATACATCCATATGATCTAAGATAAGCAGAAAAATAAAGGTTATAGGCTATTAAGAGGTTAAAACCCACTTATAGACCTAAATATACATAATATAACTACATATTTCACTGAATATGAGGTTTATGTATACATATAGGCTTATTTATGTCTATAATTACTTAATATTACTTATGATAGGTATCTTATGACTCCATTAACACCTTAATAAGTATAATAAGGCTATGGATAATCTATTTAAACTACTATAAGTCATATAATAGTGTAATAATTATATATATAAACATTATAACCATATATATAAGTATTACAACCTTTATTTTAACTTATAAGCTTAGTGTAAATAAGGTTATCTTATTTTAAACATAAGAGTTACTCAGTCCTGGGGATACCTAGGCTGAAAAAAGGTACAAATAACTATGAATTCAAGTTAACTCTGACAACCATTTTTGATGGACCACAACAATGTGCATAAATAGACTTAGACATCTGGTGCAAATTTTTTCCCCTAGGCATTTATATTTATCAAACTAGTTATTGGTAGAAATATTAAGAGTCAAATCATTTTTCACCACAAAAAATATTGTGTGGACTGGTTAACAAGATACTTGATTAATGCTTTACTTCTAGAATGATGGCTTCCAGAAAGTACTTGACTGATGGTAAGAAGCATGTTTGTGCAAGTGGGTTACATAAAGCATAAAAAAGGCTTCAACAGGTCCAATTTATACATTATAAGGTTTTTAAACCTTTGAATAGCATTGTTATTATTTTTTTTGTCCCACCTATATTTGTGCTAAAGTATGTATTGATTAATAAATCAATTTTTTACTTAGGAAAAATTATTTAAAATACAAATGTGAAGAATATTGAAGCATTATTATTTTACAACTCATATGATTTACTAAAATCATTTCATGTTAATGGCCTACATTAAGAAAATTCAGATATCACAGTTTCCACATATGTATGGTATAATATTTATCTTTTCATAATAATAATATAATGAACTTGTCCTTACAAATTTATTATCTATTATTTGGTTATTGTTGAATCTTGTGTGCCACATGCATCTGGTCAAGTGCTATACTTTGATCATAATAATAAAAAGATATTTGGCAGTTAAATATATTTATTGTATGCTAAGAAAATATTATTTTTTACTTTTCATAAATTCAATGGCTTAATGCTATGTTTTTAATAATAATTGTGTGTTGTAACATGCTTTCCTTTTTATTATTATTATTTGAGGTAGTATTATTTTTTGTTCCAAAGGAATCGGCCAAAATGTTTTATCTTCAATAATGATAATTTAATAAATTGCATTTTTCAAATATGGGATTAAATCTTAAATAATATAAAAAAAGGTGGTATATGACTTTACATGGCAATAAGTGTTCTCTGAGAATTGGAAGATGCTGAAAAAAATACTTTTATAAAGCATATCAGTAAGGGTATAAGTCTGTGAAAGTTTGGCAAATGTAATTATTAAAAAGTCCTTCTCAGAAATGGACCATTACTCAGGTGGGCACTTTAGGTTCTGTACAATAGGATGACAAGGGTTTTGCTAATTTTCATAGTATTTGATTTTTGGAAAACCATAAAGGTGAAGGTGTAACAGACTTGGTCAAAACTGTCCTTCTGAATGACAGTCCAACACGCAGAAGGACACTTTAATAATTCATATCATCTAGGTATTATTTGTATACATATCTATCTTTTATGCATTATAAAAGTGTCCTTCTGAGCTTTGGACTGTCATTCAGAAGGACACTTTTAACCAAGTCTGTAACACCTTCTGTCAGCCAGTCTATCTCAGGAGCCCAGTAAATTGTTATAATAATTTATTGGAATCATATAAGGGAATAAAATTATGTATTTTATGTATTTAAGATAAAATATTTTATTAAATAATAAAATTATATAAATATTTTGTAAATAAGTAAAATAGTTTTTATTGTAATTTTATTATTAAGTAAATTATTTATTGCATAAAAATATATTATATTCTATAAAATCAGGGCACATTTTTATGTATTTAATATTTATAAATTAATAATCAATTAATTATATAAATATATTATAAGTGTAACAATTAATTGATCTTATAATGAAATTAAATTTTAATTAATAAAATTTATATATTAAATACAACTTGTAATATATTATTATCCATAAATATTGGGCACCTTTTTGACCCTTAATTGTGTCAGTAAAATTATTAAATAAATTAAAAAAACTTATTTAATAAAATAATATTAAAATTCTCACTTTAAATTAGTAACATGATAAATTAGTTATTTGTTTCAATTAAACTAGTTATTAAATTACTAAAATAGTTAAAACAATGAATTAGTTTCTCATTATACTGGGTCAAATTGATTACATAAATTTTAGCGTGAAAATAATTTTATTTGTTTTAATTAAACCCTTTACATCTTATTGTAATACCTGTTTAGGATTTTTTTCTCATAGTTCTCATGTTTCATACTCACTTAGTTAATTATTATATTAATTAATTGTTTTGAGATTTTATGGTGGGAAAGATATTTAATTACTCAGGGGTTTAGTTTACTGTTTCACATTTTTCTCTTAATTGATATGGTTTCATTAAATTTTTTTGATTTCTTGTTTCATATTACTACTATTTTTTACATACATTTATGGTGCTTCAGAGGTCCTCCTTGCCTATAAAAAGGCCTTGGAAGTCCCCTTTGGCAGCCATCACTTACAATACTTTATTATTATTTTTAACACTACAAGCTTTATAAAATATTATATAAATAACTAGAGGTTGCTTTAAGTCTGTTAGTATTTATATTTGATATTTAAGAAGAAATAAAGACACTTACTTCATCATTAGCCCCTATTAATCCAGTCCTTCTTGTTGTATCAATACTCACAAAATTTGCCGTTATAAATCTCTTTTAACTAATATTTTTATTATATTTCTTTTTTTGTTTTCCCCCCTTATTATTCATTTTCTTTTTCCTGTTCTCCTTCTTCCTCCTTTTCTTCTTCTTTTTCTTCTCCTTATTCTAGACAACCAGACAATAATTGGGAGCCCTTCCAAATGAAAATGACGACTTTTGACAAACGACTCAACGCATGGACCACCTAGCGCCAAAACATAAATTTTTTAATAACCATGTTTCGAACTTGGCTTCGAAATTTTAGGTTTATATATAATAAATTTATATATATTTTAAGGTTCTTTCTCAATAACTATAGTAAGTAAATCTTTGCACCTATCAAATATATTATTAATTTTTTTTTGCAATAACAGTGCCTTGGCTATTTTGCTGAGTCATTGAGTGTAAGTAATCAATTTTTTTAAAAATACGTTTTTTTCCTAGTTGTCCATAATAGAGTTATTCTCTTAGTCCAAGAAGATCTTTATTTTTGTAAAGAATTATTAAATCAATATTTTTATTAAAATCTTGATATTAATGGTTGACAATAATAGTACTCAGTGGTTAGTCCCAATATTAACAATATATTTTTTGGTATTAATTATTTTTGAATGAATTCTTAATCCTTTTTTGGTTGGTCCAAAAATAATTATTGTTTATTTCTTAATAATATAATTTGTAATTACATATATTGTATTACATTTTTATTGATAATTGATTTATAATCTGAATAAAATTTATATTTTTATTTTTTAAAATAATTTGAATTTTTTTTTGAAAAATATAAATTTAAATCATTAATTGAATTCAATTAATTTTTGTTTACAGTTTTTATGTCCAGTAGCTTTGAAAGAAGCATGGATAATATTCATTTTGATGAAAATGATGTAGATGTTGATAATGAATCTGTAGGTTCTTCAAAATTAACTTACAAAAATTCTTCTGCTGACAAAAAACCTTCATAATCTTCAGGAAATAGAAATTTCAGGAGGAGTGTGAAACCCCCCTCCCCCAATTACTTTGAAAGAAGTAAAGTCTCAGATAAATTGGAAAAATCCTCTAAAGGGAATAATAATAAAAAAGATCCATCTGGCCCAGCAAATTAACAATCTCTCCAGTCATATAAAAGAACTGAAAGCAGAAAGAATGAAGTACAAGGCAAGAGTAGACACACTCTGGAAACAGATTCAGGAGCTCTTAAATCACAAGCAGGTTCAACCTCCTCCTTTACCAACCACTCAACCCCAGCCTCAACCTCAGCCCCATCAGGCACCCAGCTCTTTCACTCAAAGTCAAAACACTTTACAAGTGGAACAGTGGAAATGGGAGTACCTGATGAGCCATTACCAGCAGAATTTACAGAAACCATCAGCTCAACACCCTGGCCTATCCAGGACACAAACCTACCATCAAACTCCTCAGGCCCATCTTTATCAGGGAGGCAGAAGAAAGAAGGCAAAGGGGAAATTTCCTCCCTTACCATGGTAAGTAATTTGTTTGATAAACATCTGGTATGTATGATAATAATTTTTTTCTCCACAGGTAAACTTGTTGAAAATGGTGAATAAACTGTTAAACCTATTAAAAGAGAAATTCCTGTAATGAGTAGTCCTAATGATGTAATTAGTAAATTGTCATTTGATGAGCCTTTACATTTAACTTCAATTTCTTTAATCAATCCCTCTCGTGAAATTAAAAATGATTCTGTTTCCCCTGAAGTCTATGCCTTACTTGAGAAAACTTCTGAGGAAATATTGAAAGATACCCTTGATTTTAATGTTGTAAAAGACAAAATTTTGAGAGATGTATTAGTGCATGAAAGTGAAAGATTAAATAATTTGCATTTACATTGTAAAGTGAGCCCTTCTGTACAAGATACAGCTTATTTTTAAATAAAAAATACTTTGAATATTGTTCTTAGTCAACAAAAACAAAAAAGAAGTTATCATAGAGCTATTTCAGATAAAAATATTCATCTGCATAAAACTTTGAGTGAGTTAAAACCCCTTATTGATGAGAATTCTTCATTGAAGAGTAAAAATAAGTCTCTACACAATGAGTTGAAAAAGCTGAAAATTGATTTCCAGGCTCTGAGTAACAAATACTCAGTTTATGAAGACAGAAATGTTTTATCCCTTGTAAGAATCAATGACCAAATGTCTGAAATTCCACAGATAAAAAATTATTTGTCTGACCTACAGGAAAAATTCTCAGCCTTACCTGTAAATCATTATGGTGTAGATCAAAATGCTACCCATAAGCTGAATAAAAATGAAGGAAAAGAGCCTGAAAAAAGCAGCTCCTTTCTTCCTCCTCTTTCAGCCATTAAACAACCTTACAATGAGTCTTTGAAATCTTTTGCAACTAGCAAAAAATATTTTAATGGCCATGAACCAGCTGTTTCGGTAAATAATGAAATTTATGAACACCTGTCTAAACTTTGAGAATTATTAATTTAAATAATTTTAATCAAAGGATGGACCATACCACTAGCCAGAAAAATTGGCCTAAGCTGGATCAGTATCCCACCTTTGATGGTGACTCTTCATGTCAGCCAGGCTATACCAGGAGCCCAGTAAATGATATTTTGATTTATTGGACCTGAAAGAGGGCTTAAGAATTGCCTTTGATGTATATAAATTAATATTTTATTGCATAATAAAATTATATAAGTATCTAATTAAATATAAGTGTTATATTAATTTTATTGTTATATAAATTATTTATACATTTAAATTAAGCATAATATATTTTATATTCTACAAATAATGGCACATTTTTATGTATTTAATAATTATAAATTAATAATTAATTAATTACAAACATATATTATAATTATATGTGTAAAATTGACTTATAATGTAATTAAATTAATTAATTAAATTTATATATTAAATAAAACTTTTCATATATTATTAAACAATAATATTGGGCGCTTTTTTGACCCTTAATTGTGTCAGTAAAATTATTAAATAAATTATAACACTTATTTAATAACATGGTATTAACATTCTCAATTTAAATAAGGAATATCATTAAATTAATTATATGTTTCATCTAAACTAATTAGTGAATTAATTACATAGTTAAAACAATTAATTAAAATTGCTTTATACTGGATTGAATTGATTACATGGATCTTGGTGTGAAAATAATTCTAATTGTTTTAATTAAATCCTTTACATCTCACTGTAATAACTGTTTTGGGATATTTTAATAACTGTTCTCATGTTTCAGACTTACTTGGTTACTAATTATTTTAATTAAGTGTTTTGGGAAGTTATGGTGGGAAAATGGTTAATTACTCATGGGTTTAGTTAATTGTTTCATGTTTTTCTCTTAATATCTATGCTTCATTTCTATTCTTTTATATTCTTGTTTTAGCTTATTACTATTTTGTATATACTGATTTGTGGCGCTTCAGAGGTCCCCTGGTCTATAAAAGGGCCTTGGGTAATCCCCTTTAATGCATCACTTATTACACTCACATTTTATTACATATTTAAATATTATACAAATTATTATTATTATTATTAGTCTTATAGTTTTAATATAAATCTTAAAAAATTTCAAGGTTGCCATAAGTCTATTAATAACCATAATTGATTGCTGCGCATTGAGACATAACTTTAAAAATTATTAAATATTATTTAAATCCACTACAGTATCATTACTCATAAGTTATTGTTGTATTACTCTCCATAAATCCAATCAAACATCTACTTTTAAATTACTACTTACAAATTAGTATTTATCTTCCTATTCTATCTCCACTTTTTATCTTCCTTTTTCCTATACCTTCTAGATGACCTGTCAATAATTGGAAGCCTTTCCAAACGACGACGACAACTGCAATACTTGCTACAAATGACATAATGCACAGACCACCCAAACCAAAAAAGTAAAAGTTTGCTGCGACCATGTTTCAAACTTGGGTTTGATTGTTTTGGTTTATATTGTGTTAAATAATATATTATTTTGAAGTGATTTTATGATCACTATAGTAAGTTAACCTTTGCATCTCTCACTTATATTATTAAATTTTTATTGCAATAACAGTGATTGTGGCTTGATTGCTGATTCACTGAGTGTAAGTGTTCAATTATTTTTAAAATTTTTTTTATTCCTAGTTGACCATAATAGAGTTATACTCTTAGTCCAAGAGGATCATTAATCTTAAATAAATTATTAAATTAATTTCATTAAAATATTTTTGATTTATTGGTTGACCATAATAGTACTCAGTACTTAGTCCCAATTTGCCAATTTATAATTTTTGGTATTATTATTTTGGTTGACTTATAAAACCTTTGTTGGTTGGTCCCATTATAATTGTTGTTATTTTTTAATAAAAAATTGTATTTAAATATACTTGTATTACATTTTTTGTTAATTAATTGATTTTTTGAAAAAATTTTAAATTTTTTTTGTTTTGTTAAAAATTCAATAAATTATATTTTATTTTGAAATAAAAATTTGAATCATTAAATAATTTTTCTATTTTCACAGTTTAAATGTCCAGTAGTTTGGCTAACAGCATGGATAACTTACATGTGGATGATATTGAAGTGGATGTTGACACTGAATCTGTAGGTTCTTCTAAATTAACTTACAAAAATTATTCAGCTGACAAAAAACCTTAAGGACGTGGAAATGGCAGGAGAAGTGGCAAACCCCCCTCAACAAACACCTCTGAAAGAAGTAAAACCTCTAATAAATTAGGACAATCCACTCAAAGGTATAAAAATAAAAAAGATACCTATAACCCAACAAGTAAACAATCTGTCAAGTCACATCAAAGAACTGAAAGCAGAAAGCATGAAGTACAAGGCAAGGGTAGACACACTCTGAAAGCAGATGCAGGAGTTATTAAATCCCAAAAAGGCTCAACCTCCTCATTTACCAGCCTCCCAGCCTCAGCCTCAACCTCAACCCAATCAAGTACCCAGCTCCTTCATGCAAAATCAAAGCACTCTGCGGATGGAGCAGTGTAAATGGGATTAATTGATGAGCCATTACAAACAGAATGTTCAGCAACCAACAGCTCAACACCCTGGCTCATCCAGGACACCAACCTACCATCCATCTCCTCAGCCCCATCCTTATCAGGGAGGCAGAAGAAAGAAGGCACAGGGGAAGTTTCCTCCCTTGCCATGGTGAGTAATTTGTTTGATAAACATGTTGGTATGTATAATAACAAATCTTCTTCAGGTAATATTGTGGATACTGGTGAAAGAACAGTTAAACCCTTAAAAAGACAGATTCCTTTAATAAGTAGCCCCAATGATGTAATTAGCAAATTATCATTTGATGAACCTTTACATTTGACTTCTACTTTGTTAATTAACCCTTCTTTTTCAATTAAGAATGATTCTGTTTCCCCTGAAGTCCATACTTTAATTGAGAAAACTTCTGAAGAAATATTGAAAGATACACTTACTTTTAATGTTGTGAAAGATAAAAATTCGAGAGATATGTTAATACATGAGAGTGATAGATTAAAAAATTTGCATTTACATTGCAAAGTGAGTTCTTCTGTTCAAGACACTGCTTATTTTAAATTGAAAGACACATTAAATAATGTCCTTGCTCAACAAAAGTCTATTAAATCTGATCACAGATCACTTTCAGATAAATATAGTCACCTATGCAAAATTATTGATGATCTAAAAGATGAAAATACTGCTTTGAAGAATGACAATATGCTTCTGCATAGTGAATTAAGAAAACTGAAAATTTATTCTCAGAATTTGAGTAATAAATGCTCTATAGATGAGGACAGAAATGTTCTATCTATTTCTAGGATTAATGATCAACTATCTTATATTCCTGATTTGAGAAATAAATTATCTGATATTAGGAAACTATTTTCTGCATTACAGGCTGTCCAAACTACTCATTATCATGAGTTAGGAAATTTTTGCTCAAACTTCTGTTAATCATAATAATAAACAGCCTGAACATAGTGGTTCTTCTCTCCCTTGTAATGTACCAATTTTACCAGCTGAAATTCATTCTGAGAAATCTGTTGCATCAAACAGAAATAATTTAAATGCTCACCATGAGCCAGCTACCTCTGTGAATAATGAAATATCTGAACAACTTTCAAGACTTCAAGAATTGATAACCTTGAATAATTCAAACCATAGGATGAAACATCTCAGTAGCAAGAAAAATTGGCCTAATTTGGATCAATATCCTACCTTTGATGGTGATTCTTCATCTGATTGGCAACAATTTATCCAAAGAATTGATAATTTAAAGAGATCTTATAAACTACCTGATGAGGAAATTGTTTCTAAGCTAATTTCTTTATTTTCCAATGTAGCTTTGATGTGGTATGAATCTGTTCTATTAGATAACAACCATTATACATGGAATGATTGGAAATCCTTGATTGAGAATCAATTTGCTGGTTCAAAATTCAGGTTGGCTCAGCAAAGAATGTATGAGAATACTAGATATGTATCCTCCTCTGTTGAAAACCCCATTGTTTTTCTTATGAAAGTAACAAAAATCCTAAGAGCAGTTGATCCAAAGATGGATTATGATATTTGGAGAGATAAAATCTTGTATAAATTGCCAAATTCTCTTAGAGATTTAATTGTAGCTAGAACTGAGCATGTAAGGGAACACTCTTCTTTCATTAACATCTGTAATGAGGTACTGCTCAACCATAGATATGAGCCAAAGAATTACCTTGGTAAATCTTATCATGATCAGAATAAACCCTCTACAAAGCCCCCAGAAAAATCTGGTAAACCCTCTGCCCCAGTTGCACCTAAAAAATATGAAACAAATACTTGTTATAAATGTAACAAACCATGGCAAAAGGGTCATGTTTGTGACAAGAAAATTCATCTTGTTGAACAAAATGAAGACACTGATGAGACTGAAATTGATGTCAATAATTCTTCTAGTGACTGTGAAAGTAATATCTCCTATGACAATGACTCTGTTAAAGATGTTTTAATGTTGGAACAGGATGTCCATTATTTAGAAAATATATCTGAAGATTGTGTATTGGATTTATCTTCAGTGGAAAATGCTGAAATAATTAAAAATATTACTAACAATTCTACAGCCATATCCCCTTTGAAAGAACCTGTTATCATTAACGGTAAAAATGTTTATGTAGTTCTTGACTCTGGTGCTGGAGGAAGTGTAGTGTCTGAAAGAGCTTTAGCTTCAGTAGATAAGGATTATTTGAGTAAATTATTACCTATAACTTCTGAAAAATGGAGAGGGTATGGTTCTACCTTAATTCCTATTGGAAAATACAAAACCTCTGTATTCTTCAAATATAATGGTGGTTTTGTCAGAGCTATTTGTGAATTTGTTGTCATGAAAAATGATAATTTAAGAAATTGGGTCATTATGGGTAATGATATTGTGACCATGTTTGGTGTGAAATTGGACCCAGCAAATAATTGCTTCACCTTGGAATTGAATGTTAAAAGAAAATTCAAAATTTCCTCCCCTAGAAAACCTTCTGGGCATCTGTTAAAGTCTTGTAACTCACTGATCCAGTGTAAAGGCAGAACAAAAATTGAAATGGATGATTTATTAAATGAAATAAATACTGCTTCTTTTGGTAATCAGTTAACTAGTGAACAAAAGGATTCTATTATTGCCTCAATTACCTCTTTCCCTATGGCTTTTGCTCATGGTTCTCATGTCTTAGGAAGTGTTCAGGAAGAAATGAAAATTACCTTATACTGTAACTTGAGTGATATTCCTCCTAGTCTTAAGAAAAAACCATATCCTGCTTCTCCAACAAAAAGAAAGGATATTGAAGATAATATTGCCACATTATTAAAAATGAATATCATTGAGAAAGTGGATGTCACCCCCAACTATTGTGTCATCTCCCCAGTCTTAATTTTTTATGAAAAAGATAAGGCTAGATTATGTGGAGATTACAGAGCATTAAAAACTTATACTGTTGATGATATTTATCCTTTACCCAGAATTAATTCAATACATGCTACCTTGCAAGGTGCAAAATTTATTAGTTGTCTGGATGGTAATAAAGGGTATCATCAAGTTCCAGTTGAGAAAAATTCTCAAATTTTTTTGCTTATTGCTACTCATATGGGAATATATAAGTATGTTAGAATGCCATTTGGCCCTAAAAATTCCCCTTCAGTTTTTCAAAAAGTCATGGATAACACTTTCCATCAGGAAATAATTGAGGGATGGCTCATGGTGTATATTGATGATATCATAGTTTTTTCTAAAACTTTTGATGAAAATATGGTTCATTTAAATAGAGTTTTCCAAAAAATGGATGAAATCAATATGACCTTGTCCTTAAAAAAGTGTAAATTTGGTTTTCAATCCTTGAAAGTCCTTGGCCATGTTGTGTCAGGCTTACAAATTTGTGTAGACCAAAACAAAGTTGCTGCCATTCAAAATGTGAAAGCACCAACTTCTGTAAGAGAAATCCAAAGTTTTTTGGGTATGTGTGGCTATTATAGACAATATATTAAAAATTATCAGGTCATAGCCTTGCCTCTTACCAAAATAACTAGGAAAGTGTTGCATTCATTTGGAATATTGACTGTCAAAAAGCTTTTGATACATTAAAATGTTGCTTAATGACAGCCCCTATCTTAGCTCTTCCAGATTTTAACAAACCATTTTTCCTGTATACAGATGCTAGCTTTGTTGGTCTGGGTTCTGCCCTCCACCAGAAAAAAATTATTAATGATAAATCCTCAGAGGTTGTAATTTGTTATATTTCAAGAACCTTGAGAAATAGTGAATTGAAATATGGTGCCACTCAATTAGAGTGCTTAGCAGTTGTTTGGGATCTTGAGAAGCTTCATTACTACCTAGATGACCAAAAGTTTGAATTGGTAACTGACTTTAGTGCTTTGAAGTCCCTCTTAAACCTAAAAACACCAAATAGACATATGTTTAGGTGGAAAATTGCTGTTCAAGAGTACAGAGGTAGAATGACAATTATCCATAGGGCTGGAAATGTTCACTCCAATGTTGATATGCTGTCCAGATTTCCTCTGCTAAATAATGACTCCAATCCTGCTTATGTACCTGAAGAAGATACTATTCATATCCATGGTATATTTATAGTTGATATGGAAGAGGAGTTATTACAATTAATTCTGGATTCATATGATATAGATACTGATTTGAATAAATTAGTTAATATCTTAAATGATCCTAAGAATGCTTCAATTCAAGCATTAATTAAAACTCTTCCTGCAAAGTATCAAAATGCTTTGATTAAAGGAAACTTTTCTATTGAAGATGGTTATATATATTATAGAAGAAAGCTTACTAATGTAATTGTAATTCCTCCTTCTATGAAAGAAACTATCCTCAAACTTTGTCATGATGACATATAAGCTGGTCATTTTGATCTTGAAAAAACATTAATTAGAATCCAAAAACACTGCTTGGTGGGCTAATATGTCTGAAGATACAAAATTATATGTTGAATCTTGTGATTCCTGCCAGAAATATAAAAGGTTGACTGGTAAAAGAGAAGGGTTATTACAACATATTAAAGCACCTGATGCTCCTTGGCAAATAATTAACATGGATTTTGTCACTGGTCTTCCTGTAGCAGGTAAAGACAGTTTTAACTCTTGTTGGTTAATAGTGGATAGATTCACCAAAATGTGCAAATTTATTCCCAACCACAAAGATGTATCCACAAAAGAATTAGCTTTCTTATGGTGGTCTTACATGTTTAATATTGTTGGATTTCCAAAAGCCATTATCTCTGATAGGGATCCAAAATTTACATCTGAGTTTTGGACTTCTTTGATGGATATTTGTGGCTGTGAGTTAAAATTGTCTACAGCTCACCATCCTCAGACTGATGGTCTAGCTGAAAGAATGATTCAAGCTCTGGAAGATGTGATTAGAAGGTATTGTGCCTTTGTATTAGAATATAAAGACAATGACAGACTTACTCATGACTAGGTCACTCTATTGCCTGGTCTTGAATTTGCATATAATAGCACTGTTCATTCTGTCACAGAGAAAAAGCCTTTTGAGCTTTGGCTAGGTTATGTCCCAAACACTCCTGCTAAGATTCTCAATAATAAATTACCTAAGTTGGAACTACACCCTGGTGTAAAATCTTTTATGCAAATGCAACAGCTATGCAGAAAACATGCTCAAATCTGTATTGATAAAGCATTTGAATAGAAAAAGAAAAGATGGGATAAATCCCATAAAGAATACACATTTAACAAGGGTTATGAAGTGTTGATATCTACTGTGCATTTCAATTTACTAGGTAACAACAAATTAAATGATCCTTTTGTAGGACCATTTGTTTTTAAAAAAATGGTTGGAGATAATGCAGTAGAAGTTGTATTGTATTATCCATATGATAGAAAACATCCTGTTTTTCCCATTTCTTTGCTTAAGCCTTATACTTTCAACAGTGACTTATTTCCCAAAAGAAGGGGAAGATCTAAGAAAAACCCTCAGGAAGCCACAGAAACTGCAGAAATTGATAAAATTCTCAATGATAGAATTATCACTTCTGAAAGAGGTACTGAATATTTATTGAGATACAAGAACAAATCTTCTTAAAATGATGCATGGATACCTGGCAAGGAGATTTCAAATCTTCCTACTCTGTTAAAAAAGTACAAAAAGAAAAAATCTTAGCATTTTTTTATTGTTTTTTTTAGAGTGAGGGAGTGTCAGCCAGGCTATACCAGGAGCCTAGTAAATGATATGTTGATTTATTGGACCTGAAAGAGGGTGTAAGAATTGCATTTGATGTATATAAATTAATATTTTATTGCATAATAAAATTATATAAGTATCTTATTAAATATAAGTGTTATATTAATTTTATTGTTATATAAATTATTTATACATTTAAATTAAGCATAATATATTTTATATTCTACAATTAATGGCACATTTTTATGTATTTAATAATTATAAATTAATAATTAATTAATTACAAACATATATTATAATTATGTATAAAATTGACTTATAATGTAATTAAATTAATTAATTAAATTTATATATTAATTAAAACTTTTCATATATTATTAAACAATAATATTGGGCGCTTTTTGACCCTTAATTTTGTCAGTAAAATTATTAAATAAATTATAACACTTATTTAATAACATGGTATTAACATTCTCAATTTAAATAAGGAATATCATTAAATTAATTATATGTTTCATCTAAACTAATTAGTGTATTAATTACATAGTTAAAATAATTAATTAAAAATGCTTTATACTGGATTGAATTGATTACATGGATCTTGGCATGAAAATAATTCTAATTCTTTTAATTAAATCCTTTAAATCTCACTGTAATAACTGTTTTGGGTTATTTTACTCACTTTTCTCATGTTTCAGACTTACTTGGTTACTAATTATTTTAATTAAGTTTTTTGGAAAGTTATGGTGGGAAAATGGTTAATTACTCATGGGTTTAGTTAATTGTTTCATGTTTTTCTCTTAATATCTATGCTTCATTTCTATTCTTTTATATTCTTGTTTTAGCTTATTACTATTTTGTATATACTGATTCGTGGCGCTTCAGAGGTCCCCTGGTCTATAAAAGGGCCTTGGGTAATCCCCTTTAATGCATCACTTATTACACTCACATTTTATTACATATTTAAATATTATAAAAATTATTATTATTATTATTATTAGTCTTATAGTTCTAATATAAATCTTAAAAAATTTCAAGGTTGCCATAAGTCTATTAATAACCATAATTGATTTCCGCGCATTGAGACCTAACTTACAAAATTATTAAATATTATTTAAATCCACTACAGTATCATTACTCATAAGTTATTGTTGTATTACTCTCCATAAATCCAATCAAACATCTACTTTTAAATTACTACTTACAAATTAGTATTTATCTTCCTATTCTATCTCCTCTTTTTATCTTCCTTTTTCCTATACCTTCTAGACGATCTGCCGATACTTCATCTGATTGGCAGCACTTTGTCCAAAGAATTTATACTCTTAAAAATTTCTATAAATTGTCAGATGAAGAGAATCTTTCTAAATTAATTTCTTTATTTTCTAATGTAGTTTTAATGTGGTATTAATCTGTCTTATTGGAAAATCAACATTATACTTGGAAAGAGTGGAAAACATTGATTGAAATCAATTTGGAAGTTCAAAATTCAGACTTGCTCAAATGAGATTATATGAGACTTCTAAATATGCGTCCTCTTCTCCTGAAAAGCCTATTGTTTTCCTCATGAAAATAACAAAAATTCTTAGAGCAAGGGATCCAAGAATGGATTATTATATTTAGAGAGACAAAATTCTCTATAAATTGCTAAATTCTCTGAGAGATTTGATTGTGGAATGAACTGAGCATGTGAGAGAAAATTCTTCCTTTATTAGTATCTGTAATGAAGTTCTACTTAATCATAGATATGAACCAAGTAATTATCCTTTAAAATCTTATCATGACCAGCAAAAGCCTTTAACAAAACTTCCAGACAAAACTGGTAAACCCTCTGCCCCAGTTGCACCAAAGAAATATGTAACAAACACTTGTTTTAAATGTAACAAACCATGGAAGAAGGGACATATTTGTGACAAGAAAATTTATCTTGTTGAGCAAACTGAGGAATCTGAAAAAACTCAAGCTGATCTTGATGATTGCTCAAGTGACTGTAATAGTAATATTTCTTATGACCATGATTCTTCTCAAGAGGTTCTAGTCTTAGAAGTAGATATCTAATATTTAGATAATTGGTCTGAAAATTGTGATGTTGATTTATCTTCTGTTGAAAATACTGAAATAATTAAGGATATTACTTACAGTTCAATTTTAATATCACCCTTGAGAGCACCAGTTATCATAAATGGTAAAAATTTTGAGGTTATTCTTGACTCTGGTGCTGTAGGAAGTGAAGTGTCTAAGAAAGCACTAACTTCAGTGGATGAATATTATCAAGGCAAATTGTTACCTATAACATCTGAAAAATGGAAAGGTTATGGTTCTGTTTTATGTCCCATTAGAAAATACAAGACCACTGTGTTTTTTAAATATAATGGTGGTTTTGTCAGAGCTATTTGTGAATTTTTTGTGATGAAAAATGATAATTTAAGCAATTGGTTTGTTATGGGAAATGAAATTTAAACCATGTTTGGCATTAAATTGGATCCTGAAAGCAATTGTTTTACCTTAGGCATGAATGGGAAAAGAAAATTTAAAATTTCTTCCTCTAAAAAGCATTCCTCACCCTTATTAAAATCTTGCAATTCATTGATCCAATGTAAAGTGAGACAAACAGAAGAAATGGATGTATTATTTTCTGAAATAGACACAGCTTCATTTGGTGATCAATTAACTAATGATAAAAAAGATTCAATAGTTGCCTTGATTACATCTTTCCCTATGGCTTTTGCTCATGGTTCCCATGTGTTAGTATTGGTTAAAGATGAAATAAAAATTTCTTTTTCCTGTAATTTGAATGAAATACCTCCTAGCCTTAAGAAAAAACCTTATCCTTCTTCTCCCACCAAGAGAAAAGATATTGAAGATAATATCTCAACTTTATTAAGTATGAATATTATTGAAAAAGTGGATGTTACACCAAAATGTTGTGTCATCTCTCCAGTTTTGATCTAATATGAGAAATATAAAGCTAGACATTGTAGAGATTATAGAGCATTGAATACCTATACTGTAGATGATATTTACACTTTACCCAGAATTAGCTCTATACATGCTACCTTGCAAGGTGAAAAATTCATAAGCTGTCTGGATGATAATAAAGGTTATCATCAAATACCTGTTGAAAGATCCTCCCAAAATATTTTTTGAACTGCAACTCATATGGGAATTTATAAAAATGTTAGGTTGCTCTTTGGCCCTAAAAATGCCCCTTCAGTATTCCAAAAAGTAATGGATAACATATTTCATCAGGAAATAATTGAAGGATGGTTAATGGTTTATATTGATGATATCATAGTTTTTTCTAAATCTTTTGATGAAAATATCCAACACTTAGGAAGAGTCTTCCAGAAAATGGATGAAATTAATATGACTCTATTCTTGAAAAAGTGTAAATTTGGTTTTCAATCCCTGAAAGTCCTAGGTCATGTAGTTTCTGGCTTACAAATATGTGTAGACCAAGGTAAAGTTGTTGCTATCCAGAATGTAAAAGCACCAAATTCTGTAAGGGAAATACAAAGTTTTTTGGGAATGGGTGGCTACTATAGACAATACATTAAAAATTATTAAGTCATAGCCCTACCACTTACCAAATTGACTAGAAAGGATGTGGCTTATATATGGAATGAGGATACTCAAAAAGCTTTTGATACATTAAAGAAATGTTTAATGTCAGCTCCAATCATTACCCTTCCAGATTTTAATAAGCCCTTTTTCCTCTATACAGATGCAAATTTTATTGGACTTGGAGCTGCTCTACACCAGAAACAAATTATTAATGATGAAATTTCAGAAGTAGTAATTTGTTATATTTCAAGAACCTTGAGAAAGAGTGAATTGAAATATGGTGCCACTCAATTAGAGTGCTTAGCAGTTGTTTGGGCTTTAGATAAGCTTCATTATTATCTAGATGATAAAATTTTTGAATTAGTTACTGATTGCAATACTGTGAAATACCTCTTGAACTTGAGAACACCAAATAGACATATGTTTAGGTGGCAACTTTCTGTTCAAGAATACAGAGGTAGAATGACTATTATTCACAGGGCTGGAAATGTTCATTCAAATTAAGATATGCTGTCTAGATTACCTCTTCCAAATGATGTATCCAACCCAGCTTATGCACCTAACAATGAAAAAGTACATATTCATGGTATATATATTGCTGATATGGAAGAGGAACTTTTGCAATTAATTCTGGATTCATATGATAAAGATTCTGATTTAAATAAATTAGTTACAATTTTGAATTATCCAAAGAATGCTTCTATTCAAGCATTGATAAAAAATCTTCCTCCAAAGTACCAAAATTCATTGATTAAGGGAAAGTTTTCCATTGAAGATGGTTATATTTATTACATGAGAAAACTTACAAATGTCATTTTTATTCCTCCTTCCATGAAAGAAACCATCTTAAAACTTTTTCATGATGACATATTAGCAGGACATTTTGATCTTGAGAAAAACATAATCAGAATTAAAAAACACTTCTTGGTGGGCTAATATGTCTGAGGACACTAAATTATATGTTGAATCTTGTGATTCTTTTCAAAAATCTAAAAGATTGACAGGTAAATAAGCAGGATTGTTGTAAAATATTGAAGCACCTGATGATCCTTGGAAAATCATAAAGCTAGATATTGTCACTGGTCTTCCTGTAGCAGGTAAAGACAATTATAACTCTTGTTGGGTAATAGTGGATAGATTCACCAAAATGTGCAAATTTATTCCCACCCACAAAGATGTATCCACTAAAGAATTAGCTTTCTTATGGTGGTCATACATGTTTAATATTGTTATATTTCCAAAAGCCATTATCTCTGACAGAGACCCAAAATTTACATCTGAATTTTGGATTTCTTTGATGGATATTTGTGGCTGTAAGTTAAGATTATCTACAGCTCACCATCCTTAAACTGATGGCCTAGCTGAAAGTATGATTTAAACTCTGAAAGATATGATTAGAAGGTATTGTGCCTTTGTATTAGAATTTAAAGACAATGACAGATTTACTCATGACTGGGTTACTCTATTTCCAGGTCTTAAGTTTGCTTAAAATAGCACTGTTCATTCTGTAAATGAAAAAATATATTTGCACTTTGGTTAGGTTATGTCCCAAACACTCCTGCTCAAATTCTAAATAATGAATTACCAAAGTTGGAACTACACCATGGTGTAAAGTCTATTATGAAAATGGCACATATATGCAGGAAACATGCTCAAAGCTGTATTAATAAGGTGTTTTGCATGAAAAGAAAAGATGGGATAAATCTCATAAAGAATACACATTTAACAAGGGTGATGAAGTGTCAATATCTACTGTCCATTTCAATCTAAAAGGAAACAACAAATTAAAAGATCCTTTTGTGGGACTATTTGTTTTTAAAAGAATGAATGAAGATAATGCAGTAGAAGTTGTATTGTATTTTCCATATGATAGAAAGCATCGTTTTTTCCCCATTTCCTTTCTTAAAACTTATACTTGCAACAGTGAAATATTTCCCAAAAGAAGGGGAAGACCTAAGAAAAACCCTAAGGAAGTCACAGAAACTGCAGAAATTGATATAATTCTCAATGATAGAATTATCACTTCTGAAAGAGGTATTGAATATTTATTGGGATATAAAAACAAATTATCTTAACATGATGCATGGATACCTGGAAAAGAAATTTCTAATCTTCCTACTCTGTTAAAAAAGTATAAAAAGAAAAAATCTTAGCATTTTTTTATTGTTGTTTTAGAGTGAGGGAGTATCAGCCAGGCTATCTCAGGAGCTCAGTAAATTGTTATAATAATTTATTGGAATCATATAAGGGAATAACATTATTTATTTTATGTATTTAAGATAAAATACTTTATTGAATCAAAATTATATAAATATTTTATAAATAAGTAAAATAATTATTATATTTGGGGGTATCAATGTTGACCGATCCACACTTAAATTAATTGTGGAAAATAATCTGAATACCCCAATTATCTTCCGCAATTATTTTTGCTAATAATTGGGTTATTAGACACTTTACGTGTCAATGTTCACCTCTTATCTGACATTTTTTTACTCAATTTTTCATAACCACATCTTGGACAACTTTCTGTCATAACCACATCTTGACCTACTTTCTGCCATAACCACATCTTGGACTACTCTCTGGATATGGCTTCTACCTTGCTGCACACTCACATTCTCGTCCCATCCTGTCCATTCTATCCGCTCAGAACCCCTCACCATCTCATCTGCTTCATTCTGCTCCTTTTCATCTTCATTTATATTTTAACATACCTCATCGTCCTAGATCTTCTCAAAGGCAGCCATCACCAAGTTGTTCTTCAAATCCCACTACTCCCTCTTTCCCCTGCTCAGCTGAGAAATCTAAGACCGTTCAATTAAAAAAAGATGATCATCTCATTCTTATCAACTGGATGAAAACCAAATCTAACTATGATTCTTGTTTTGGTACTGAGTATTCAACTAAAGTAGGACGGCCCCCAGCATCAAAAGTTAATGGCTGTCTATTAATGGCAAATGAATTACGGAATAAGACCAAGGGAAGGATTGATATTTTGCCTAAACAGATGTCTTAACGCTTCAAGCATTACTGAGCCAAATACAAGAAGGCAAAGGCTCTTTCATCTTCCACTGGTTTTGGGGTTACCAACATTGATATAAGTAAGGGTATCAAATTCATAGATTATAAAATTAAATCTTTATCTCCTTAATTTAAAGAGATGGATGCAATTTTTGGAGAGCAAGCCGATGTTAATCCTGTAAACATGTTGGATGGAGAAGATCCTATCTCCAAACATGATGTTGAAGCAAATCTTTTCCCATCCTCTTCCTCCACTCAAGCCTCCCCTCATTTGAATGAGACAAATTTAGATAGCTTTTCTGTAGATCCTATTGGTGATTTAACCCAACCAAATCTAACTCAGGTCTGTTTCTTTTTTCTTTTATCTTATCATTTCTATTTTTTATTTACTTATCTTTTTCTTATTTTTTGAAAGGCTGATGAACAAACCCAGGATCCTCAATCAACTGAGTCTGAAGGTAGTGACAATGATGAGGAGGAAAATATGACCTTGAACAAGAAGCATAGGGCTTCAAGTAGTCTAAATTTCCACTCACAAAGAAGACAAAAAAGTGATACTTCATCACAAACCCCTTTTTCATCTATGGAACAATTTTTAGAGAAAAGTGATGCTTGTAAGTGATACCATACCTCTTATTACTTTACTCTACTTTTCTTCTACTTTATATTAATTTTTATTACCACTCTAGAACAAGTAGAAGTTGCTAAAGAGACTCTAAGCTTTGAAAAGAAGAAATATGAGCTCTCTTTAAGGAGGGATAATAGGCTACAAGATTTGGAAGAGAGGAAGTAGGAGCTGTCTTTACGGAAGGATTATTGGGCCCAAGATTTTGAGGAGAGGAAGTACGAGCTCTCTTTACGGAAGGATGATCGTGCCCAAGATTTGGAGGAGAGAAATTACGAGCTCTCTTTACAGAAGGATGGTTGGGCCCAATATTTGGAGGAGAAGAAGTTTGAGTTAACTCTAAGTATTGAAAAATCAAAAAAAGAGGAGAAAACACTCAAACATCAAAACCTATTAGAGTAGATGAAATATAAGTTTGATCATGAAGAAAATTCCAAAAAGAAAGATTTCTGAATAGAATGTGTTAAAGCTAATAAATCTGTTGGGGAATTTGAACGTTTAAAGAAATTTTTGGATGACTAGTTTGTTTTATTTCTCTCACACTTCAACTGTTCATATTTATTTGTACATAAAATTTACAATAATTTCCTGTATTTAATTACTCTATCAATAATTACTTGAATTTTTGTATTTTAATGTTAAATACTTTTTTTTTAAATAAAATTTTCATGTCTCCTTTGAAAATTTGACAATCCCCCACCCCTGGATTTTTTGAAGTTAGGGGTGGGTATCACCAAAATTCTTTCATGTCATGAATCTTGAAAGTCTTATATGAAACTTGGCTTTACTACCCCTGCATTTTACTGGTATCCCCAAAATTCTTACATTTCAAGAATTTCACAAGTCTTATAAGAAATTTTGGCAAAGCCCCCCATGGATTTTATTGAAGTAAGGGACAGGTATCACCAAAAAAATTTCACCAAAATTTTTACAAGTCAAAAAAATTCTATATCTGTTTTAAAAAATTGGCAATACTCTCCCATGCATTTTATTGAAGAAGGGGTGGGTATCACCAAAATTTTTCTAAGTCATCAATTTCACATTTCAGATTTGAAAATTTGGCAATACCCCCCCTGCATTTTATTGAAGTAAGGAGTGGAAGTCATCTAAATTTAATATAATTACATAAATTATTAAATAAATATCTAATTTATATCAATTTCCCTAGTTTAAAGTAATGACAATTCCTCAAGCCAAAATGCAGATCAAATCTAGAAACAAAAGTTTGGGACTTTCCACAGGTATAGGCAAGAGGGACCCCATGAAACAAATAAATGTCATCATGATTACCTGTTATACAACCAAAGGTCATTGGCTCATCACTTAACTTGAGAAAATTGATATATATATAATATTTATTAAAAATTTATGAAAAAATATAAAATTTTCAAAGACAACTCTAATCCCCATACTTTTTGGATCTAGATAAAGTTTTTTTAAATCAATTAACTTTAACTTATTGATTCTTTGAATAAACTTATGACTGATTTGAAATGAGCAACCAAAATGTGTTAAATCTTTACAGGATTCCAAACCAGGAGGAGCTTTGGTTGTTTGATGATTATCCTTAGAAGAATTCCAAATAGTTTTGATGATACCATTTCCCAAACCAAAATAAATGATGCACCGGTGGTCTGGAAAATATAAACCATGTCCTTTGATTTTAGGTGGAGATGGTATTGGTTGGCCAGTTATCAAATTGATATATGAGAATATACCAAAATTAAGAAAATTGGCATCATTCCTATCAATATGAATCCTATTGTGGAATCCAGAATGAGTGATAATAACATTAGAAAATAAAAGATATTCATGGCTGATATCTTCCCATTTGGAGTCACACCAATTTGGTATTCCAACTTTGGTTGCAAGTTCATGATTTTTTTCAAAAGCTTTATTACAGAGCTTTTTGATTCGAAGAGCAAAAAAGAGTTAAAGGAAGGTAGAGTGTCCCATAAGTGAAAATCTTCATCTTTTTGAGCTTTAGTGATATTCTTGAGAAATGAATATATGCCTATATAAATGAAATAAGTGAAATGATATTAAGAATGGAAAGAAAATTATTAGACAAACCAAGAGAATATCCTTTAACAAAACCAGGTCTCCAACCAAATGCAATCATGATACCACCCAACAAATTCGTATTCCTTATAGGTAAGCAAACCAAAGCTATTTGATAAAGAGCTATGATAAGATCCGATAGTTGATTAAAAGATTCATCTTTTACACCATCAAATGAATGAACTTCCAAAATTAATTGAGCCTTATAAGAATTACTGATAACTGCAACAACTTGATCATCTCCGAATTCGGTTGGATATTTGATATCTTCTGGTAATTTTTTCGGATATTGATTTTTTTTATCTACTTTAGTTTTATGAAAAAAAATGTTTGGGATATTACAAAAATAACTTTCACAGAGAATTTTTTTTTCCAGATATCGTTTCTTCTGATAAAACTGATTATCTTTAATTTTTTTTGATGATTTAGATGATGAATTTTTTTTCAGATATCTTTTCTTCTGATGAGACTGATTATCTTTAATTTTTTTTGAATGATTTAGATGAAGAATTTTTTTTTTCTGATATCTTTTATTCTGATGAGACTGATTATCATTAATTTTTTTTTTGATGATTTAGAAGATGAGTGTATTGAAGTTGATTTTGAAGAAGATGATAGAGATGATAAAGATGAAGATGATAGAGAGGATAAAGATGAAGATGATAGAGAAGTAAGGGGTGAATCTGAAGAAGAAGACACTTATTTGATCTGAAAAAAATTTAAATGTCAAAAAAAAAATTCAACACATATTTTTTTAAAAAAAAACTCACATAATTATATCTTTTAAAATAAAATTTAAAGCAATATCCTTTTAAAAAAAATAAAAAAAAATTTAAAAATTTTCAGTAAAAATTTTTTCAAAAAAAAAATTCAAAAGAAAACCTGAAGTTTGGTTATAAAAAACCTTCACAAAAAATCCTGTCAAAATAATAAAAAAATAAAAATAAAAAATAAAAAAAAATATTATGTAAAAGAAATATCAGAACAAATAAAATTAAAGAAAAATTAATTCAGTAAAATTATTTGTAAGAAAAATTAAAAATTAATATCTAAACCTTTTTTGTTTTGTAGTTTACAGGAAAAGACCTTAACAGAATGTAATAGTTTTTTTTTCTAAAAATCTGCCAAAAAAAAAAAAAGGTTAAATTTTAGTATGTTTTTTAAAAAATAGGTAGTCCCTCTTTAAATCCCATTACAGTCCCCTTTTCCCCCTTTCTTTCTCTGAAATCACCTCTAAATTCTCTCCCACCTTGCCTCAAAACCATCTTCAAATCCCCTCCTTGCCTGTCTCAAAATCCCCCTGAATCCCCCCCAAACTCCCCCCCTTAGTTACCTTAAAACCCCCCCATTTACGTCCCATCCCCCCCTTACACTCCCCTTTAACCTTCTCTAGCACCTCCTCCTCCTTAACAAACAATCACTAACGATTGTTTGTTAAGAAGGAGGGGGGGGGGGGGTAGAGGTGGCTAAAGGGAAGTGGAGGGGGGGGGGAGGGGACCTAAAAGGGGGGAAGGGGGGTTTTGAGGTGGTTAAAGAGAGGAGAAGGGGGGAGTGTTGAGGCACTTAAAGAGAGGGGAAGGGGGGATGATGAGGCGGCTAAAGAGAGGGGAAGGGGGGGTCTTGAGGCACCTAAAGAGGGGGGAAAGGGGGGATTTGGGACAGGCAAGGAGGGTGAAAGGCAGGTAAAGAGAGAGGAAAAGGGGTGAAATGAGGCAGCTAAAGAGGGTAAAGGAGAGAAAAAAAAAGAAAAAAAAGAGAAAAAAGAGAAAAAAAAAAGTTAGTCTAACCTTGAAAATAAAAAAAAGGACTTACAAAAAAAAACCAAAAAAAAAAACCAAAAAAAGCAAAATAAAAAAATTCATGATTAGCAAATAATAAACAAGAAAAAAGAAAAAAAAAGACTTACCTGGTGAGATGAGTTGAGAAAAAAAAAGTAACGAAAATATTTGAGTGATGTTTGAGGAGAGGATGAAAAGGATATGAGTGATGAAAGAAAAAAAAATCACTGACAAAATATGCAATTTCATGTTGAGCTGGTGAAAGAAAACCAATGAGCCATCCAAAAAAAGATTTTCACCGTAAATTCCAAAATAAAATGAATATGCAACAAACCAAAATACCAACCCAAGTGAATGAAGTACACAAAGAGGACATTTGGAGAGTAAAAAAATAATTTAAAAGGGTGGTGAAGAGAAATGTTGGAGAGTAATAGTCATAATGACAGAGCGTATGCTGGTTGAATGAATGTTTTGTGATTCAAGGGAGGGGAGAGCCAGTTCTGGTTCAGGATCCTCTTCTTCATAAAGATCATTCCACTCATCCTTTAAATCAGCTAGGATATTGTGGAGTATTACGCAAGTCAAGATCCAATGATTTGCAGTTTTGATATCCAATTTTTTTTGAAATTGGATTCTGAGCTCCCGAAGACTAGAAAATTGTCCCTTTAAAATACCTATATCATGTTCAATTTGTACTCTTGATTGGGCAAGGTGATAATTAAATTTAGGTTTGGGGTCATTTTCTAAGGTTGCACCACGGAAAGCAGGTATAATGTACTTCCCACTTGCACATGCTGAGTCTTCAAGGAGGTACTGAGATTTGTCAAAGTATGAGTCAGGGGTTTGATAAATCCTCATTCTTTGGAAGACAGTGTGGTGATCCAAACCTGGGTAGGCCTTTGGAGTGCATATTTTGGGGTATTTGGTATGTAGGATGTTATTGGGTTTATGGTGTTATTAGTGGAATTTTTTCATCTTTAGGTGGTAGTTAGTAGTGTTTATGGAGGCTTAAGATAGGGTCACTTATTATGTCTCAACTTAATGTACTTTCTTTTCTCTTCATTTTGGTATCCCTTATGGGTGGTTACCTTGTTTTATAGGGTAGTTATGGTGTTGTTATTGGTATTTATCGGATGTTTATTGCTTAGTGGTGCTTATGTAGGCTTAAGCTAGGGTCACTTATTATGTCTCAGCTTATTGTCCTTCATTTTCTTTTCATTTTGGTATGTCTTATGTGTGTTTATTTTGTTTATTAGTGAAGTTATGGGTTGTATGGGTGTTTTAGAGCCTAGAAGCGGCCCGCCCGCTTCAGGCGGCACCTCCGACGTCGGGCGGCCCACCCGCCTGGGAACTGGGGAGGCGCTAAAATGCACTTTTATGCATGAAAAAGGCTGGGAAAGCTGGATTTTGGCTGGGGAATTGGTCAGGGTGGTCTGTGCACTGGCTGTATGATGTGTGTGTGGGAAGATTTTTAGAAAAATCATCTTTTTTCTTTACTCATTGCCTCTCTTTTCCTCACTGTCTCATTGGATTGTGTTTTGTTGGCATATATTACTGTTCATTTCAACTCTTTCTGGTAGTCTGTCTGGGACTATTATCTTCACTTTTAAAGGGGTCAAGTGTGTTTAATTAGAGGGTCTAGCAAAAAGATCTCCAATTTTCTGCAACAGGTAAATCTCACTTGTTTTTCTAAAGGGACAGGGGTTATTTCTCTCTGGTTTTTCTCCAACTCCCTTGGTCAAGGCCTATAGCTAGTACTATAGGATTGTCTACAACGGAAGAGTCATGACATGAGCCAGGGCAGCCACTATGAAATGCAATAAATTTTTTATTGACATTGCATACAAGTTGTACGGCAATAGAGTATCTAGAAAGAAGATAAAAAGTTAGTTTATGAAGGATGAGATATTGGAGAAGATTTTGAAGAAACCTTTTTTTGCAATCAAAATAATGGTTGCCATCATGAGCAGGCTTTTGACTCAAAGGTATAGTTGTGCCATCAACAAATCCTACACAGCCAGGGAAACCTTCAGCTTGCATTACTTGAGAGGATTCAAGTTTTTGTTCTGGATTTGGCTAAGCAAGTGTTTGAGACTTGAGGGAAAGGATAGCAATAATACAGAGCTTGGTGTATAATATCACCGTACCATATCCTATGTTAAATAGATTATCCAAATGTCTTACAGTAGCACTGTTTCCATTTGAGCCAAAGCGACATAGTGCAACAGCAAGTTGTATGGCAGGATTACGCTGTTTGTTATGGGAAATCATTATGAAAGATAGCATGATTGGAGATGAGTTGATAAATTTTGAAGAAAAAATCGGGTGAAGTTTAAATGAGGAATGTTGAGAATGGAGGCCAGATCATATTGGGGATCATGATAAAGATTTGGCCCCCTGGTGATGATGTAACACTTTTTGGAAAGAAAAAACATATAAGCTAAAGCATCTTCCAAATCAGAGTCAGATTTATAATAAAGAACTAAAAGAAAAGTAATAGAATTCATTGTTGAGTGAAGTAGCTTCCTAGTAGAGAGGTGTTTCATTGTTGCTGGTGGAAGGGTTATGTGATGAGGGAAGTGGGAATTCACCGCCAAATGTGCAGTTGGGGTGTGTAGATAGAAAAAAAACTTAAGTGTTCTCCACCAAAATTAAGTAGCATAGAGTGAGGAAAGACTTAAGAATGGAATCAGCTATTATGAGTCATGTGACTTTTTTGCAAATCCATCATGGATGAGATGAGTTTGGGATCAGGAATTAGGATTGGAAATTGGGGTATAAGAGGCGGGATAATGCATTATTGTGGATTCCTTATCCACTAGACCCGGGGCTAGTGGATAAGAATCTTCTGCGATTAATAATGTCTGATCCCGGAAAAAAAATCCTGATCCCTAATTGTGGATCCCTGAACATTGATACCCCTATTAATTTTATTATTAAGAAAATTATTTATTACATAAAATTTATTATATTCTATAAAATCAGGGCCCATTTTTATGCATTTAATATTTATAAATTAATAATTAATTAATTATATAAATATATTATAAGTGTAATGATAAATTTATCTTATAATGTAATTAAAATTTAATTAATAAAATTTATATATTAGGGGGTATCAATGTTCAGGGATCCGCAATTAGGGATCAGGAATTTTTTTTCCCGGGATCAGACATTATTAATTGCGGAAGATTCTTATCCACTAGCCCCAGGGCTAGTGGATAAGAAATCCACGATAATGCATTATCCCGCCTCTTATACCCCAATTTCCATTCCTAATTCCTGATCCCAAACTCATCTCATCCATGATGGATTTTTAAGAAAGTCACATGACGTATAATTGCTGATGCCATCCTTAAGTATTTCTTCACTCTATGCTACTTAATTCTGGTGGCGAACACTTAAGTTTTTTTTCTATCTACACACCCCAACTGCACATTTGGCGGTGAATTCCCACTTCCCTCATCACATAACCCTTCCACCGGCAACAATGAAACACCTCTCTACTAGGAAGCTACTTCACTCAACAATGAATGCTATTACTTTTCTTTTAGTTCTTTACTATAAATCTGACTCTGATTTGGAAGATGCTTTAGCTTATATGTGTTTTCTTTCCAAAAAGCGTTACATCATCACCAGGGGGCCAAATCTTTATCATGATCCCCGATATGATCTGGCCTCCATTCTCAACATTCCTCATTTAAACTTCACACAACTTTTTAGAACTTCTCCCGATTCTTTCTTCAAACTTTATCAACTCATCTCCGATCATCCTATCTTCCATAACAATTCTTATAACAAACAGCGTAATCCTGCTATCCAACTTGCTGTTGCTCTATGTTGCTTTGGCTCAAATGGAAATGGTGCTGCCGTAAGACGTTTGGATAATCTCTTTAACATAGGATATGGTACCGTGATATTATAAACCAAGCGCTGTATGATTGCTATCCTTTCCCTCAAGTCTCAAACTCTTGCTTGGCCAACTCCAGAACAGCGACTTGAATCCTCTCAAGTAATGCAAGCTGAAGGTTTCCCTGGCTGTATAGGTTTTGTTGATGGCACAACCATCCCTTTGAGTCAAAAGCCTGCTCATGATGGCAACCATTATTTTGATCGCAAAAAAAAGGTTTCTTCAAAATCTTCTCCAAGTTCTCATCTTTCACAATCTAACTTTTTATCTTCTTTCTAGATACTCTATTGCCGTTCAACTTGTATGCGATGTCAATAAAAAATTTATTGCTTTTCACAGTGGCTGCCCTGGATCATGTCATGACTCTTCCGTCTTCCAAAGAATGAGGATTTCTCAATCCCCTGAATCATACTTTGAAAAATCTCAGTACCTCCTTGCAGACTCAGCATATGCAAGTGGAAAGTACATTATACCTGCTTTCCGTGGTGCAACTTCAGAAAATGACCCCAAAACTAAATTTAATTATCACCTTGCACAATCAAGAGTACGAATTGAACATGCTAAAGGTATTTTAAAGGGACGATTTTCTAGTCTTTGGGAGCTCAGAATCCAATTTCAAAAAAAATTGGAGATCAAAACTGCAAATCATTGGATCTTGACTTGCGTAATACTCCACAATATTCTAGCTGATTTAAAGGATGAGTGGAATGATCTTTATGAAGAAGAGGATCCTGAACCACCACTGGCACTCCCCTCCCTTGATTCACAAATCATTCAATCAACCAGCATACGCCCCATTATAATGCCAATTACTCTCCAACATTTCTCTTCACCCTTTTAATTTTTAATTTTTATGTTTTCATACTTTCCAAATGTCCTCTTTGTGTACTTTAATCACTTGGTTTTGTATTTTGGTTTGTTGCATATTCATTTTTTTTTTGAATTTACGGTGAATATCTTTTTTTTGGATGGCTCATTGGTTTTCTTTCACTTCCTCAACATGAAATCGCATATTTTCTTATATCGCATATTTTGTCAGTGATTTTTTTTTTCATTCATCACTCATATCCTTTTCATCCTCTCCTCAAACATCCCTCAAATATTTTGGTTGCATTTATTTTCTCAACTCAACTCACCAGGTAGTTCATTTTTTTTCTTTTTTCATGGTTTTTTATTTGCTAATCATGATTTTTTTTTGCTTTTTTTTTTGCTTTTTTTTTGCTTTTTTTTTGCTTTTTTTTGCTTTTTTTTTTGGTTTTTTTTTGGTTTTTTTGGTTTTTTTGTAAGTGCTTCTATTATTTTTGTTCTAGGGTAAACTAATTTTTGTTTTGCTTTTTTCTCTTTTTTATCTTTTTATTTTTTTGTTTTTTTTTCTCTCCTTCACCTCTCTTTATCATCCTCAAGGCCCCCTTTTTCCCTCTCTTTACCTGTCTCTGACCCCCTTTTTACCCCCTTTTTAGCTGCCTCAAATCCCCCCTTTCCCCCCTCTTTAGGTCCCTCATCACCCCCCTTCCCCTCTTTTTAGGTGCTTCAATACACCCCCCTTCCCCTCTCTTTATGTCCCTCAAACCCCCCCTTCACCTCTCTTTTGGCGCCTCAAACCCCCCCTTCACCTCTCTTTTGGCGCCTCAAACCCCCCCCTTCACCTCTCTTTACCCACATCAAACCCCCCTTTCCCTCTCTTTAGGCGCCTCAAACACCCCTCCTTCCCCCCCTACCCAATCGTTATATCCTCCTCTACCCCCCCCCCCCTGTTTATTAACGAACGATCGTTATAGATCGTTCGTTAACAAGGAGGTGGGGGGGGGGTGGGTGTAGAGAAAGGGGAAAGGGTTTGGGAGGGGGTAAGGTGATTGGAAGGGGGGGGGTTTGAGGTGCCTAAGGAGAGGGGAATGGGGGGGGGGGGGGGGTTTGAGGCGCCTAAGGAGAGGGGAATGGGGGGGTTTGAGGCGCCTAAGGTGAGGGGAATGGGGGGGTTTGAGGCAGCTAAAGAGGGGGGAATGGGGGGGGTTTGAGGCAGCTAAAGAGGGGGGAAGGAGGGTGATGAGGGACCTAAAGAGGGGGGAAAGGGGGGTATTTCAGGGGGATTTTGAGGCAGGCAAGGAGAGCATTTGAGGGGGAAAGGGGGACATTTATGGGAGATAAAGATGGGTTACCAACTTTCAAATAAAGATACTAACAAATTTTTGTTTGTAATTTTGTTTATTTTTTTTGCAGTAATATAGAAAAAAAAAAATTCTTTCTGATAAGGACTGTCCCTCTTATTTACAAAACAAAAAAGGTTTATAATTTTATTTTTATTTTTTCTATAATTAATTTTTGTGATTTTGATTTTATTTAAATAATTTTTTTATTTTTTATTTTGATTTTACTGAATATTTTTTTTAATTTTTTTTAATAGGATTTTGCTTTGATTGTGTTTTTTAAAATAAAACCTCAAGTTTTTTTTTTATAAATTTTTTTTTTGGAAAAATTTTTACTGATTTTTTGGTTTTTTTTTCAATTTTATTTTAAAAATAAAAAAACAGCTTTTTTTATTATTAGGTAGGAATTTTTTTTAAAAAAAATTTGAGTTAAAATTTTATTGACAATTAATTTTTTTTTCAGATCAAAAAATTTCTTCTTCTTCTGATTCACCCCTTACTTCTCTCTTATCTTCATCTTTATCTTCTTTATCATCTTCATCTTTATCATCTCTATCATCTTCTTTGAAATCAACTCTATCATCTTCTTTGAAATCAACTTCCATACAATCATCTTCTAAATCATCAAAAAAAATTAAAGATAATCAGTCTCATCAGAAGAAAAGATATTTAAAAAAAAGTCTCTCTGCGAAAGTTATTTTCGTCATATCCCAAACATTTTTTTTATAAAACTAAAGTAGATAAAAAAAATCAATATCCGAAAAAATTACCAGAAGATATCAAATATCTAACAGAATTTGGAGATGATTGAGTTGTTGCAGTTATCAGCAATGCTTTTAAGCCTCAATTCATTTTGGAAGTTCATTCATTCGATGGTGTAAAAGATGAAGCTTTTAATCAACTATCCGATCTTATCATAACTCTTTATCAAATGGCTTTGGTTTGATTACCTATTAGGAATAAGAATTTGTTGGGTGTTATCATGATTGGTTTTGGTTGGAGACCTGGTTTTGTCAAAGGATATTCTCTTGGTATGTCTAATAATTTTTGTTCCATTCTTAATATCATTTCACTTATTTCAATTATATAGGTATATATTCATTGCTCAATAATATCACTAAAGCACAAAAAGATGAAGATTTTCACTTATGAGACACTCTACCCTACTTTAATTCTTTTCTTGCCCTTCGACTCAAAAAGCTCTGTAATAAGGCATTTGAAAAAAATCATGAACTTGCAACCAAAGTTGGAATACCAAATTGGTGTGACTCCGAATGGGAAGATATCAGCCACGAATATCTTTTATTTTCTAATGTTATTATCACTCATTCTGGATTCCACAATAGGATTCATATTGATAGGAATGATGCCAATTTTCTTACTTTTGGAATATTCTCATATATCAATCTGGTAACTGGCCACCCAATACCATCTCCAGCTAAAATCAAAGGACATGGTTTATATTTTCCAGACCACCGGTGCATCATTGATTTTGGTTTGGGAAATGGTATCATTGAAACTATTTGGAATTCTTCTAAGGATAATCATCAAACGACCAAAGCTCCTCCTGGTTTGAAATCCTGTCAAGATTTCACTCATTTCGGTTGCTCATTTCAAATCAGTAATAAGTTGATACAAAGAATCAATAAGGTAAAGAAAGAAGGTAAAGTTATTCGATTTAAAAAAACTTTATCTAGATCCAAAAAGTATGGGGATTAGAGTTGTCATCGAAAATTTTATATTTTTTCATAAATTTTTAATAAATATTTTTTATATATCAATTTTCTCAAATAATGTGATGAGCCATCGACCTTGTGTTGTATAACAGGTAATCATGATAACATTTATTTGTTTCATGGGGTTTCTCTTGCCTATACCTGTAGAAAGTCCCAAACTTTTGTTTCTCGACTTGGTCTGCATTTTGGCTTGAGGGATTGTCATTACTTTAAACTAGGGAAATTGATATATATTAGATATTTATTTAATAATTTATGTAATTATATTAAATTTAGATGACTTCCACCCCTTACTTCAATAAAATGCAGGGGGGGTATTGCCAAATTTTAAAATCTGACATGTGAAATTGATGACTTAGAAAAATTTTGGTGATACCCACCCCTTGCTTCAATAAAATGCAGGGGAGAGTATTGCCAATTTTTTAAAACAGATATAGAATTTTTTTGACTTGTAAATATTTTTGTGATACCCGTCCCTTACTTCAATAAAATCCATGGGGGGTTGTGCCAAAATTTCTTATAAGACTTGTGAAATTCTTGACATGTAAGAATTTTTGGGATACCGGTAAAACGCAGGGGGTAGTAAAGCCAAATTTTCATATAAAACTTTCAAGTTTCATGACATGAAAGAATTTTTGTGATACCCACCCCTTACTTCAAAAAAATCCAGGGGTGGGGGATTGTCAAATTTTCAAAGGAGACTTGAAAATTTTATTTAAAAAAAGAATATTTAACATTAAAATACGATATTTCAAGAAATACAGAAAATAATTGTAAAATTTATGTACAAATAAATATGAACACATGAAGTGTGAAAGAAATAAAAGAAACTAGTCAACAAAAAATTTCATTAAACGTTCTATTTCTTCAACAGATTTGTTTGCTTTAATGCATTCGATCAAGAAATCTTTCTTTTTAGAACTTTCTTGGAGATCATGCTTATACTTCATCTGTTCCATTAAGTTTTGATGCTCGAGTGTTTTTTCCTTATTTTTGGATTTTTCAATACTAAGAGTTAACTCAAACTTCTTCTCCTCCATATCTTGGGCCCTACCATCCTTCTGTAAAGAGAGCTCAAACTTCTTCTCCTCCAAATCTTGGATCCGATCATCCTTCCGTAAGGAGAGCTCATATTTCCTCTCTTCCAAATCTTGTACTCTGTCATCCCTCCTTAAATAGAGCTCGTATTTCTTCTTTTCAAAGCTCAGAGTCTCTTTAGCAATTTCCACTTGTTCTAGAGTGAGAATAAAAATTAACATAAAGTAGAAGAAAAGCAGAGTAAAGTAATAAGAGGTATGATATCACTTACCAGCATCACGTTTCTCTAAAAACTGTTCCATCGAAGAAAAAGGTTTTTGTGATGAAGTATCACTTTTTCGTCTTTTTTAGGAGAGGAAATTTAGACTAGTTGAAGCCCTTCTCTTTTTGTTCAACGTAGCATTTTCCTCCTCATCATTGTCACTAGCTTCAGACTCAGTTGATTGAGGATCCTGGGTTTGTTCATCAGCCTTTTAAGAAATAAGAAAAAGATTAGTAAATAAAAAAATAGAATTGATAAGATAAAAGAAACAGACCTGAGTTAGATTGGGTTGGGTTAAATCGCCAATAGGATCAATAGCAAAGCTATCTAGATTCGTAGAATTTAGAAGAGGGGAGGCTTGAGTGGAGGAAGAGGATGGGAAAAGATTTGCTTCGACATCATGTTTGGAGATAGGATCTTATCCATCCAACATGTTTACAGGATTAACATCGGCTCGCTCTCCAAAAATTGCATCCATCTCTTTAAAGTAAGGACATAAAGAATCAAGTTTATTGTCTATGGATTTTATACCCTTAGTTATATCAATGTCAGTAACCCCAAAACCAGTGGAAGATGAAAGAGCCTTTGCCTTCTTGTATTTTGCTCGATAATGCTTGAAGCGTTCAGACATCTGTTTAGGCAAAATATCAATCCTTCCCTTGGTCTTATTGCATAATTCATTTGCCATTAGAAGATAGCCATTAACTTTTGATGTGGGGGGCCGTCCTACTTTAGTGGCATACTCAGTACCAAAACAAGAATCATAGTTAGATTTGGTTTTCAGCCAGTTGATAAGAATGAGATGTTCATCTTTTTTTAATTGAACAGTCTTTGATTTCTTGGCTGAGTGGGGGAAAGAGGAAGTAGTGGGAATTGAAGAACAACTGGGTGATGGCTGCCTTTGAGAAGATCTAGGATGACGAGGCATGTTATTATAAATGAAGATGAAAAGGAGCAGAAACAAGCAGATGAGATAGCGAGATGAAAAGGAGAAGAATCAAATAGATGAAATGGGGAGAAATTCTGAGCGGATAGAATGAACAGGATGGGATGAGAATGGAAGTGCGCAGCAAGGTAGAAGGCTGGGATATCCAGAAAGTTGTCCAAGATGTGGTTATGGAAAATTGAGTAAAAAAATGTCGGATAAGAGGTGAACATTGACACGTAAAGTCTCTAATAACCCAATTATTAGCAAAAATAATTGCGGAAGATAATTGGGGTATGCAGATTATTTTCCGCAATTAATTTAATTGCGGATCGGTCAACATTGATACCCCCTATTAAATACAACTTGTCATATATTATTATCCAAAATATTGGGCGCTTTTTTGACCCTTAATTGTGTCAGTAAAATTATTAAATAAATTAAAAAAACTTATTTAATAAAATAATATTAAAATTCTCACTTTAAATTAGTAACATGATTAAATTAATTATTTGTTTCAATTAAACTAGTTATTAAATTACTAAAATAGTTAAAACAATGAATTACTTTTTCTTCATACTGGGTTAAATTGATTACATAAATTTTGGTGTGAAAATAATTTTATTTGTTTTAATTAAACCCTTTACATCTTATTGTAATACCTGTTTAGGATTTTTTCTCTCACAGTTCTCATGCTTCATACTCACTTGGTTACTATTTATATTAATTAATTGTTTTGGGATTTTATGGTGGGAAAGATATTTAATTACTCATGGGTTTAGTTTACTGTCTCACATTTTTCTCTTAATTGATATGAATTCATTAAATTTTTTTGATTTCTTGCTTCATATTACTACTAGTTTTTACATACATTTATGGCGCTTCAGAGGTCCTCCTTGCCTATAAAAAGGCCTTGGAAGCCCCCTTTGGCAGCCATTACTTACAATACTTTATTATTATTATTAGCACTTAAAGCTTTATAAAATATTATATAAATAACTAGAGGTTGCTTTAAGTCTTTTAGTAATTATATTTGATATTTAAGCAGAAATAAAAAAACTCAGTTGATCATTAGTCATTATTAAACCATTCCTTCTTGTCGTGTTATTACCCACAAAAGTTGTCTTTATAATTCTCTTTTAAATAATATTTTTATTATATTTCTTTTTTTTTTCCCCCCTTATTATTTCTTTTCTTTTTCTTGTTCTCCTTCTTCCTTTTTTTTACTTCCTTTTCTTCTCCTTCTAGACAACCTGCCAATACCATCAATTTAATTTTTAACCAATGTTCCAGTACCAAGACTATTAAAAGAGCTCATGTAATTTACACTACTTGAAGTGGTCACCTGCACAATAGTTCATCACAGAAAAATAGAGTTTTGTAAAGTTTAAAGATAAAATGGTTATATATAATACCTATATAATATGCATTATAAAAGTGTCCTTCTGAGCATTGGACCGTCTTTCAGAAGGACACTTTTGACCAAGTCTGTAAGACCTTCACTTTAATGTTTAGCCAACAATCAAATACCAAGGAAATTAGCAAAACTGTCGGTCAGTCGTCTAGAAGAAGGTAAGGAAAAGAGGAGAAAAGGAGGAGAAAAGGAGGAAGACAAGGAAAAAAATAAAAGAAATAAACTGTAATGGAGTATTTAATTTATTTAAAAGGAAAACAAAGGTGAGTAACTTGAGAGATGACAAAACTTAGGCTTTATTAATAATAATATTATGTAAGGTAAGGGTTCTGCGCGGCAAACACTTTTAATTACTATCAGACTTAAAGCAACCTTTAAATTGTTATATAGAATTTTAATTAGAATTGTATTACTAATAAAAAGAATATAAACGTAATAAAATTGTATTTAATTTGTTGAGTGTATAATAAGTGATGAGGCTACAGGGGATTATCCAAGGCCCTTTTATAGGCAATGGGTCCTCTGAAGCGCCACTATATTTGTAAATACAATAATTAGAATAGAATAAAACAAGTATATCAAAGAGTAAATGAAACATAACAATGTAGAGAAAAATATGAAACAAATAATTAAAACCCCAATTAAGAATCCAATTTTCCCGCCATTAATTCCCAAATCAGTAAGTAAAAATAGTGAATAACTAAACAAGATTGGAACATAGGAACTATGAGAAAAATAATTCCAAACAGATGGTACAGTCTGATTTAAGGATATTTTAAGTGAAACAAAAAATACTTTGACACAACAAAACATGTAATTAATCTCAATTTAGTATAAATTAATTAATTGCTTTTTCCTGACACAATTAAGGGTCAAAAGAAGCGTCATTAAATATTGTTTAGTATTATATGAAAGGTATTATTTAATATATGAATTCAAATAATTAATTTAATTATATTATAAGTCAATTTTACACTTATAATTATAATATATGTTCTTCAATTAATTAAATGTAAATTTATAATTATTAAATACATAAAAATGCGCCATTATTTGTAGAATATATTATATTATGTTCAATTTAAATGTATATAAAAATTTATATAACCAATAAAATTAATATAACACTTGTATATAATAAAATACTTATATAATTTTATTATGCAATAAAATATTAATTTATATTCATTAAATACAATTCTTACCCACTCTTTCAGGTTTTATAAGTTACATATCATTTACTGGACTCCTGGAATAGCCTGGCTGACACTCCCTCACTCTAAAAAAAACAATAAAAAAAAATGCTAAGATTTTTTCTATTTGTATTTTTTCAACAGAGTAGGCAGATTTGAAATTTCCTTGCCAGGTATCCATGCATCATGTTCAGATGATTTGTTCTTATATCTCAATAAATATTCAGTACCTCTTTCAGAAGTGATAATTCTATCATTGAGAATTTTATCAATTTCTGCTGTTTCTGTGACTTCCTGAGGGTTCTTCTTTGGTCTTCCTCTTCTTTTTGGAAATAAGTCACTGTTGGAAGTATAAGGCTTAAGCAAAGAAATGGGAAAGACAGGATGTTTCCTATCATATGGAGAATACAATACAACTTCTACTGCATTATCACCAACCATTCTTTTAACAACACATGGTCCTACAAAAGGATCCTTTAATTTGTGGTTACCTTGTAAATTGAAATGGACAGTAGAGATCAACACTTCATCACCCTTGTTAAATGTGTATTCTTTATGGGATTTATCCCATCTTTTCTTTTCATATTCAAATGCTTTATCAATACAACTCTGAGCATGTTTTCTGCATAGCTGTTGCATTTGCATAAAAGATTTTACACCAGGGTGTAGTTCCAACTTAGGTAATTTATTATTGAGAATCTGAGCAGGAGTGTTTGGGACATAACCTAACCAAAGCTCAAAAGGCTTTTTCTCAGTGACAGAATGAACAGTGCTATTATATGCAAATTCAAGACCAGGCAAAAGAGTGACCCAATCATGAGTAAATCTGTATTGTCTTTATATTCTAAACCAAAGGCACAATACCTTCTAATCATATCTTCCAGAGTTTGAATCATTCTTTCAGCTATGCCATCAGTCTGAGGATGGTGAGCTGTAGACAATTTTAACTCACAGCCACAAATATCCATCAAAGAGGTCCAAAACTCAGAAGTGAATTTTGGATCCCTATCAGAGATAATGGCTTTTGGAAAACCAATAATATTAAACATGTAAGACCACCATAAGAAAGCTAATTCTTTGGTGGATACATCTTTGTGGGTTGGAATAAATTTGCACATTTTTGTGAATCTATCCACTATTACCCAACAAGAGTTAAAGCTGTCTTTACCTGCAACAGGAAGACCAGTGACAAAATCCATATTAATGATTTGACAGGGAGCACTAGGTGCTTCAATATGTTGTAATAAACCTGCTCTCTTACCAGTTAACCTTTTAGATTTTTGGCAGGAATCACAAGATTCAACATATAATTTTGTGTCTTCAGACATATTAGCCCACCATGCAGTGTTTTTGATTCTAATCAATGTTTTTCAAGATCAAAATGACCAGCTAATATGTCATCATGACAAAGTTTGAGGATAGTTTCTTTCATTGAAGGAGGAATAACAATTACATTGGTAAGCTTCCTTCTATAATATATATAACCATCTTCAATAGAGAACTTTCCTTTATTTAAAGCATTTTGGTACTTTTCAGGAAGAGTTTTTATTAATGCTTGAATTGAAGCATTCTTAGGATCATTTAAGATAGTAACCAATTTATTTAAATCAGAATCTTTATCATATGATTCCAGTATTAACTGTAATAACTCCTCTTCCATATCAACTATAAATATACCATGGATATGAACAGTATCATCTTCAGGTACATAAGCAGGATTTGAGTCATTATTTGGCAGAGGCAATCTGGAGAGCATATCAACATTAGAGTGAACATTTCCAGCTCTATGGATAATTGTCATCCTTCCTCTGTATTCTTGAACAGCAAGTTGCCACCTTAACATATGTCTGTTAGGTGTCTTTAGGTTTAAGAGAGATTTCACAGCACTACAGTCAGTTACCAACTCAAATTTTTGGTCATCCAAATAGTAATGAAGTTTCTCAGGAGCCCAAACAACTGCTAAGCACTCCAATTGAGTGGCACCATATTTCAATTCACTATTTCTTAAAGTTCTTGAAATATAACAAATTACAACCTCTGAGGATTTATCATTAATAATTTGCTTTTGGTGAAGGGCAGCACACAGACCAATAAAGCTAGCATCTGTATAAATGACAAATGGCTTGTTAAAATCTTGAAGAGCCAATATAGGGGCTGTCATTAAGCAACTTTTTAATGTATCAAAAGCTTTTTGACAGTCATTATTCCAGAGAAAAGCAACATCTTTTCTGGTCAGTTTTGTAAGAGGCAAGGCTATGACCTGATAATTTTTAATATATTGTCTATAATAGCCACACATACCCAAAAAACTTTGGATTTCTCTTACAGAAGTTGGTGCTTTCACATTTTGAATGGCAGCAACTTTATTATGGTCTACACAAATTTGTAAGCCTGACACAACATGGCCAAGGACTTTCAAAGATTGAAAACCAAATTTACACTTTTTTAAAGATAAGGTCATATTGATTTCATCCATTTTTTGGAAAACCCTATTCAAGTGAATCAAATGTTCATCAAAAGTTTTAGAAAAAACAATAATATCATCAATATAAACCATGAGCCAACCTTCAATAATTTCTTGATGGAAAGTGTTATCCATGACTTTCTGGAAAACTGAAGGAGCATTTTTAGGGCCAAATGGCATCCTAACATACTTATATATTCCCATATGAGTAGCAATAAGCAAAAAATTTTGAGAATTTTTCTCAACTGGAACTTGATGATAACCTTTATTACTATCCAGACAACTAATAAATTTTGCACCTTGCAAGGTAGCATGTATTGAATTAATTCTGGGTAAAGGATAAATATCATCAACAGTATAAGTATTTTAAGCTCTGTAATCTCCACATAATCTAGCCTTATCTTTTTCATAAGAAATCAAGACTGGGGAGATGACACAATATTTGGGGGTGACATCCACTTTCTCAATGATATTCATTTTCAATAATGTTTCAATATTATCTTCAATATCTTTTCTTTTTGATGGAGAAGCAGGATATGGTTTTTTCTTAAGGGTAGGAGGAATATCACTCAAATTACAGGATAAGGTAATTTTCATCTCTTCCTGAACAATTCCCAAGACATGAGACCCATGAGCAAAAGCCATAGGGAAAGAGTTAATAGAGGCAACAATAGAATCCTTTTGTTCACTAGTCAACTGATCACCAAAAGAAGCGGTATTTATTTCATGTAATAAATCATCCATTTCAGTTGTTGTTCTACCTTTACACTGGATCAGTGAGTTACAAGATTTCAACAAATGCCCAGAAGTTCTAGGAGAGGAAATTTTGAATTTCCATTTCCCATTCATTCCTAAGGTAAAGCAATTATTTGCTGGGTCCAGTTTCACACCAAACATGGTTAAAATATCATTTCCCATAATAAACCAATTGCTTTAATTATCATTTTTCATGACAACAAACTCACAAACAGCTCTGACAAAACCACCATTATATTTGAAGAATACAGAGGTTTTGTATTTGCCAATAGGAAATAAGGTAGAACCATACCCTCTCCATTTTTCAGAAGTTATAGGTAATAATTTACTCAAATATTCCTTATCCACTGAAGCCAAAGCTTTTTCAGATAATACACTTCCTCCAGCACCAGAATCAAGAACTACATCAACATTTTTACCATTAATGATAACAGGTGCCTTTAAAGGGGATATAGGAATAGAATTGTTAGTAATATCTTTAATTATCTCAGCATTTTCTACTGAAGATAAATTCAATACACAATCTTCAGATATATTATTTAAATAATGGACATCATGTTCCAACATTAAAACATCTTTAACAGATTCATTGTCATAGGAGATATTACTTTCACAGTCACTGGAAGAATTATTGACATCAAGTTCAACTTCATCAGTGTCTTCATTTTGTTCAACAAGATGAATTTTCTTGTCACAAACATGACCCTTCTGCCACGGTTTGTTACACTTATAACAAGTATTTGTTGCATATTTTTTAGGTGCAACTGGGGCAGAGGGTTTACCAGATTTTTCTGGGAGCTTTGTAGAAGGTTTATTTTGATCATTATAAGATTTACCAAGGTAATTATTTGGTTCATATCTATGGTTGAGCAGTACCTCATTACAGATATTAATGAAAGAAGAATTTTCCCTTACATGTTCAGTTCTAGCCACAATCAAATCCCTAAGAGAATTTGGTAATTTATACAAGATTTTATCTCTCCAAATATCATAATCCATCTTTGGATCAATTGCTCTAAGGATTTTTGTTATTTTCATCAGAAAAACAATGGGCTTTTAAACAGAGGAGGATACATATCTAGTATTCTCATACAGTCTCTGTTGAGCTAACCTGAATTTTGAACCACCAAACTGATTCTCAATCAAGGATTTCCAATCATTCCATGTATAATGATTTTTATCTAAAAGAACAGATTCATACCACATTAAGGCTACATTGGAAAATAAAGAAATTAGCTTAGAAACAATTTCCTCATCAAGTAGTTTATAAGATCTCTTTAAATTATCAATTCTTTGGATAAAGTGTTGCCAATCAGAGGAAGAATCACCATCAAAGGTAGGATATTGGTCTAACTTAGGCCAATTCTTCTGACTACTGGGATGGTCCACTTTTTGGTTTGAATTATTCATTATTAATAATTCCTGAAGTTTAGCCAGGTGTTCAGAAATTTCATTATTTACAGAAACAGCTGGTGCATGACCATCACAAGATTTTTTGCTAGTAGCAAAAGATTTTACAGACTCATTGTCAGTTTGTTTAATGGTTGAAATATGAGGAAGAAAGGATGAACTTTGCTCAGGTTTTTTCCCTTTATTTTTATGCAGCTTATTGAAAGAAATCTCATTTAATTCATTATTGATGGTTAAGGTTGAGAACTTTTCCTGCAGGTCAGACACATAGTTTCTTATTCTTGGAATTTCAGACATCTGGTCATTTACCTTTGCAAGAGATAGAACATTTCTGTCCTCAGAAACTGAGTGTTTGGTACTTAGTGCATGGAAATAATTTTTTAGCTTTTTAAACTCATTTTGCAGAGATTTTATTTCAATTTTTGAATGAATAATTTTCTTCAATAAGGGGTTACAATTCACTCAAGGTCTTATGTAGACTGATATTTCTATCTTAGATAGCTCTATGGTCACTTCTTATTTGTTTTTGTTGACTAAGAACAATATTCAAGGTTTCTTTGATTTTAAATAAGCTGTATCTTGTACAGAAGAACTCACTTTACATTGCAAGTGTAAATTATTTAATCTATCATTTTCATGGATTAACACATCTCTCACATGTTTGTCTTTCACAACATTAAAATCAAGGGTATCTTTCAATATTTCCTCAGAAGTTTTTTCAATTAAGGTATAGATTTCAGGGGGAACAGAATCATTTTTAATTGCAAGAGAAGGATTAATTAAAGATGTAGAAGTTAAATGTAAAGGTTCATCAAATGACAATTTGCTAATTACATCAATAGGGCTACTAGTTACAGGAAGCTGTCTTTTAACAGGTTTAACTGTTCTTTCACCATGTTCAATAATATTACCTGCAGAAGAAGATTTATTAGAAAAAATACCCAAGTGACTATCAACCAAATTACTTACCATGGCAGAGGAGGAAACTTCCCCTGGGACTGGGTTTGGGATTGTGCTTGGGCCTTCTTTCTCCTGCCTTGTTGGTAGGGATGAGGAGGTGGATGGAAATTGGGTGTTCTGGATGGGCCAGGCTGATGAGGAGGAGGGTGTTGCAAATTCTGTTGGTAGTGACTCATTTGATAATCCCATTTCCATTGCTCTACTTCCATAGTATTTGGATTTTGGATGGTTGAGCTGGGTGGCTGTGAAGGTTGAGCCTGAAACTGAGGCTGATTGGGAGGCAACTGAGGAGGGGCCTGGGCCTGAATCTGGTTCCTGAGTTCTTGAACCTGATCCCACAAGGTGTCTACCTTTGCTTTGTACATCATATTTTCTGTCTTCAACTCTTTTATATGACTGGATAGGTTGCTGATTTGTTGTGGCAGAGGAAGCTTTTTTATTTTGAAGCCTTTTGGAAGACCTTCTTGAGGCACTAGAGGCTTTACTTCCTTCTGTGGTACTGGGCGAAGGGGGTTTGGTTTGTTTACATTTCCTGTCATTTGCACATCCTGCAGTATGTGAATTCTTTGTGTTAGCATAAGATTTTTTATGTCCAACTTTAGAAGAACTTACAGTGTCAGCATCATAGTCAATTTCAATTTCATCCACTTGCATGTTATCCATTTTGTCAGCCAAACTGTTGGACATACTAGTGGGAAGATTTTAATTTACTTCTTATTTTTTTTTAAAAAATAATAAAAGTTAGTTAATAATTGCTCCAAATAATAATAATAAAATTTTATTAATTAAATTATAGAAAAAAAAATTTTCAATATAAAGTAATAATTATAAAAAATTAATTATTTTTTTTAAAAAAAAATGGATTGCAAGGTTAAATTAGGAATAAACAATCAAGTTAATTCAACAAATTAATTACCAATATTAAATATGGAAATATATTTGGGACTAAGCACAAAGTACTTTTAAGTCAACCAAAATTAACAATAATTAATAATATAAAAAAATTAAATTAATAATTCAATTTGTATTAATAAAAAAATGTCAATTCTTCTAGGACTAAGAGGATTTAACACTCTATAATGGTCAACTAGGAAAAAAAATTTAATAATTGAACACTTACACTCAGTGAATCAGCAATTAAGCCACAATCACTGTTATTGCAGTAAAAATATAGTAATATGAGTGAGAGGTGCAAAGGTGAACTTACTATAGTGATCGAAAAATCACTTCAAAATAATATAAGAATTAATATAATATAAACCTAAGAGATCGAACCCAAGTTCGAAACACAGTCGCGGCAAAAGTTTTGTTTTTACTAGGTGGTCCGTGCGTTTTGTCGTTTGTCGCCAGGCTCGATTGTCGTCGTCGTTTGGAAAGGTCCCCAGTTGTCGGTCAGCCGTCTAGAAGAAGGTAAGGAAAAGAGGAGAAAAGGAGGAGAAAAGGAGGAGGACAAGGAAAAAAATAAAAGAAATAAACTGTAATAGAGTATTTAATTTATTTAAAAGGAAAACAACGGTGAGTAACTTGAGAGATGACAAAACCTAGGCTTTATTAATAATAATATTATTTAAGGTAAGGGTTCTGCGCGGCAAACACTTTTAATTACTATCAGACTTAAAGCAACCTTTAAATTGTTATATAGAATTTTAATTAGAATTGTATTACTAATAAAAAGAATATAAACGTAATAAAATTGTATTTAATTTGTTGAGTGTATAATAAGTGATGAGGCTACAGGGGATTATCCAAGGCCCTTTTATAGGCAATGGGTCCTCTGAAGCGCCACTATATTTGTAAATACAATAATTAGAATAGAATAAAACAAGTATATCAAAGAGTAAATGAAACATAACAATGTAGAGAAAAATATGAAACAAATAATTAAAACCCCAATTAAGAATCCAATTTTCCCGCCATTAATTCCCAAATCAGTAAGTAAAAATAGTGAATAACTAAACAAGATTGGAACATAGGAACTATGAGAAAAATAATTCCAAACAGATGGTACAGTCTGATTTAAGGATATTTTAAGTGAAACAAAAAATACTTTGACACAACAAAACATGTAATTAATCTCAATTTAGTATAAATTAATTAATTGCTTTTTCCTGACACAATTAAGGGTCAAAAGAAGCGTCATTAAATATTTTTTAGTATTATATGAAAGGTATTATTTAATATATGAATTCAAATAATTAATTTAATTATATTATAAGTCAATTTTACACTTATAATTATAATATATGTTCTTCAATTAATTAAATGTAAATTTATAATTATTAAATACATAAAAATGCGCCATTATTTGTAGAATATATTATATTATGTTCAATTTAAATGTATATAAAAATTTATATAACCAATAAAATTAATATAACACTTGTATATAATAAAATACTTATATAATTTTATTATGCAATAAAATATTAATTTATATTCATTAAATACAATTCTTACCCACTCTTTCAGGTTTTATAAGTTACATATCATTTACTGGACTCCTGGAATAGCCTGGCTGAAAAAAACCCTTTTTATCTACTTGAACATCACTTAAAGTGTCCTCCTGAACAACAGTCCATAGCTGATAAGGACAAGTTTAAATTTCAAATCATCTAGGTATTACATATATACCAGTGTATTTTATATGCATTATAAAAAATTATTGTCGACACAATTAAATATTGCGTGGACTGGTTAAAAAGATACTTTTTTAACCCTTTAATTCTTGATTTTAAGTTTCCAGAAAGTACTTCACTGATGGTAAAAAACATGTTTGTGCCAGTGGGTGACATAAAGCATCAAAAAGTCTCTAAAATGTTCAATTTTTACATTGATAGGTTTTAAAAAATTTGAAAATCAAGGGTATCAATTTTTTTGTCCCACCTATATTTATGCTAGAGTAGTTATTAAGTAATTAATCAATCTGTTATTTAAGAAAAATTATTTAAAATGAAAATTAGAAGAATGTTGAAGCATTATTATTTTACAACTCCAATGATTTTCCTAAATTTTATACATGTTAATGGCCTTAGTGAAGAAAATTCAGATATCACAGTTTTCACATATGTATAGGATAATATTTTGGTTTTCATAATAATAATTTAATGAGCTTCTCCTTACCAGTTTATTATCTATCACCACACAATACTTGGGGGGGAATTGCTAGCAAGTCCTCAACTTGAAGTCAGATGGAACTCAGACTGGTATCAAACTGAACTCAGAATCGACTCAGGCTGAACTTTACTTTGAGCTCATCTTGAGCTCTTAACCAAAAATGGATGAGTCTGTGCTGGAATAAAAGTGAAAGTTTAATGAATAATTTATAGAAATAATAACAAGGGAAGATTAATAATCTGATCCATTCACAGAATTTTTTTCATAAAACTCATTTAAATTTTCCTTTTGAATTTCACTTGATCATTAAAAAGACTAAATATTATACTATTTATTTCAAAAACATCACTTTTAAACTCTCTAAAGATTTTATTCTAATTTTTTTTTGAAGAAATATATAATAAGATCAGTGGTTCTTTTTATTGATAACATCTTTTAACCAAGAATTTGAAGTTCTTATTTTTTAATTTAAACCATATTACCTGATTTTTATTATTATTATTATTTCTGATTATGAAATACAACCAACACACTTTGCTATTGCATTCAAAAATAAATACAATAAACTCATAAAATACATAAGTTCAATAGTTTAAAATTTCTTTAAATTTTTTGTTCTAGTTTTCAACTTTTTGCTAAAATTTTCCTATTATATTATATATTTATATCATGTATATTTATCAGAAGCATTCTGAGAATTCTAGTTTAAAAAAGCAAAATAGTATTTTATTACCAATTATTTTACTATATTACTTTCTTCGTCTTAAAGTGCATTGTAAATCAAAAATATTAAATAAAGATGTATAAACTATAGGTTTATGTTGAAAAATATCAATAAAAAATAATTATCAATCATTTTTAATATTGGCAGAAGAGAGCTGTAGATTAAGGGGGTGGACTCTGATGTTTGCCCAAAGAGCAATTTTCACTCTCCATTTTTCACTACCTCAATGGACAAACTCTCAATCTCTCCGCAAAAATTTTTCTGCCTTGCCATTTCTGTTAATTCTATTACCACTCCACACACTTTTATTTCCCTCCTGATACATTTGATACACCCTTTAAGCTTCAAAATCTAAGTTTAAGCCCTCCTCACTACTACCCTTCAATCTATTTTCACTTTTAACACAACTCCACCCCTTTTTAGACCTCTCTCTCACCTCCCCAGTCTATTGTCCACATCCCCCAGCTCTTGCTTACCTTCCCTAGCCCTTTCCAGCCCTTCACTCACCTCCCCCAGCCTCCCCCAGTCCCTTACTTTGGCTGGAGATGTGAGCAAGGTGCTGTAAAGACAAAGGAGGGCTGGGAGTAGTGAATGAGAGGCTTTTATCACCTCTCCCAGCCTTTCCAGTCCTATAATTTGGCTGGAGATGTGAGCAAGGTGCTTTAAAGACTAAGTAGGGCTGAGAGTAGTAGGTGAGAGGCTTTTATCACCTCTCCTAGCCCTTTAAAGACCCTCACTCACCTTTTCCAGCCTTCCTGAAGTTGATTAGGGGCTTTTATAACCTCTCCCAGCCCTGTAAAGCCCCTCTCTCACCTTCCCCAGCCTTCCACAGTCCCTCAATTTTTTGGGGTGAGGTGAGAAATGAGATGGGAGAGGTGAAAAAAGTGCTGGGGAGGCATGCAAGGGCTTGGGAAGTAGCCAGCTTTTGATAAACTTGAGAATAATTAATATGTATAAATTAGAAATAACAAGGAATAAAATCTTGAGGAATTATAAACCATTCCAAGTGGTAAATAATGTAACTAAATACATATTTCAGAATTTTAGTTGCTTGTGTTTACAAAAACAATCTGGCCAAATGTTGAGAAAGGAAGATTTTTGTAGGGAAGAAACATGAAAAAAGACAAAAATACAAAGTAAAATAAAACTAAATTATGACAGTGGGCTGGGAAAGGTGAGTGAGGTTCTGGGGGAGGTGTGAGATATAAAAAGAAGAGAAGGGAGAGGGGTGGAAGGAGAGGAGAGTTATTTTCTCACTGTGAAGGGAAGGGATAGGGTAGAAAAGGTAAGTAGATGGCAAGGTTAGCAACAAGATAAGGGGGTAGGATAGGAAGGCAGATTGAAGATAAGGGAGAATTAGGGGAGGGAGGTATCAGATGGAAGTCCCACTTGGAATTCTACCAGGAATTATTTCAGGAAGCAAAAAAATCACTAGACGTCTAGTGCACACTTTTTTCCTGCTGTGAAAATTTTTTGAACTATTAATCAACTGTGGTTCAATAGAGGTTCAAATCAGTTTCAAGGTGTTTTCAAAGTAAATTCAATATTTCTTCATTATTGTTTCATCACAACCACAATGTGTTCTGAAAAAGATATGAATTAGGGTTCAAGGTTGTGGACTTGCTAGTAAGTCTGCCCCCCATATTGAGTGGTGTATGATTGAGGTATTGTTGAATCTTGTGCGCCAAATGCATCTGGAAGAATGCTATACTTTGATAATAATAATAAAAAGATATTTGGCAGTTAAATATATTTATTATATGTTAAGAAAAAATTATTCTTTCCTTTTCATATATTCAATGGCTTTATGCTATGTTTTTAATAATAGTTATGTGTTGCAATATGCTTTCCATTATATTATTATTTTTTGATTTAGTATTATTTTGTGTTCCAAAGGAATTGGACAGATTATTTTACCATAAATAATAATAATTCAATAAAATGCATTTTTCAAATATTATATTAATTTTTTAAATACAATTAGAAAAACAGTGGTATCTGGATCTACATGACACCAAGTTTCCTTCTGAGAATTGGCCAATGCTGAGGAAAACACTTTTATAAAGCATATCAGTGACTGAATAAGTCTGTAGATCATGAGTAGCTCAGATTATCAAAGTGTCCTTCCCAGAAATGGATCATTTCTCAGATGGACACTATAGGTTCTGTGAAAATAGATGGTAATGGTTTTTTTAATGTCAGTGGTATTTGATTATTGGCTAGCAATAAAAGTGAAGTTGCTACAGAATTTGTCAAAAGTGTCCTTCTGAACAACAGTCCGATGCTCAGAAGGAGACTTTTATGATGCATATCATCTAGGTGTTATATGTATACATATCTTAATTTTATGCATTATAAAAGTGTTCTTCTGAGCATCTGACCATATTTCAGAAGGAAACTTTTGTCAAAGTCTGTAACACCTTCAATTTAATGTTTGGCCAATGTTCCAGTACCAAGGCTATTAAAAGAGCTCATACCATTTAAAGTACTTAATGTGCTCACCTGAACAATTTTCCATAAATGAGAAAGACAAATTTAAAAATTATAGAGATAAAATGGTTATATATGATACCTATATGATATGCATTATAAAAGTGTCCTTCTGAGCATTAAACCATCCTTCAGAAGGACACTTTTGACCAAGTCTGTAAGACCTTCATTTTAATGGTTAGCCAACAATCAAATAGCATGGAAATTAGTAAAACCCTTTCCATCTACTTATACCTTTCCTAAAGTGTCCTCCTGAACAGGGGTTCATATCTGAGAAGGACACTATTAAATTACAAATCATCTAGGTAATATATATAGAGCTTTATATCTTTAATGAACTATAAAGAATAATTGTGCACACAATCATATATTGTGTGGACTGTTTAACAAGATACTTTTTTAGCCCTTTAATTCCTGATTTTAAGTTTCCAGAAATTACTTGACTGCTGGTCAAAAACATTTTTGTGTCAGTGGATGACATGAAGCATCAAAAGGCTGTAACAGGTTCAATTTTTACATTTATAAGTTTTTGAACCTTTGAAAAGCAAGGGTATTAATTTTTTTATCCCACTTATTTTTATGCTAGAGTATGTATTGATTAATCCATAAATATGCTATATTGGAAAAACTATTTAAAATACAAATTTGATGAATTTTAAAGCATTTTTTTAAAAAAATTCTTAGATTTCCCTAAATCATATTCATGTTAATGGCCTAAATTATAAAAATTCAGATATCAAACTTTCCACATATGTGTGGGATAATATTTATCTTTTCATAATAATAATATAATGAACTTGTTTTTACCAGTTTATTATCTATGATTGCTGGATTTTTAAGTCTTGTGTGCCAAATGCATCCAGAAGAGTGCTAAACTTGGATCATAATAATCAAAGGATAGTTGGAAGTTCAATATATCTATTATATGTTAAGAGTGTATTATTCTTACTTTTCATATAATAAATGGCTCAATGCTATGTTTATAATAATAAATGTGTTTTGCAATATACTTTCAAATGTATTATGAGTTTTGAGGTAGTATTATTTTGTGTTTCAAAGGAGTTGGACAGAATTTTTTACCATGAATATTAATAAATCAATAAAATGAATTTTTCAAATGAAAAATTAATTTTTTAAATATAATTCACCACACAATATGGGGGGAAGACTTGCTAGCAAGTCCACAACCATGGACCCAAACTCACCACAGATTGAACACACATTGAGCTATTGATAAAGGAACCATACAATCAGGAATGAACACCACTCAGAAGAACAGTTTTAGGTGGGTGTTCAAGTAGAGTTCAGTTTGAGTTCAGTATGAGTTCATTCTGAGTTCCATCTGAGTTCCATCTGAGTTCCATCTCAGTTCAGGTTGAGGACTTGCTAGCAAGTCCACCCCCTATAATGTGTAGTGATTAAAATAATCAGTGGTTACTGGCTTTAAATGGCACCAAGTGTCTTTCTGAGCATTGGCTGATTCTGAAAAAGACACTTTTATAAAGTATATCAGTAGGAGTATAAGTCTGTAGAACATGGGTAGCTTAAATTATTAAAGTGTCATTCTCAGCAATGGACCATTTCTCAGGTGGACACTATATGTTCTGTGCAATAGGATGGAAAGGGATTTGCTAATGTCCATGGTATTTGGTTAATTGCTAACCATTAAAGTGAAGATGTTACAGACTTGTTCAAAGTGTCCTTCTGAACAATGGTCCAACACTCAGAAGGACACTTTTATAATGCATATCATCTAGGTATTATATGTATACAGATCTATCTTTTATGCATTATAAAAGTGTCCTTCTGAGTGTTGGACTGTCCTTCGGAAGGACACTTTTGACCAAGTATATAACACCTTCAATTTAATGTTTAACCAATTTTCCAGAACAAAGACTATTAAAAGAGCTCATGTCACTTACAGTCCTGAAAGATTTCAACTTGAAAATGGTCCATCAGTGAGAAGGAAAGTTTTGTAAACTTTAAAGATAAAATGATTATATATAATACCTATATGATATGTGATGTAAAAGTGTCCTTCTAAGCGTTGTAACATCCTTCAGAAGGACACTTTTGACCAAGTATGTAACACCTTCTTTTTAATGATTAGCCAACATAAAAATATCATGGATATTAGAAAAACCCTTGCCATCTACTTACACATCACTTGAAGTGTCCTCCTGAACAATGGTCTGTCACTGAGAACGACACTTTTAAATTGAAAATAATCTAGGTATTACATATATACCTTTGTATCTGTTATGAATTATAACAAATTATTGTGCACACAATTAAATATTGTGTGGACTGGTTAACAAGATACTATTTTACCATTTAATTCTTGATCTTAAGTTTTAAGAAAGTATTTGACTGATGGTCAGAAACATGTTTGTGCCAGTGTGAGACTTAAAGAATCAACAAGGCTGTAAAAGGTTCAACTTTTAAAGTAATAGGTTTTAAAACCTTTCGAAGGCAAGGGTAACTAATTTTTTGTTCCACCTATATTTGTGCTAGAGTACTTATTGAGTAATTACTAAATATTTTACCTGAGAAAAATTATTTAAAATAATAAAGTGAAGAATGTTGAAGAATTATTATTTTAAAACTCCTAAGATTTTCCTAAATTTTATACATGTTAATGGCCTTAGTGAAGAAAATTCAGATATCACAGTTTATATATATATATAGGATAAAATGTTCTTTTTCATAATAATTATATTATGAACTTATCCTTACCAGTTTATTATCTATGATTGGGGTATTGTTGAATCTTTTGTGCCAAATGAATCTGGAAGAATGCTATACTTTGATCATGATAATAAAAAAATATATTTGGAAGCTCAATATATTTATAAGGGGGAATCAGTGTTGACCAATACACAATTAAATTAATTGCGGATAAAAATCATTATACCCCAATCATCTTCCACAATTATTTTTTTGCTAAAAATTGGGTTATTAGACCTTTTACATGTCAATTTTCACCTCTATTTAACATCTTAATCCTCAATTTTTTATAAACACATCTTGGACAACTTTCTGGATGTGCCAGTCTCCCTACCTTGCTGCACACTCCCATTCTGTCTATTTATTTCTGTTCAAAACCCCTCCCCATCTCATCTGTTTTTTTCTTCTCCTTTTCATCTTCAGATATCTCAACATGCCTTGCTGTCATAGATATTCTCAAAGGCAGGCTTCTCCCAATTGCTCATCATATCCCATCACTCCCTCTTTCCCCTACTCAGCTGAGAAATAAAAGATTGTTCAACTAAAAAAAAATGATCATCTCATACTTATCAACTTGCTAAAAATAAATACTTATTATGATTCTTGTTTTGGTGCTGAGAATGCAACTAAAGTAGGACAGCCCCCTGGATCAAAAGTCAGTAGCTATCTTCAAATGGCCAATGAATTATGAAATAAGACAAAGGGAAGGATTGATGTTTTTCCTAAACAGATGTCTGAACATTTCAAGTATTACAAAGCCAAATACAAGAAGGCAAAGAAACTATCATTTTCTACTGGTTTTGGTATTACCGACATTGATATCAGTAAGGGCATAAAATCCATATATGATTAACTTGAATCTATATGTCTATACTTTAAAGAGATGGATGCTATTTTTGGAGAGCGAGCTGATGTTAATCCTGTGAAAATTTTGGATGGTGAAGAAACTATCTCCAAACATGATGTCAAAAGAAATTTTTTCCCATTCTCTTCCTCCACTCAAGTCTGCCCTGTTCTAAATTCAACAAATCTAGATAGCTTTCCAATAGATCCTTATGGTGATATAGAACAATGTGATCCCACTCCAGTAAGTTTTAATTTCTTGTCTAGTTGTTTAATTTTTTTATTTCTAAAAAGGCTAATTAATGAGCCCAGGATCCTCAAGAAAGTGAGTCTGAAGCTAGCATCAATTATGAAGAGTAAAATATTACCTCCAAAAAAAAGCAAAGACCATCAACTTCTTTCAATTTCATCAGTCATATAAAGCAAAACAGAGATAGTTTTTCCAAACCCCGTTTTCTTCCATTGATGAATATCTGGAGAAATGTGAATCTGGTAAGTGATAGCATACCTCTTAATAATTAAGTGAGACTTTCTTTTCCTTTGTTAATATTCCTTTTCAATCTAGGTAAATTTGAAGTTGAAAGAGATACTATAAACTTTTAAAAGAAACAATGTGAGCTCTCTCTAAAAAGGGATGATAGGGCACAAGACTTGGAGGAGAAGAAATTTGAGCTTTTTTTACAGAGTGATGGGAGGGTACAAGACTTGGAGGACAAGAAATTTGAGCTTCCTTTAAAAAGGGATGAGAGGGCACATGACTTGAAGGAGAAGATAATTGAGATAAAGAAAAAGGAGAAGGCTCTTGAGTACAATTTCCTACTGGATCAAATAAAACTCAAGTATCAACTTGAAGAAAGTTCAAAAAAGAAAGATTTCTTGAGAGATTGTGTTAAATCTAATAAATATATTGAGGAAATTGAATGCTAATGAAAATTTTTTACAACTAGTTTTTATTATTTCCTTTACAAAGTTTTTTTGATAGAATGTATTAAAGCTAATAATCAATTCTTGACACACACTCCTCACTGAGATTTGAAACATTCACCATGAGAAGTCTAGGGGTGAACTGCTAGCAATCCCCTCTCCTGGGTATGTATATATACACCTCCTGTGAAAGGGTGGCTTGGATGGTACTCCTCTTTAAACTAAACTCAGTAGGAAGATTCACAATCTACTTACACTCCTCCAATAGCAATCCCCTCTCCTGAACTTTAGGGTGTCCCTAATTTTTTTGGAAAATACCTTCCCCTGCTATTTACCATAACAGGGGGTGGGGACCACCATTTTTTTTCTAAGTCAGAAGAAAATTTATGACAAAAAAAATTGGCAATACCCTCCCCTGTGTTTTACCATAATAGAGGGTGGGGATCACAATTTTTTTCTAAGTCAGATTAAAATTTATGACAAAAAAAATTGCAATACCCTCCCCTGTGGATCATTAAAGCAGGGGCATAGATTGGCAAAATTTATTTTCATTGCATAAATTAACATGAAAAAAAGTCTTATAAGATAATTAACAAACCTAAATTAATTACAATTCAAGTAAAAATGTTAGTGGAAATTTTCTGTGACCAAAGTCAATGAAATCAAACACAAATGTATACATGAACCCCATGAGAAAAACAAATTTCCTCATGATTACCATTATACAACACACAGCCAATGGCTCATTAATTTAGGTAAGTAGAGTATCATATATAACTTGTAAAATGTTTATTTTTTAAATAAAAATAAAAGTTGACAACCTATAATACACCCTGTAATTTTTCTTCTATTTAATGTTTTTTGTTTTACCTCACCTTTTTCTCATACCTTATCAATCCTGTTGACCAGCTCCCCATTAATTTGAATAGAACAGCCAAAGTGACAGAATAATTTTTAAAGTTTTTTTATATTTGTTAAATTTACCTTCTATTTTTACTTTGTTTATTCTGTGGATTAATTTTTGACTGATTTGAAATGAATATACAAAATGTGTGAACTCTTGAAAAGATTTCAAGCCAGGTGGAGCTATGGTTGGTTGGTGATGAACTTGAGAAAATTTGTTTAAGTAAAGAATAGATTCCTATGTAAATGAAATGAGTGACGTGATTTTAAGAATGAAACATATATTATCAGACATACCAAGAGAATAGCCTTTAACAAATCCTGGTCTAAACATGAAATAAATTCAATGATATTTAGAAAAAAGGCTCAACTTTAGACAACTTTAACTCAAAGCCACAAATATCCATCAAAGAGGTCCAAAACTCAGATGTAAATTTTGGATCTCTATCAGAGATAATGGCTTTTGGAAATCCAACAATATTAAACATGTAAGACCACCATAAGAAAGCTAACTCCTTTGTGGATACATCTTTGTGGGTGGGAATAAATTTTCACATTTTTGTGAATCTATCCACTATTACCCAACAAGAATTATAACTCTCTTTTCATGCTAAAGGAAGACCAGTGACAAAATCCATGTTAATTAATTGCCAAGGAGCATCAGGTGCTTCAATATGTTATAATAATTCTGCTTATTTACCTGTCAATCTTTTAGATTTTTGACAAGAATCACAAGATTCAACATACAATTTAGTGTCTTCAGACATATTAGCCCACCAAGCAGTGTTTTTAATTCTGATAATGGTTTTTTCAAGATCAAAATTTCCTGCTAATATGTCATCATGACATAGATTTAAGATAGTTTCTTTCATGGAAGGAGGAATAACAATGGCATTGGTCAGTTTTCTCCTGTAATAAATATAACCATCATCAATGGAAAACTTTCCTTTACTCAAAGCACTCTGTTACTTTAAAGGATGAGTTTTTATCAATGCTTGGATAGAAGCATTCTATGGATAATTATGGACTGTAACCAATTTATTTAAATCAGAATCTTGATCATATGAATCCAGAATTAATTGTAACAGTTCCTATTCGATATCAACAATATATATACCATGTATATGTACTGTATCATCTTCAGACACATAGGCTGGATTTGATACATCATTTGGAAGAGTTAATCTGGACAACATATCCACATTTGAATGTAAATTACCAGCCCTGTTAATAATAGTCATTCTACCTCTGTATTCTTGAACAGCCAGTTACCATCTAAACTCATGTCTATTTGGTGTTTTAATGTTTAAGAGGGATTTCACAGCACTGCAATCAGTAACTAATTCAAATTTTTGATCATCTAGATAATAATGAAGCTTTTCTAAAGCCCATACAACTTCTAAACACTCTAATTTAGTGGCACCATATTTCAATTAATTTTTCTTAAGGTTCTTGAAATATAACATATTACTACTTCTGAAACTTTTTTATTAATAATTTTCTTTTGATGAAGAGCAGCTCCCAGGCCAATAAAGCTTGCATCTGTATAAAGAACAAAAGGTTTATTAAAATCTGGAAGGACAAGGATTGGAGCAGACATTAAACATCTTTTTAATGTATCAAAAGCCCTTTGACTGTCCTCATTCCATATATAAGCTACATTGTTTCTTGTTAGTTTGGTAAGTGGTAAGGCTATGACTTGATAATTTTTTACGTATTGTCTATAGTAGCCAAACATTGCCAAAAAACTCCCTATTTCTTTTATAGAAGTTGGTGCCAAAACATTTTGGGTAGCAGCAAAGTTCCCTTTTTCTACACAGATAATTAAGCCAGACACAACATGTACTAGGACTTTTAAGGATTGAAAACCAAATTTACACTTTTTTTAGGATAAAGTCATGTTAATTTCATCCATTTTCTGGAAGACTTTATTCAAGTGTTTTAAATGTTCATAAAAATTTTTAGAAAAAACTATGATGTCATCAATATAAACCATTAACCAATGTTGAATTATTTCTTGATGAATTGTCTTATCCATCACTCTTTGGAATACTGAAGGGGCATTTTTAGGGCAAAAAGGCATCCTAACATATTTGTAAATTCCCATACGGGTTTCAATTAGCAAAGAATTTTGGGAAAACTGTTCAACTGGTATTTGATGATAACTTTTATTACTACCAGACAGCTTATAAATTTGGATCCTTTTAAAGTAGCATGTATAGAGCTAATTCTGGGTAATGGGTAGATATCATCCACAGTATAAGTATTTAATGCTCTATAATCTCGACAAATTCTAGCTTTATCTTTTTCATAAGAGATTAAAACTGGAGATATGGCACAATATTTGGGTGTAACATATACTTTTTCAATAATATTCTTACTCAATAAAGTGGATATATTATCTTCTATATCCTTTCTTTTTGTGGGAGAAGCAGGGTAAGGTTTTTTCTTTAGGCTAGAAGGTATTTCATCCAAATTTCAAGATAGAGAAATTTTCATTTCATCTTTAACCAAGCCTAACACATGGGAGCCATGAGCAAAAACTATTGGAAAAGATGTAATTAAGGCTACTATTGAATATCTTTGGTCATCAGTTAATTGATCACCAAATGAAGCTGTTTCAATTTCAGACAATAATACATTCATTTCCTCTGTTTGTCTATCTTTAATTTGGATCAAAAAATGACATGATTTTAACAAGGGTGCAGAAAGCTTTTTAGAAGAAGAAATTTTAAATTTGGTTTTCCCATTCATTCCCAAAGTAAAACAATTATTTGCAGGATCCAGTTTAATGCCAAACATGGTCAAAATATCATTTCCTATGATAAACCAATTGCTTAAATTGTAATTTTTCATCACAACAAATTCACATATAGCTCTGACAAAACCACCATTATATTTAAAGAATACAGTGGTTTTGTATTTGCCAATGGGACATAAAACAGAACCATAACCTTTCCATTTTTCAGATGTTATAGGTAATAATTTGCATTGATAATCCTTATTTACAGAAGCAAGTGCTTTATCAGACACTACACTTCCTCCAGCACCAGAGTCAAGAATAACCTCAACATTTTTACCATTAATGATAACAGATGCTCTCAAAGGTGATATTAAAATAGAACTGTCAGTAATATTTCTAATTACTTAAGCATTTTCTACACAAGATAAGTCAATATCACAATTATCAGAACAATTATCTAAATATTGGATATCTATTTCTAAAACCAGAACTTCCTGAGAAGACTCATGGTCATAAGAGATATTGCTATTACAGTCACTTGAGGAATCATCAAGATAAGTTTGAGTACTTTCAGATTCCTCATTATTTTCAACAAGATGAATTTTCTTGTCACAAATATGTCCTTTTTGCCATGGTTTTTTAAATTTAAAACAAGTATTAGTTGCATATTTCTTTGGAGCAACTGGTGCAGAGGGTCTACCAGTTTTTTCTGGAAGTTTTGTGGAGGGCTTTTGTTGGTCATGATAATATTTAACAGGATAAATCATTGGTTCATATCTATGATTTAGTAGGAATTCACTACAAAAATTAATAAAGGAAGAATTCTCTCTCATGTGCTCAGTTCTTGCCACAATTAAATCTCTCAGAGAATTCGGTAATTTATGGAGAATTTTATCTCTCCAAATATCATAATCCATTTTAGGATCAATGGCTCTAAGAATTTTTGTAATTTTCATAAGGAAAACAATATGTTTTTCAGGAGAGGAGGACACATATTTAGAATTCTCATATAATTTCTGCTGGGCAAGCCTGAATCTGGAACCCCCAAATTGATTTTCAATCAAGGTTTTCCACTCTTTCCAAATATAATGTTGGTTGTCCAGTAAAAAAGATTCATACCACATTAAAGCTACATTGGAAAATAAAGAAATTAATTTAGAGACAATTTCTTCATCTGGAAATTTATAAGAGTTTTTCAGATTATCAATTCTCTGAACAAAGTGTTGCCAGTCAGATGAAGAGTCACCATCAAAAGTGGGATATTGATCCAGTTTGGGCCAATTTTTCTGGCTTCTGGGATGGTCCATCCTTTGGTTTGAAATATTTATCATTAATAATTCCTGAAGTTTAGCCAGGTGTTTAGAGATTTCATTATTTACAGAAACACCTGGTACATGACCATTACAAAATTTTTTGCTAGTAGCCAAATATTTTACAGACTCATTGTCAGTTTATTTAATGGCTGAAATATGGGGAAGAAAAGAGCTCCTCTGTTCAGGTTCCTTTCCCTTTTTTTTATGTATCTTATGGGCAGCATTCTCATCTATACCATAATTATTGATGGTTAAGGCTGAAAATCTTTCCTGAAGGTTAAACACATAGTTTCTTATCCTTGGAATTTCAGACATCTGGTCATTCATTTTTGTAAGGGATAAAACATTTCTGTCCTCAAAAACTGTGTGTTTGGTACTTAGTGCATAGAAATCACTTTTTATCTTTTTCAACTTATTTTGTAGAGATTTTATTTTACCTTTTAATGAATAATTTTCCTCAATAAGGGGTTTCAATTCACTCAAGGTCTTATGCAGTCTGATATTCTTATCTGAGATAGCTCTATGGTCACTCCTTATTTGTTTTTGTTGGCTAAGAACAATATTAAAGGTTTCTTTGATTTTAAAATAAGCTGTATCTTGTACAGAAGAGCTCACTTTACAATGCAAGTGCAAATTATTTAATCTACCACTCTCATGTATTAACACATCTCTCAAATGTTCATCTTTCACAACATTAAAATCAATTGTATCTTTCAATATATCTTCAGAAGTTTTCCCAATTAAAGTATAGACTTCAGGGGAAACTGAATCATTCTTAATTGAAAGAGAAGGATTAATTAAGGAAGTAGAATTCAAATGTAAAGGTTCATCAAATGATAATTTACTAATTACATCATTGGGGCTACTCATCAAAGGGAGTTGTCATTTTAAGGGTTTAACTTTTTGTTCACCAGGATCCACAATATTATCTGTGGAAGAAGATTTGTTATTATACATACCAACATGTTTGTCAAACAAATTACTTACCATGGCAAGGGAGGAAACTTCTCCTGTGCCTTCTTTCTTCTGCCTCCCTGATAAGGATGGGGCTGAGGAGATGGATGGTAGGTTAGTGTCCTGGATGGGCCAGGGTGTTGAGTTGTTGGTTGCTGAACATTCTGTTGGTAATGGTTCATTAAGTAATCCCATTTCAACTGCTCCACCTGCAGAGTGTTCTGATTTTGAGTGAAGGAGCTGGGTGCCTGATGGGGCTGAGGTTGAGGTTGAGGCTGAGAGGCTGGAAAGGAGGAGGTTGAGTCTGTTTGGGATTTCATAACTCCTGCATCTGTTTCCAGAGTGTGTCTACTCTTGCCTTGTACTTCATACTTTCTGCCTTCAGTTCTTTTATGTGAATGGAAAGGTTGTTTACTTGTTGAGTCAGTGGTATCTTTTTTATTTTTATACCCTTTAGTAGATTTTCCTGATTTATCAGAGGTTTTGCTTCTTTCAGAGGTGTTTGGTGAGGGGGGTTTGCCACTTCTCCTTCCATTTCCATGTCCTGAAGGTTTTTTTTCAGATGAATAATTTTTGTAAGTTAATTTAGAAGAACCTACAGATCCAGTGTCAACATCCACTTCAATTTCATCCACATGTAAGCTATCCATGCTGTTAGCCAAACTACTGGACACTAAAACTGTGAACAAAGAATCAAAATTATTTTAATGTTTTAAATTTCAATTTTCAAAATATAATTAATTGATTTTTTAACAAAACAAAAAAAAAGTTAAATTTAAATTTGAAAATCAATTATTTAACAAAAAATGTAATAAAAATATATGTAATTACAATTGTTTATTTAGAAATATTAATAATTATAATGGGACCAACCACCAAAGGTTTAAATAAGTCAACAAAAAATATTTAATACCAATAAAAATATATATTGGCAATATTGGGACTAAGCACTTAGTAATATTATGGTCAACCAATAAATCAAAAAATAATTTAATAAAAATTAATTTATTAAAAAATTTAATGATCTTCTAGGACTAAGAGCAAAACTCTATTATGGTCAACTAGGAATAAAAAAAATTAAAAAAATTTGAACACTTACACTCAGTGAATCAGCAATTAAGCTACAATCACTGTTATTGCAATAAAAATTTTATAATATAATTGAGAGGTGCAAAGCTTAACTTACTATAGTGATCAAGAAATCACTCCAAATTTATATATTATTTAATTTAATATAAACCTAAAAGGTCGAACCCAAGCTCAAAACAAGTTTGCGGCAAAAACTATCTTTTTTGGCTTGGGTGGTCAATGTGCAATGTCGTTTGTCGCAAGGTGGTGTATCGTTGTTGTTGTTTGAAAAGGCCTCCAAATGTAAGCTGGTCGTCTAGAAGAAGGAGAAGAAGGTGGAGAAAATAGAGAGGAGGAGGAGAAATTTAGGAAAAAGGTTTAGTGAAATTAAAAGTTAAATTAATAGGATTATTTTTGAAAAAATAAGGCAACAAAAATTCCTTGGGTTTGGCACAATAGTGAGTATTATTAAATTTTAATATATTTATTTAAAATAAGTATTACTATCTCTGAAGGGCAAACACTATTATTACTAATAGACTTATTGTAACCTTAGTTATTTATATTGAATTTTGATTAGAATTATAGTAATAATAAAAATATTAATAAATGTAATATATTAAAATATATGTTTAAATGATGAGTGTATAATAAATGATGCCACTACAGGGGATTATCCAAAGCCTTTTATAGGCAAAGGATCCTCTGAAGCGCCACAAATAAGTAATTCCAAAGTAGTAATAAAGTGAAACAAGAATGTAAAATAATATAACTAAAACATAGAGATTGGGAGAAAAACATGAATCAATAAACTAAACCCATGAGTAAGTGACCAATTTTACCACCATAAGTTCCCAAAACAATAAATTAAAATAATCAGTAACTAAGTAAGTCTGAAATATAAGAACAGTGAGTAAAATAACCTAAAACAGATATTACAGTGAGATGTAAAGGGTTTAATTAAAACAAATAGACTTATTTTCACGCAAAAATCCATGTAATAAATTTAATCCAGTATAAAGCAATTTTAATTAATTCAATAATTAGTTTAAATGAAACAAATAATTAATTTAATGATATTTTTAATTGAAAGTGAGAATTTTAATAACATCTTATTAAATAAGTGTTTTAATTTATTTAATAATTTTACTGGCACAATTAAGGGTCAAAAAAGTGCCCAATATTATTGTTTAATAAGATATGTATGGCTTTATTTAATATATAATTTTAATTGATTAATTTAATTACATTATAAGTTTGTTTTACACTTATAATTTATGATTTATGTTTATAATTAATTAATCATTGATTTATATTTATTAAATACATAAAAATGCGCCATAATTTATAGAATATATATCATGCTTGATTTAAATGTATAAATAATTCATATAATAATAAAATTAATATAATACTTATTATATATATTTAATAAAATAATTATATCATTTCATTATGCAATATAATATTAATTTTTACACATAATAAGCATATTTTTACGCCCTCTTTTAGTTCCAGTAAATTGACATAAAATTTACTGGGCTCCTGGTATAGCCTGGCTGACACTAAGTTAGTAATCTGTAAAAAGGTGACTTTGGTGGCAAAGCTAATGATTGAGAAAAATGGATCCCCTAAAAGTTGAACTTATATTTAAAGTGAAATTAATATTTTTACTTAAGAAAAAAGTATAAGGGAGAAACCAAAATAAAAAAATTTTAAGTGAAACAGATGGAAATAAAATTATAATAACCTGTCTCTTGAAAGTGGAGGGAGATAAGTAGAAACTTTTCCACTTGGATAAAGATTTTCTTACAGTTATGTGTATAGAAACATGCAAGTAACTGAAGCCCGTTGCATGGCATGCAGTGACTTGCATAAGGAATATATGCAACAGGTTTTTACACCACAATATATTGTATAAATGATCACAAAACATTTTCACATGCTTTTAATTAAAACTTACATCTTGTTTTTACAGCTTATTTCTATAGGATTTCATGAAGTATAATTTGAGGAACCAAAGCCTTGGATAGTTGCACACGGATGCATTTAATATTTATTTTTATTTATTTTTCAAATTCAATCCATTTATCAATATCATTTGTTCACATAAGGTGGGAAAACTCACCTTCAGCTGTTATGGAAACATTTTTTATCATTTATTATTTTTCTTGCCACTAAGTTGAAATTCGGCTACAAAAGAGTTAACAACCTAGTTTATATTTCTGCAAAACAATCTGCACACAAAATCTGTATCCTGATATTTCAAACATGTTAAGACTGGGTAAATAAGTTTTGGAATTTGAAAATGTCCAATACCACTTTTTCTGGCTTTGATTTTTTATTATGCACATATACATTTAACACTATCAAAAAATTAATTCCAAATGTCATGTCAAATAGTATAGAAAATTTCAATATCTCAACTCTCATATTATTTCTTATTAATTCAAACCAGCCGAGAGAACATAGCTGATGGTTCATTTTTTATAATAGCTAATGTTGCTTAAAGCAACATTGGCTGCTCAAATCTCACATTAAAGCCTCCCAGCCAGTGTTATCTGTCTGGAATATGAAAAAATGAACTCACAACAAAAGTCGCTACAAGTGACTTTGGTTGCTTTATTAAATGACTTTCAGCCAGTTTATAACTGGCTGAAAGTCAATAATATAACAAAAAAAAAGTAAGCAAAGTTGTTGCATGACACTTCGCTTGCTTTTAAACACAACATCCTGCAGGCAGTTTAAAACTGCCTGAAAGATGTATTATTAAATTGACCAAAGCCAATTTTAGTGGCTTTGGTCAATACTTTTTTATATTTTATTAAACTCTGCCAGCTTAAAGCTGGCAGCAAAATATTTTTTTATTTTCAAACCCAAGCCACTTCCTGTGGCTCGGGTTTTTTTTACTACGCACCAAGTAAGATATCCATGATGGGGATATCCAGTCCAAGTTAAGGATATTTTAGTAAGGGACATAAGGTAAGGAAAATAAATGTAAAAAAAGTAAGTGCAAGAAAAATAAATGCAAGAAAAGTAAGTGTGAGAAAAATCACTTACAACCATGAGAATTTTTTTTTTTCGAAAAAAATTAAAAAAAGGTAAAAAAACAGAAAATAAATAAAAAAATAAAAAAATGAAAATAAAAAATCATTTTTTTGAGAAAAAATAAAAAACGAAATTTCCCATGGTTGCAACATATTTTTCTTACACTTATTTTTCACACACATTTTTTTTGCACATATTTTCCTTACACTTATTTTTCTCCCACATATTTTTCTATCCTTATGTCCCTCCCTACAATATCCCCAACTTGCACTGAATATCCCCACCAGGTCTATCTCACTTGGTGCATATTGAATTTTTTTATGTAATTTTAAATCACTACCAGCCAGGCTTCCTCTCCCTGGTAGTGTTATCTAAACTTTGAAATCTTGAAAAAAAATTAGTGGAAATATAAAATGCATATTCTTTGATATATTAAGAATTATGAGTGGTAGAGAATTGATGAAGGGATTAATGGCTCAAATATAAAATGAGACATTTCTGATAATGAGAGTTCTAGAAAAATAGATATTTTCAATGAAAATGAGATGGGATGGAGTACATCAGGGGGTCTCAAACCTGATCAAATACGCCACAAAAACACACCACAAAAATGTACCAAACACTCCATCAGAAAATGAAATACACCTTCCCTTGACAAGTGTATTTTGATGGTGTTTTTGACCTCAAACACACCTAATTTTGGGCAAAACAAGCCAGAAAAACACTTCTCTCATTCATCTTGATTAGTCAGCACTAGGTACAGACACACCATCTTCTTAGATTTTTTTCACCTTATTTTTTAAGAGCTTATTATTAAAAATGTGAAAAAAGTGACTTCCCACCACCTAAGCAGCCCCTTCATCATAAACTCATCCTTAGTCTTCATCACCATTCACTAACATGCCTCTTTCAGTCCATCATCAACTGAAAATCACTTCTACTACTCTAGCCCTGGACCTATTGGTTAACTCTGATACCAACTCCAATGCTGAAATTGACTTGGCTTACATGTGTGACATTCTGGAGAATTGCTACTTATATTCCAAAACACCTTCCATACAACACCAACCACAATTTAACCTTGAGGGTCTTTACAATATTCCTGAAATTAGCTTTAAACAGATACTTTTCACAACCTTTCCTTGATTTCTCAGTTTACTAGAATTGATAAAAGATCACTCAATTTTCAGAAATAATTCTTGTTGTCCACAAGGAGATCCTACTATTCAAATCTATGTTGCACTTTGTCATTTTATTTCAAATTAAAATGGTGCCACATTAACCCATCTTGAAAACCTCTTCAAGATCAGAGATGGAAATAAATATTTTGATTGTAAAACAATGCTTTGAATCTCTCTTAAATACATCACATGCTTCTACTCTTTCTATTTTTTAATATTTCAGTTGATTAAATTTTTTGTATTTAAATTATAAGTAATGTTTTTCTCTATATCTACATGACTAAAATTCATTCTGGATTTCTATTAATAATTTGATTAAATATGGTTTTTCAACAGCTTCATTAACCAATCCTTATGCACAAGATACATAAATTAACAAATTTGATTTTTATAAATCTAGAAATTTGGAAATACCTTCCCCTGAATTTTACTATATTTGGGGTTGGGGATTGCCATTTTTTTCATGTCAAAAAAATTTTTTATGTCTTGAAAAAAAAATGGCAATACCTCCCCCCGCATTTTACTGTGGGAGGGGGTGGGAATTGCCATTTTTTTATGTCAAAAAAATATTTATGTCAGAAAAAAAAATTACAATACCTCCCCCTGCAATTTACTGTGGGAGGGGGTAAAGATTACCAAATTTTCATTTTAATTTTATAAATTCTTAAATAAATCAATCAAAAAGATAATTAAACAAGTAAAAGTAATGGGATTCACAGTACCACCTGCCAATGATTTTATATGTTACGAAAGCCAAAGAAATAATATGACAAGCATTGTATTTAGAATTCATCCATTCAATACAAAAAATGATTAAATGAACACATTCATACAGCAGTAAGGTTCAATTGCACAAAATTTTTACTTTATTGATTATCTTAAATAATTGATAATTTCAAAATTTATGAAATAAAAATAAAATGGAAAATCTTCTAATTACCATATTTAGAGCCCCTCCCTAAATACTTACTAGAAATTGACCCTTCACCCCTTTCTTTACTTACCTGGTTTATCAGACTTTGGTTGATTTGGAATGAAAAACCAAAATGAGTAAGTGTTTCACAAGATTCCAATAAACGAGTAACCTTTTTACAATATTCCAAACCAGGAGTTTTCTTGGTAGTTTAATGATTATCTCTTGGATTTTTGATTGATGATCATCCTGAGAAGAGTTCAAAATAGATTTTATGATACCATTTTCTAAAAAAAATCCAAAAAATTAACAATTCAGGGGAAAAAATGATTTATAAAGAAGAAAAATTGAGGAAAAAAATGATAAAAAAAAGTTTAAGAATTGACATACCTTGGGAGTGGTACAATGAAAAGTATCAGAAAAAATATGCATATTATGGAATATCAAAATTCAAAAATGTAAATTAGTTTACATAAAAGACTCAACTTTATAAGTAGATATCTCAGAAATTTCTGATCTAAAATTGATTCTGCTTTCTGGAAATGAAATTCATGTCTCTAGAGAACCTGTAGTCAAAATAATCTGATATTTGAATGAGCCAAAATTAAGCAAATGTTAATATTCATCCTCATGAAAGAAAAAATAACAAAATAGGAAGGACTTGTCCAAAAACAGACATTTATCTGATAAAATCAGAGCCAAAATCCTGAAGTATCATTTGAAATAGATTGCATTAGATATACATGCATATTATGCAACATTGAACTTAAGAAATGTAAATTTGTCTATGAAACAAGACTCAACTTTGGATGCAGATATCATAGCAACCACTGGACCAAATTCAAAGCTGTTTTTTGGAAACAAAAGCCATGCTTCTTGAGAGTCTTACAGAAAACAGATATGTCATTTTAATAACCCTAACCCTATTTCTGAAGCTTTTTTTTTACTTAATAGAAAATCAAAAAATGGTTATAAAAATAAAGCTAGGGATTATCAATGGGCTAAAAAGATCTATTTTAGCTACCTATGTTATTTATAAGTATTATATTTCTTCCAGAGTAAGACATACTTGAGAAGATTAAAATAAAGTTGATGGAAGTTTGAGCCAAGTGGATGATAAATATCTCAACAACCAGTGAGCCAAATCAGATGTAGCTTGGTGGATATGAGAGCCAGGCTTCTGGAGAACCTTCTTAAAAAAAAAGTGATTTGAGAAAACAAAAAAAGAAACAGAAACAATAAAAAACACATACTCAGAAAAAGAAAATTAGTTAAAATTGAAAAAAGATGGTGGGAGAACGACTTACCTGATGAGATGTCTTAAAAGATGTAAAAGGACCAGATAGAAGTTCAGGAAGTGATGAATAAAAGACATAGAAGAAGAGTTAAAGAAGCGAGAGAAAATAAATAAAAGGTTATAAGGGATCATTGAAAGACAGAAAGAATGAAAAGTTATGCAATTTCTGAAAATATGCAACTTCATGTTGAGATGATGAACCATAATGAATAAGGAAGGGAAAAAATATGCTTTCAGTGAAAATTCAAAATAAAAATCCATATGCAAAAACAAAATAACAAACCCGAGTGGAAATTACATGCAACTTGATCATTTTGAGAGCATGAAAAAAGGATTTTAAAGGTTTGTGTTAAGAATCGTGTAGTTTAATTAGCACGATGACTGAGTTTTGAGGAGAGAAAATTGATCAGGAATTCTTGATAAAGAAAGAAATGAAAAGTGCAAACCTTACTGGGGCATGGAGTGTTAAAATTTATATCAAAAAATTGGGAGAGGAAAGATGTGATGTGTGGTGAATTGGGAGGATCTTTATATTGGTGGGCTGAGCTGTGGTTGAAAAATTTGCACTAAAGTAGGATGTATTTGACCCCATGTTTGAGATGTCAGGTACTAAATCAGCCATGTTTCATGGTGTGTTTATGAGGCGGTTGTCAAATTTAATCCACCATGTATATTTGTTCAATTTTGAGACCCCCTATTAAAAAGTAGATGGGTAAAGGAGGAGTAAGAGATCCTTAAGAAGATGAATAAAATATTAATTTCAAAAATTTTAACAGATAAATATTAAAATAAAATAAATTTTGTAAATATTTTGTCATTATATTGGCTTCCACTTTTAAATGCAGTTACTATTTCACATGTACTCATACCAAAACTTGTGAAAGTGATTTAAATAAGAATTAAATTTTTAAATAGGAAAACTTGCATATTAATTTCCATAACAACCTTTCAAGTTATACATTTTAAGGACTATTTTTGTTTTTATTTAAATATAAATATTTCTTTCAATTGAGTAACTGAAGATTTTATTTTTAATAGCCTGTAGATCTTATATTTTAGGTAAAATAAAAAGTTATACAAAATTTAGTTTTACAAATACTTTATAAATTTGGAGTGAGAAGTGACTATATTCTTTTTAAAATTTGAAAATAGGAATGGCATTAGTTATTTAAATTCCTATAGTTATTAATATTTGTGATGAAATAAATTTGTTAAATTTATCTATTTTTGCAATAATGTAGTAAAAGATATCATTATTGTAAATTAAATTTACTTTAATAATTTTATGGTTTATCTTTTGGATGTAAAGTAATGCTTAGTTATTTTAAGGAATAACTTTCATCCTCCATATTGATAATAATATTGGATATTCAAAAGCTTATCTTGGATCAATATGTGCTCAATATGTGCTCAATGAAGGATAAAATCATGGTTATATTGGATCAACTTACGCTTAACTTGAGATCAATTGAGGTTCATTTTTGGAACAATCTGAGAATAAATTTAAATCTAACTCTAATTTACTTATGTTTATACAGTATTCATAAACCTGGAATAATGAAGAGGCACACTAAAGTTCAGGAGAGGGGATTGCTAGCAGTTCACCCCTAGATTTCCTGTGGTGAAAGATAGTCTGTTTCTGAGAAGGACAATTTTGTATTTCCTATTGTATAGGTATTATAAATAATCAGTGCTACTTTTGTGCTTTATAAAAAATTTTCTTCTCAGTGTTGGATCATCTTTCAAGTGGACACTTTTGGTACTGTGTATAACATGAGCATGAGCACTTTCCCTGCCTTTTTACTCAAAAATTTACTAACCATAAAAGTGAAGATGTTACAGACTTGGCCAAATGTGTTGTTCTGAAGGATGGTCAATCACTCAGAAGCACACTTTTATAATGCATATTTTCTAGGTGTTATATGTATACATATCTATCTTTTATGCATTATAAAAGTGTCCTTCTTAGTATTGGATCTTCTTTTAGAAGGACACTTTTATAATGCATACCATCTAGGTATTATATATATACATATCTATTTTTATGCATTATAAAATTTTCTTTCTCAGTGTGCGACAGTTCTTCAGAAGGACACTTTTTACAAAGTCTATGATACCATTAATTTCATGGTTAGCCAATGTTGAAGTACCATGGCTAGTAAAAGAGATCATTTCATATACAGTACATAAAGTGTTCACCAGAATGGCACTTTTATAATTAATACAAATTATGGTGCACATATTTTCATCCAGACCAACATTCATTCTAAAATTATCCTCCTTACCAATGAAAATTTTTCTGCAGTACACCTTTTTCCATTATTAGATAGATCTCATGAGTTCTTTATAAGTGATTTGTCACTAAATTCAAGTCATCCTTTCATTGGGGGAGCCTAGACATGACATGATGTGTCATCATTGAATGTGATTGTTACTAATTAGGGATTTTTTTAATAAATAATATTGGGTTGTAGACAAATAGCATAGGTAAGAAGTGGTGTTTTTAGTTTATTATTAGATTTCACTCTCTTTATTTATGCTGAAGTCTTCTATAGTTAGTGCTGTGGCATAGTTGTGTCCTAAAAAATACTACCCGCAATTGAACTATATATGTAAATTAGCAACTTGAATAATATGTAACATTAAACTTAGTACTTAATCTTTGATCAACCTGGGTTAAAATGATTTTCAATGTAACTTCACTGCTCTTATCAAGATGACTTTAAGTAAGGGTAAATCTGGGTTCAATCTATGACCAATTATTTTTTCAATTTATTTTAATCAGATTTCCCAAAATTTTACCAACATACTTCCAACCATTTCCTGACCATTTACTAATCATTTCAAAGGGGAAGAATAGCTATCAGTTCACTCCCAAATTTTCCATGGTTTTTAATGAGCACATTAATTGCTTGAACAGGGTTTTTTAAAAAATGGATGAGATTAACATGACTTTATCCTTAAAAAAGTGTAAATTTGGTTTTCAATCCTTAGAAGTCTTGGTTCATGTTGTGTCAAACTTAAAAATCTGTGTGTGTAAAAAAAAATTTGCTGCAATTAAAAATGTGAAAGCACCAACTTCTTTGAAAGAAATCCAAAGTTTTTTGAGAATTTATGGCTATTAAAGACAATATATAGAAAATTATCAAGTCATAGCCTTACCTCTTACAAAATTTACCAGAAAAGATGTAGCTTTTATCTGGAATGAGGAAACATGAAAAGCTTTTAATACATTGAAAAAAATTTTAATGACTGCCCCAATCCTGGCTCTCCCAGATTTCAATAAAACTTTTGTCTTCTACACAGATGCAAGTTTTGTTGGACTAGGGAGCTGCCCTCCACTAGAAACAGATTTTTTATGATAATTTTTCTGAAGTTGTATGTTCATTCAAATGTGGATATTCTTTCATTATTGCCTTTACCAAATAATGATTCCAATCCTGCCTATGTACCAGAAGATGAAACAGTTCATATACATGGTATATATATTGTTGATATGGAGGAAGAATTATTGCAATTAGTTCTGGATTCATATGAGAGTGATTCAAACCTAAAAAAATTATTTACAATCCTAAATGATCCTAAGAATGCTTCAATCCAGGCAATGATAAAAACTCTCCCTCCAAAGTATCAAATAGCTTTGAATAAAGGAAAATTTTCTATTGAGGATGGTTTTATTTATTACAGGAAAAAAATTTATAATTTCCTTGTAATTTCTCCTTCAATGAAAGAAACCATCTTAAAACTCTGTCATGATAACATTTTAGCTGGTCATTTTTATTTAGAGAAGAGACTTGTCAGGATAAACAACACTGCATGGTGGTCTAATATGTCTGAAGACACAAAGTTATATGTTGAATCTTGTGATTCTTGCCAAAATTGAAAAGATTATAAGGTAAAAGAGCAGGGTTAATGCAATATAATGAAGCACCTGATGCTCTGAAAATCATTAATATGGATTTTTTCAGTGGTCTTCCTGTAGCAGGGAAAGACAGTTATAACCCTTGATGGGTAATAGTAGATAGATTCACCAAAATGTGTAAATTTATTCCCACCCATAAAGATGTATCCACAAAAGAATTAGCTTCCTTATGGTGGTCTTACATGTTTAATATTGTTGGATTTCCAAAAGCCATTATCTCTGATAGAGATCCAAAATTTACATCTGAGTTTTGGACCTCTTTGATGGATATTTGTGGCTGAGTTGAAATTGTCTACAGCTCACCATCCTCAGACTGATGGTCTAGCTGATAGAATAATTCAAGCTCTGGAAGATATGATTAGAAGGTATTGTGCCTTTGTATTAGAATATAAAGACAATGACAGATGAGCACTCTGTCACTGAGAAAAAGCCTTTTGATCTCTGGTTAGGTTATGTCCCAAATACTCCTGCCCAAATTCTCAATAAAAAGTTTCCAAAGTTGGAACTACATGTAGATGTAAAATCTTTTTTGCAAATGCAGAAAATATGTAGAAAAAATTCTCAAAGTTGTATTGATAAATCATTTGAGTATGAGAATAAAAGATGGGATAAATCCCATAAAGATTGCACATTTTAGAAGGGTGATGAAAGACTGATATCTACAGTCCACTTCAATTTAAAGGGCAGTAAAAAATTAAAGGATCCATTTTTAGGTCCATTTTTTGTTAAATAAACAGTTGGTGATAATGCAGTAGAAGTAGAGCTGTATTCTCCATATGATAGAAAGCATCCTGTTTTCCCCATTTCCCTGCTAAAGCCTTAAACTTCCAACAGTGACTTATTTCCTAAAATGAAAGGGAGACCTATTAAAAATCCTCAAGAAGTCAAATAAACAGCAGAAGTTGATAATATTCTCAATGATAGAATTATTACTTCTTAAAAGGATACTGAATATTTATTGAGATATAAATATAAAACATTTGAGCATGATGCATGGATACCTGGAAAAGAAATTTCTAACCTTTCTACTCTATTAATAAAGTATAAAAAGAAAAAATCTTAGCATATTTTTATTGTTTTTTTAGAGTGAGGAAGTGTCAGCCAGGCTGTACCAGGAGTCCAGGAAATGTTGTAATATTTTATTGGACCCCAAATGTGCAAATTTTTATTTATATTATGTATGTAAATTAAGATTATATTGAAAAATAAAATTACATAAATAACTCATAATAATAAATAAAAATTAGAGCTATATGAGTTTTATTACTATATCAATTTTATATACAATTAAATGAATAAATAATAAATTACATTTTATAAAGTATGACTGCTTTTTAATGTATTTAACAACTATAAATTATTAATTAATTGATATTATGTTATATTATAATTATAAGTTATAAATTTAAATTATAAATTTATTTATTATTTATTTATATATAATTATTAAATAATTTTATACGTCTCTTATAATCCATAAATATTGGGTGCTTATTTGACCCTTAATTGTGTCAGAAAAATTATTAATCAAGTTAAAAAACTTAATAGAAAATATTAAAATTTTTACTTCAAATTAGTAATAACATTAAATTAATTATTTGTTTGACTCAAAATAGTTATTACATTAAATGAAATAGATTAAAACAATTATTTATTCATTTTCTATACTAAATTAATTACTTACATATAAATTTTGCGTAAAAAATAGTATACTTTTTGTTTCACTTAAAAATGACTATTTTCTTCAATCATTGAAGAAACTTGTTTTAAATTAAAATGGTTAGATTCTTTTTTTTCAAACTAATTTAATCTCCCACTTATTTTTTTTTTACAGTTTCTGGGTTTTAATTGGTGGGAAATGGGCTCTTTCTCATGTTTTTAATTGCTTGTTTCAGCTTCAATAGTATTTTGTTGTTACATTTATTTTATTTTGTTTTATCTTATTTTTAGCATTGTATATAAATGTTTATGGTGCTTCAGAGGGCCCTTTTCCTATATAAGGGAATTGGGTAATCCCATGAAGCCCCATCACTTACTTTATTACTATTACATTGCCCTTTATTTTTATAATAAAGAAATACAAACCTATATTACATTAAATAGTTTTATTGCGTTGACTACCTCTTTAATAATTATAAGTGCTATATATTTAAAAGATTGCTTTAAGAGAATTTTAATATTATATAATTGTTTTGATTAAGCAGAGAGAATAAAGTACTTATAAAAATTAAAATAATACCAAACCCGTTACAAGTCCTTTAAAGCGTTGATTGTTGTCCTTAGTTTTTTCCCTTTTTATTTCTCATTGTCTTCTTTTTTTTCTTCTTCTCCTTCTTCTCCTTCTTCTCCCTCTACTCCTTCCCCTTTTCCTATTTCTTCTAGATGACTGTCCAATACTCCTGTTCATAAAGCATTAATATACAATAAATTCCAAGAAAATCACAATATAGAGAAGATAGATGACTGGCCACCACAGTCACCTGATTTAAATCCTATCAAAAAAGTCTGGCAGGAGCTTAAATGTAGCATTCATCACCATCATAACTTGAAGTAAATAGCACAAATGCACAAGGCCCTACAAAAGACTTCAAAATATTTCTCATCTTCTAGGCTTGAAAATCTTGTCAAGTCAATTCCATCTTTAATGAAAGCTGTGATAGAATTTAGAGGTGGTTCTACTTGCTGGTAACCCATGGTGGTGGAATTGGGTCAGTAATTTTTTCTTTTTAATAATGTTTTCTCAATTTTTTATAAAACATTTATCTAATATTTCTGAGCTATCTAATGAAGCAAATCTCATATTGTTTAGATATTTCCTAGCTGATTTCAAAAATGACCTCTTTGAAAATTCAAAAAAATTCAAAAAATATAGCTTTTTTCTTATTTTTGTTTTTACATTCTTACTCTTGAGATCCTATTCAGTCAGTATGCATGTCTTGTTGTTGATTGCATGAGTAGTATTGATGCAATTTCAAAAAAACAAGTTACAATCACTTTCTGGAGGTGACTGTACATCTGGCTAAAAATCTCACTATAGGCCTTTATTCCTTCCACTAATTATATATATTTTTAAGTGAAATTGAATCTGCTAGCTTCAATGAGTGCATCAGATAATTCTTTTATTTTTATTCAAATTTAATTAAGATTTTCTTACCATTATACTATTAAAGTTTTACATATACTGAAGTCCTGTACACCACCAAAAGGATTTGTTATGCCACAAGGCATAACAAATGGGTAACAGTTGTGTAATGGTTGCATAATAAATACATAATAATTTTTATGTCCCCTAGCAATCAATAATAATTTTTATGTATTTTTTACAAACCCATTATGCAACTGTTACCCCATGTGACATAAAAAACAAATTCGGTAGTGGGTAATTGAAGTTGTTCAGGATAATGCCATGATATATCCATATCAAATTTGCATTTTTTTTCTATCTTGAATTTATATTGAACAGACCAATTGAATATTCATTATGTATCTTTATTTAATATGTATTATGCATGTATATTGAATATGTATCATGCATGCTACATTGTTGAATATTACACATCTAATATTGCATATGCATTTTCTCAAACTGAGCCCAACTGTTGGTTAAGTGATGCTCAAGCACTGATCAAGTTGGAATCAAGTAAGGACCAACCTGGCTTCTGTCTCTCACAAAATACAGTCTCTGAAATTAGAAATTTGGTTTCTCAAAAGCTTACCAATTTTTTCCCAAAAATTTTAAATCAATGGTGTTGCTATAAATCCTCCCCCCAATTTCCTGTGGTGATAGATATGTTTTGAGAGTCAGAATTCAAAGTCTACTACAAGTGGCAGTTGGTGGAATCATTTTAAAAAATAATAATTTATCACACTAAATGTAAATTTTTTTTGAAGAATTTCCTTAAATAACCATAATAAGACATATTTCAGCACAGACTTTGTTGCTTTCAAGACTCAAAATTACCAGTGAAATTTGTATGTTGCCTGTGACATCAAATTATGTTGCTGCACACTTTTTTTCTTTTAAATTTCAGTTTCATGAGTTGTTCCTTTTGTCTTTTTTTCTTTCCTCATTTTAGTTAGTTTAATGTTCTTATATTTTATATCTTCTTTGTTCTTTAATATCTAACCCTGACCCCTGCCCTCACTTAAAATTTTTTCACCACCATTGCCACCTCTACCTCCTCCACTCACCACCATCACCACTTCCACCTCCTCCTCCTCTCACCACCACCACCACCACCACCACCACCACCTTCACCACCACCACCACCACCTCCTCCACCTCCTCCACCTCCTCTCATCACTGTAGCCACTTCCAAATCCACCTCCACTTTCCACCATCACTATTGCTATCACCACCTCCACCCTCTCCACTTTTCACCATCACCATCACCACTTTACACCACCACCTCCTTTTTTTTGCCACTATCACCACTTCCACTGCTATATAAACCTCCTCTACTTGTCGCCATCACCACCTCCACTCAAAGAAATAATGAGTATGAAGGGGGAGCAGCGAAGACTGTTAATAAAACTTTGTTTACAGATGATTCAACTTTTTTTCTATATATATTTGTGAGGTTTTAAATTTTTTTTTTATATGAAGATTTAAATGGCATTGAAAAAATTGTTTTTTTATGTTTCATTTTAATAGCCTGATGTTACTGTGAAAAAATGAGAATCATAAAAAAAAACATAAAAAATTAGCAGAACTTTGTGAAAGGGGTGTGCAGCAACACTTAGAATTTTCAAGGAAATTTTTTTGTTGTAGCAGAGCATTAAAATTGGTGCTGTGTGGATTTTAAGGCCATGGTTTGGTTTGTGATTGGTTTGTTTCAGGACTGTCTACAACACCACTTTCCCATGTGGTGTTAATTCAATTTATACAGTTTTTAAGTACAAGATATTATTTCAGTTTATATACATGAAATTATATTAGATTGAGTAGTGTGACTAGTTAGCTAAAGAAAATATTAATTATTATAACTTAAAAAGCATATATGACCCATTCGCCACATGTGATTTGATGTGGGATCAGAATATCTGACCAATTCTCTGTGTGGGATTTATTGTGAAATTACAATTGCTGGTGGGAGCTGCTGCATGCATCTTATCTACACCCAGCCAATATGCAGCCCCATGTATTCAACGTAGAGTTAGGGTCAGTTAAGGCCTTGGTGCAAACGCCAAAAAATAAGGACTAGGTTAAATAGCCCAAGATATTATTATAAAAAATACTTTGGTTACTGTGAGAAAAAACAGGCAATGTAGTGGGCCAGATTTGAGAGCCCCTTTTTAATACATCAGGATGGGGTAGCAGCTGATGTGTCACTTGTTTGCTTGTAGTATGAACACCATTTTCATGCATTTTGCATATTTCACACTTAAGTTTTCTCTATTTCACCACTCTCTTCATCTTTTCATAGCAATCATTCACTCATCATCTCACCCTTTTTCCTCTTCAAGACTTTCTTCCATCCCCTACCTTTATCACACCTTCCTAGATGAAAAACCAATGTGTTACTTAATTGGAAACACTTCTAAAGTCCTTAATACATGGAAGTTAACTTTTATCACCTTACTCACACTCCTCCAAATACTGTCCTACCTCATATCTGCCTATACTCAGTAATCATTCCACTGCAAATCATTTTTTGCATTATCCTTCATTTTTAAGAATAAGTTTGAATGACATATTCTTATTCCCTTGGCTTCATAGGGAAATTCGTGAACCATGACACTCAAGGGGGATTTACACAAATAATTGATTACATTTTTTAATATTTTTTCAATTTTTGTTCTTGGGAAAACATTCTGTGATATCTGGGGTATATTCAGATGTGTATTTCATTTATATGAAAAAAATTTTAGGGGTAGCTAAAACAATTGTTTTTTGAATTTCGAATGATTTTTTTCATGCTTTTACAGTTATTTTTGTATATGTAGTATGCTAAATTGATTTCAAACATGCTTTTGTACCTGGGTAATAAACCAGAAGTCTTTTGTACTGATATTGAGGGAATAGCATCGAAAAAATAGTGCTCACAGACTTTTGGTTGGGTACCATACTAGTGGTAACCTTTGTGTGATATACATAGGTGAATGATTATGTCTGGTCTTTAGCTGACAGTTCTCAAAGGTGTTTAACCAACTTCCTATCTTTTTTTAAACAATAAAGAAGTTGGAACTTCAACACAAGTTGCCATTCGCCATAATCACGAGCAAGGAGTTGAATGTTCAAATAAATGTTATCAACAACAAATTTTCACCGGCTTTTAATATTATGTAAAATGGTCCTTCTTTTATCCATTCTTTTTCTATCAACTCCTGGTACAATATTACGCTGGCCGAGTTGAACCTCTTCATTCTTTTGCTCTATCTGTGCATGTCGTTCGCACCACGGTAATTTCCTTACTACGAAATGAAATTCCCTCAAGTTCTCTCTGCATCCAGCATGTGAGCATGTAAAATGTTCAGGATGATACAGCTTTCGATTTTCGTTATTTGAAACTACAGAGGAATCGTCTGAATTCCTCCTACCAGTTTCGGCTTCAGGACCAACATTGAGAGCCACGCATGGACCTTCGATTCCCTTTTGACAACTTTCATTATTGCAAATAGTTCCTGCAAGTCGATGATAATGTCGAGCACACTAAAAATATGTTTTTAAGAAAATATTTTTAGTGAGGAAGGTAAGTATACAATCTTGAAAATGAAGCGAAACAATTGCCAATTAAAAGACGAACGACTGGTTTTCTTTCCCAAACATAAAACTCGCCATTAGGAAAAGTTTCTGAACATCTAAAACAGTTAAAACATTGTTCATGATACTTTCCCAAAACTTTACCAACCCGATCCATAACGGCTCCTTTGTAAATAGGTTTAGAGCATTTCCGACACTTCGGAAGATAAAGTTTAGAGTAACATTCGCTGCAAAAACTAAGACCTGCAGAATCACGTCTGTTTTGTGCGTTGGTAGGATCAACAGGGCGACGACAATTTTGGCACAGGTCAGGGGTCGAAACAGGAGCAATTGAAGGTGAGAGTGGTTCACCAAGGCGATTTCGAGAAGAGTATCCCCACTGCGAAATCGAGTCTTGTGGCCTCAGTGCTGGGGACAAAGGAGGATCCTCACTCTGTAGATAATCGCGAGAAATAAATCGAGGATCTCTTTCTGAGTCCTGTTTTTTGTTTCGCCGGTAATTGACAGCTGAGCTGGGGTAAGAATCTTGTCCGTCTGCTCGTAAGTGGGGGGGAACAATTTCTTTCATTAAATCACCCATTAAATCTTCTAATTCACCCTTCTCATTCCCTGACCGAGGGGATGAAGCAGATTTAACATTGAGTTCTAGTCCCCTTGTCCCTGTGGATGGCCCTGGAGAGCGCTTGGAGTTGGAACCTGGCTGTAAAACTGTGTTGATGAAAGTTAGAGAAGTTCGAACCTAAATGAACTACAGAGATGCAAATAGGAAAATGATGAAGTTTTGTTGAGAAAGTGGCTCACCTCCTTGTGGCAAAAGAGTAGGTCTGGTATTAGAATTTGTCAAAGCTTTTGAAGAACCGGAGAAATCTCGTCTATCTTTATTTAGTAGTCTGGTATTTGAATGTTCAGTTGACTGAGGGTCAGTGAAATCTTTGTTTCCTTTCTCTTTATTGGGTTTTGTCAAAAGTGAACTCGTAGAAGTCCCGTTGAGAGCAGCATACTTCTCAAAAAAGGGCATTCGACTAGAAGAAGTCGTTGTGTTGCTACTTTTTTTTACATCGCTTCGATGAAATGAAGAAGATAAATAGGAGGCATCTTCTGTGCGAGAAAAAGAAAGTGAATCAAGTTTACTTCCATTGGAGGATTGCTGTTCCGAGACTTTCGGGTTAATATATGATGTTTTCTCCGAAGGGAAATTTGGCGCTGAATTCAAAAAAAAATATAATAATAATAATAAAAAAATAAAAACCTGTCACTATATAATTGAATGATAAAGAAATTTTACAAAAATAACATGAAAGAACCATAGATCTTTCTCTCGAAAAGCTCACATAGCCACTTCATGAATGTGGGTGGGATAAGTGAGTGAAGTTGACATACATTTTTTGTCTAGTACTTGGGTTTCACACTTATGGTTTCCCAAATCTTCAAGTTCCACTCCTTTTCCACAATCGCTACATTTAATTATTGTACCTGTCTGATCTTGGTCATGAAAGCTTTTCTCACTGTTAGCAGCTTCAGTTGAAGCACTGTCCTCGAAGCTTTTTCCGCCTGAGAACCCGAACCCATTAGAAAACAATGCTCCTAGACCTGGGTTTGTTTTTAGTAGTTGAGCCATCGAAATGAAAATTGAAGCTCAATAGTACTTTAAAACCCAAGCTTGTTTCTTGACCGCATACACCGATTGGCGAAATATCTTTGTTAGCTAACTTGGTTGCAAATCGTCTAGTATTCTATATTTCCAACAACTGTGACAAAAAATCAGAAAGTCAAAATTGTAAATAAATCGATCTATTCCTATTTCCTCTCTTAATAGATATATATAACCTATATATCGAAATATTCATCAGATGAGCTCCACCAATAGCGTCATGCCAATAATCTCGACGATATGAGTTGAATAATCGGATAATAACGGTATACTGCTTGCGATAAATAATAGAGGAAGCTATAATTCAACCCTACTGAAATATCTAAAGTGCAAGAGAAAAATGGCCGCTGAGATGATGGATGAAACATCAAAGAGAAATTATGGAAGCAATATAAATATTCTAAATGATACGCCACAATTTTCATGGAAATAAGGTTAAATGTTTTCCACTACAATTGCATAATTGCTCTACTGGAGCATTGCGCGAAGTTGCAAACCAGTAAAATTCGCACATCTATTTTGAAAAGACTTGCGGTTCTTCGTCTCCCATTCTCCCACCTCCCCTCTCAAAAAAAAAAAAAAATGGGGGATTAAGCAAGAAAAATATAAACTTTTCGAAATTTGATTTCCAACTGCAGACAAGGAAACAAGTAGCCTCCACTAAAGAGGTGGAAAAAGAAACAGAATAGAGAAATAGAATGCACACAGAAATGACTTTACCTTAGGAAAAAAATGTGGTATTGACTAAAATGAGGGAAAAAATACAGAGAGGCAGGTCACAACATATTAATTCCATGCGAAGACTTTAAAAAGATGTAGGACAAAGCTTACTTTCTAAACCAAGTAAGCCACGTTTAAAAGTCAACCTTGTAAAAGCGTTTGAGAACAGTTAATTTTGCTTGATTGCCTATAAAAACCAACAATTAGCTATAGTTTGACAAATAAATATTTCTGAATACCACCTTTTGGCAAATTTACTTCAAATTTCAGTAATCTATTTTTTCCAACGAAAACAACAGTAAAATTTGGTCTTTCCCACCAACGAAATTGAAAACAGGGTAAACGCAGATCTTTTGATTGGGCTACTTGACCAATATTTGTTCTATTCCTTCCACTTTCCAACCCAGAAAGGCGACGTAATATAGTGAGATAGGAAGAGATTTTTTTTCCTGACTGAAATTTTCAGAAATGGCAGGCTGGGACACTTCTCAGGTTAAAGTTTTGAGTTTGTCCAACGGTAAGATAGCGAGTAAGAATCCTAAAGACGCGCTTTGAAAACCTCTTCAATATTTGGGATGTATGCAATCTTGGTGAACTTAAGACAAAGGAAGGAGTCTGAAATTGTAACAATAGCGCACATAGAGTTTATCAGTGTTAACCCTAATAGTGCCAATTAGTATCATACACCGCTCAGGGAGAAACGGTTGCTAAATCCACGGTAGCGAAGGAAACTTTGATAAAAATGTTATGCACTGAGAAAAGTTTGGAGGAGGAAATGGCGACTAGGTGGGAAATTAATGGGTGTTTCATATTCAGCGGGGGAAAGGTTTTTTTTTAAAAAAAGAGGTCAAGGGTTCATCAATGGCCGATGTGACTGGTTCTCCGTGTTGTCCTTTTCCTTCGGCTCATCGGACTGCCGCAATACGTCGAGGAGCCAGCTGTAACTTTCAGGCAAGTAAGCACATGATGCCCTAGTAACATTTAAATATTGGGTTGTATCCAAGCAACTATTAAGGATGAAAATCAAACAGGCAAGGAAAACGAGAAAAGCTGCTTCTATCATTTGTCTTCATTCCTGCTTCAGTTAGCCAACCCTGTGACTGGATTAACATACACTTCGCATTAGTTTTCTTAGTTCAGTAGATAGGGCATCCACCATAGTTAAAGTGAAATATAAGTACTGATTACTCCACAGAGATTTCAGTTTCACGCAAAAAAAAAAAAAAGCAATCAATCAATCAAGCACCAAAAACACTTCAAATTCTGACTGTTTCTCTTGACTGATAGCCTCTGACGAAGACCTTACAATTCAAAATTATATTTCTTTTTCAAAAGTTGATTTTACTGATCCTCAGTCTTTGAAAGGCTTATCGAAGCTCAAAATATATCATTGATAATTTTTCAAAAATTATCCGTTAAATCTTTTGTTACATGTGGGTATTCCAGCTGGTCGAGCATGCGCTATGGTTAATTCAATGAAAAAAATAATTATCTTGTCCATCAAAAATAAAAAGTTTTACTTAGTTTACAATATTAGCTTTCCAATTAATAAAATATGTGAATTAAATTTGTATTACCGAAATTATATACATTGGAAATGGAAAGAGTGTGACTTGAGCAAAATATTGGGCTGCACATGACTTGCTCCAAAAGAAAAAAAAAAAAGTGAGTGCAACCTGTCCCCCTGTTAACACTTGATAATGTTTCAGCTTCACTTTCAAAATGGCAACACCTTTCTCAATTGGATTGTAAGCAGGAGAGTCGGAAGGCAGACATAAAATCATACAACCAATTTTTTCAACTTACTGCATCACCTTCCAAATGTGACAAAAGGGTGCATTATCAATTATTGAGGAATTGATCCCAATAAAACTTTCAGGCTGAGTTCAAGTACAGAGATGTGAATAGCTTGATTTGTCAGTTGTCTAGAAGATTTTAATGGTCCAGTATGAACAGTGTTGTCCAAATTCAAATAAGTAATAAAGTATAATTCAATGTAATGGTCTCAGTAATTTAATCTCACTAATTATAAATGGTATGCAGCTTGCAATTGGTAGAAAAATAGAACTAATAAGTTAAAACAATATTTAAAAGACTTTAAAGTACTGATGAATATGTATTAAAATGGTTTAGTTATATATTTGTAAGGTGATTTAAAAGAATGTAGAATATAAGCCCAAAACCTCCTTCTTTTATACCCATAAATTCCCCAATGTTCCCCCTTGATTTACCAATCCTTTGCACAGCCAATGACACTCCAAACTAGCAGTTACACATGCCCATCAACCCAAGGATCAACCAATAACAAAAGAAGAATCATATCACATGCCAAAATACACAAATAACAGGAGTTAATCCATTAAAATAAAGTAATAACCAAAATGAGAGTATATGCATGTAATTCTTAAAATAAAAGACTAAATAAGGAGAGAAAGGACCAAAATATAATGTTTAATTAAGGGGGATTAACAGTAGAAATGAAGGTTTTAATTATTACAAATTTATATGTGAAATAACCATCTAAAAATGACCAATATTGCTTGAGAAATCATTGGGAAACCAAAAATAAGATGAGAAATGTGGGGTGATTGAATGCAGACTCTTGGCAGGCACTTCCATGGTTAAATCCTTGACTAAATAGGCAATTTTGAGCGTGGTAGTGAAATCTGTACACCAATCTTGAAGTTATTAATGAAATTAGTGCATATAATGAAGTCTGTTATGGACATATACATAGGTACTTAGCAATTTAGGTATTATGTACATAGTCTAGTATATAAACCTATGGTGCGAAGACAGACTTTCCCCGGTTCACTCCGGAGATAGCACTGACTTTGCTACCATAGGTTATGGGCTGTTCCTGAACAACTGAAGTTCTTGTATAATTCTCTCAGAAGCAAGTGTGAATCCTGCGTTTTTCCCACGTTAAAAGTGCCTGCATCGGCATTTCATTAATTCTGAACATTTGAATCATATTTTTGCGTTTTCATCATCCCAAATGCATTTCCATCACCGGCGTTTAATTCATGCCGGGTATCAATATCAATAACCCAAATTACACCTCAAAATCTGCAATTTGGACATTCCCTACATTCCTTCACATATCTCTAACACCACAAATAACAGAATAACTACACGTGACTGCCCCAGGTCCAAATCTTTCTCTCATTCTGCATCTCCAGTATCATCTTCAAGTGGTGATACAGCGAAGCCTTTTCTTCCAGCTTTGGAATCCCCTGTCTCACCTTCACAAAATATCTCTTTCTCATCTCGATATTCTCATTTTCCTCCATCCTCATCACCTAACCTTTCCAAACATTCTATCGTCAACCCTCCATCTCCATGTCAGGAAGAACCTCGTTCAAAAATGCCATCTCCTGACCCTTCATCGCTGATGCCCCTCATAGAGTATAAGGGAAAGGATTGTGCGGACATTATTGAAGACATAATCTCTAAAACAAAGCACATGGAAAAACTGAAGGTTGATGGGTCAAATTGGAAAATATGGTTGAAGAATCTTCATCTTTTTTTGAACCCACAAGTGTGTACAATCAAATATGCATCTGAATTGGTACCGCTCAATATGCCAGTTGCTAAGTTTGAGGACAAGATGAGTTGGCATGTTTTTTACTACACCTATGAGGAAGAACTGCAATCCTTTGTCGATTTTGGAACATCTTGCAATAAAGCCTTCACTATTCTTAGCAAGAAGTTTGACAAATTTTCTCATATGGCAAGAATGAATCTCTTCAATTCTCTGCTCGACATCAAATCAAAACCTTTTGAGAACATTATGTCACGCAGAAAGAATGTTAAATTGATTCTAGAAGCCATTCAACTTTCTGGTTTCACCTTTGGTTTTGATGAGATAGCAGTGATCTTTACCAAATTGCTTCTCCCCTAGTCAGCTGGACAACTGTACACTGATGCTAACTGCCATTTTGAACTTAGAAAAGACATCCCACAGCCTTCTTTTGACAAAATAATGGTTTTCCTTCAAAATTTGTTTACAAATTCTTCACTCATGACAAGTCAAAGGCCCACCATCTCAACAGCCCTTGTGACTTCCATTGATAACACAAATCAGAATGTTTCAAATCTGGTTTTCAAAAGGGGAAAGATGGATTCCTAGAGGCCTGCTGATAGTGATGGAGAGAAGTACTGCCAAATTTGCCATTCTAGTGAGCATTTTTGGAAATCATGCCCATATAATGGCAACGGCTCAGCCTTCAACATTTAAGTATGGGGTCAACAAGAGGCAAGTTTACAGCAAGCTTGCAATGCCATTAAACAAGTCTGTTACTCACTTAATGACAGAGGCAAAAGTAAACTGCAACCAAGCTCCTCTCAAGTTCATTTGACTGAAATTGATTTCAATGCCCTAAATACCTTGGCATTAGCACTCAACAAACTTGATTTAGGGAGTGAGGACTGGCTTTCAGAACTTGAGGGTGAACAGGAAAAAGGGGTTTTTGATTCAGGTGCAACTCATCATGTCACGGGTGATGTACATCTCCTTTCAAATTTTACAAAGCTTAAGACACCTATTTCAGTAAAAACTACAACTGACAACATGGCTGCTTTCATAACGGGGCATGGTAATCTTCTGATAAAAGGCATTGGGAAAGAATTGATTACAATAATAGGAATTTTATACTGTGATAAAGCAAATTCAACATTACTTTCACCTTTTGATTTATTACAAAATGGAATATCTCTTAGCCTAAATATTAATCATGATTATATTATTTCTAAGGACAGAAAAGTCCTTTTTATGGCCCCTATTACACCTTGTGAACGCAGATGGAAATTTGATCTAGTATACCCATGTAATCTAGAGACTAACCTGTTTGAAATAAGTTATTTTAATTCTTTATCTTCAGCCACTTTACCTGCACCATTTGTACCCCCTATGCCATCCAATATACTGTACCCTAAAGCATCCCCAGACTCCCTGATGGATTGGCATTGACAACTCAGACACACTAGTCCGAGGTTCCTGCAATGAATTGCAAAACTGGGTCTGTGTGCAGGAGCACCAGAAAATTTCCCTTCATGTAATTTACATTGTGATATATGTGCCTTTTCAAAAAGCAAGAGAAGGAATACCTGTATTTCAGTTAAAAGGGACCATGAGTTAATGGATTTAGTTGTCTCAGATCTTGTGGGGCCCATAATTGATATCACTGACAATGGGGAAATATATATTGCTACCTTTAGGAAATCTTTTTTGACATATGGTGAAGTTTTTGTTCTGCAAAAGAAATCTGACGTTTTTGATGCTTTCTTGTTATTCAAAAATTGATTGGAGAACATTACTGGCAATTGTTTAAAGATTTTGAAAACAGACAACAGTAAAGAATATATGAATAAAAAATTTTCTGATTTCCTTTTAGATAATGGCATTCTGCATGAACATTCAATGCCATACCGCCATGAGCAGAATGGTAAAGTTGAGCATTTCAATGAGACAATTGGGAAGATAGCTAGGAAAATTCTTCTGGAATAAAACTTGCCATCTTTGTTCTGGCCACTTGATTACTGTTGGGCATCATATATTCACAACCATATCCCTAATGTGCGTATCATGGATACTACTCCTTATCAAATTTTTTTCAAAAATCAGGAAGATCTTATTCTCATCAAAATTTTTGGCCAATGGGCCTATGTACACATCCCCACTGAAAAATGATCATGCATGGAACCCCGTGCCATGAGATATCAAGTAGCGGGATTTTTAGATGGGGGTAAGGGATGGATGTTTTGGCATCCAGAGTCAAACTCTTTTGTTCAGTCTGCTATGGCAAAATTTATTCCTGAAGGAGAAGAATATACCAATAAGTCTCTCACAAAAAAATTTCCGACTTCCCAAAATAATGAAAACTTGGTATGCAAATCAAAGGGTGATTTATCTTTCATCTTGAACTCTCTCCAATTTGGTGACTTTACCGCAGAAGAAACAATTGTTGCTCAAGATTCAGTGGTAGAATTTATCAACAACAATGCATGTGAACTATCTGACCAACTCCCACATACGTTCAAACAGGCTACTTCACATCCAGATTCTAAAGCATGGATAGAAGCTTGTCAAGAGGAAATAAATAATTTATCAAATATGAAAGTGTGGGAAGTTGTACCCCTTCCACCAGGGAAATAAGTTTCTGGGTAAAGGTGGGTTTTTGTTTTAAAATGCAATAAATTTGGTAAAGTGTTGAAACACAAGGCAAGATATGTTGCCCAGGGTTTCAAACAGATTGAAGGTGTAGATTTCAATGATACTTTTGAACCAACAGCAACATTTGCAACATTTTGTCTTCTGCTTACACTTGTGGCAACATATGATTGGCCCATCAAAGCTTTTGATGTCACTTCTGTGTATCTTCAGGGCAACCTTAAAGAAGAGATTTATGTCAAACAGCCTGAAGGTTCTGTCAGTAATCATCCTTCTTATGTGTTTCATCTCAAGAAGGCACTCTACGGTACAAAGCAAGCTGCAAGGTGTTGGTGGAAACACCTTATTGGGCTATTAGAAAAATTTGGATATAAATCTAGCAATCAAGATGAAAGTGTGTATGTTTTTACAAAAGAGGGTTATAAGGCAATGCTATGGATACATTTAGATGATGGGGCAGTTATGGGTAGTAATTTAGAGGTTTTTGCGGGTTTCGAAAATTGATATGAATAAATATTTAAAGGTAAAATGGTCTGATGAAATTTCTTCAATAGTGGGTCTAGCCGTCGAACAGAATGAAAGAGGTTTTGTTATTCATCAGCCGGCTCTTGTAAACAGGATCCTCAACAAACATAATGTGGCTCATCTATCATCACACTCGCCTTTACCGAACAATCTCTCTCTAGTATTGTTAAAAGACACCACCTATGAAGAAATAAATTCAACAAAATTCTTATCCATAATAGGTTCCCTAACATATCCTGTAGCAGGTTCGAGGCCAGATTTAGAATACCCAGTCAACTTCCTGGCACGTTTTGCATCAAGACCAGGTAAAGATGAATGGGATGCACTAAATCACCTCCTCTGATATCTAGAATTTACAAAAAATCTGAAATTCCATGTATTCCCAGAAGTAAAAAAAGACCCACTAACTGATGTTTACTGTGATGCTACGTGGGGAGGGGTTTTTTCTTGAGCTACGGGTGGCCATATACTATGGCTAAATGGATGTCTTATATTGTGGCAGTCTAAACATCAATCAAGGGTGGCTAGTGCTTCTCTGCATTCAGAGCTAATGGCTATGTCTAACACTATAAGACAAGCATTGTGGATGAGATATCTTTTGTGGGAGATGGATCTGTGCCATGGACCAACAACTTTGTACTGCGAGAATAAAGGTGCTGTTGTAACAGCTACCAACAACCCATCAGACAAGAGATGCCAACATGTTGACAGAGATTTTTACTTTTTTAATGAGCAGGTCCACAGATGTGAATTAAAGATAGACTGGGTATGTTCAAAAGATAAAATTGCAGATATGTTGACAAAAAATCTGGGTGCAAACATATGGAGAGATAAGAGATTTTTACTGGGTGTCTATTAATTTTTTTTCTCATATTATTTCACACTTTTCATCTATTTCTTTTCATTTTCAGTAGTTTTATTAAGGTGGTAGTGGGGAAATCGCTAAGAGAGGGGGGTTTATGGACATATACATAGGTACTTAGTGGTTTAGGTATTATGTACATAGTCTAGTATATAAAACTATGGTTCAAAGACAGACTTTCCCCGGTTCACTCTGGAGATAGCACTGAATTTGCTACCATAAGGTCAATGCACTAATAATGAAATTAGAACACTAAATAAGCACCTCTTGCTTATTTTAGTGTGTTTACAAATATAGAGCATACAATGTGGGATAATTTTGGTGTGAAATTACTAACTTAGTTAATAAAAAGGGGTGTCAGTTCTGGAAAATCAACACTTAAGTCAAATGTGGATTTCAAACCAAATCAGCACTTAAATTTTGCAAAAAAGTCACTTTTTTCATAAATGGGTGTTAGTCATGACCTCAAATCAGCACTTTTTTCCCAATTTTTTTTCACAACCACATGTTGGCCACATCATTGCTTACATGCCCACCCCATCCCTGTCACATGTGACACCCAGACCTCAATCCTCTCATCAATCCTCAGCATACACCCATAACTGAGATTTGAAACATTTTATTGTGAAATTTTAACCAGGAATTTTTTTCTTTTTTTTTATGTTTTCAACCTCTTAATCTCTTTTCTTGTAACATAAAAGCTTCATAATTCCTCCCAGAAAATCTAACACTCAAAAGTAAACTCAAAAAAAGCTTCATCACAAAGGTCTTCCCATAATGCAAGCCCCTCACCTGAGATATCAAAGTCTGGACAGCTAAAAAAGGAAGATTATCTCATCATTATCAACTTACTCAAAATTAAATCAAATTAAGATGCATTTTTTGGATTTGAAAAGTCCACCCAAATCAGATTTCAACCTTCATCAAAGGTCTATGGCTTCTTGTTGATGACAAATGAAGTAAAAAAGAAAACAAAAGGGAGGATTGACATCAATCCTAAGAAAATGAAGGAGGGGTTCAAAAGTATCAATAAAAATATAAAAAGGCTCATTTTGCTTCTACTATCACTGGATTTGGTATTGATGATTATGATTTGGAGAATAGAATTACTACTGTTTCCAAAAAGCTCAATGTTATGTGTCTTCTCTATGAGGAAATGGATATTTTTTTGGTTCCTGATTTTATAGTTATTTTTGATCTTATGAAAAATAGTCATATCATGAGATTCTGATAGCACCATTTGTCCTTAATGGACTCTAAAATATTGCACTTTTAGAATTTCAGATGGTAAAATAATACTGACACCTGTGCAAAAATCCCCATTACCAACATAGTTTTATCACCTCACCACCAATTTGAATTTCTAAATAAAGTTAAGTCAACAAAATTCTATATCTGTTTGGAAAAATTGGCAAAAACTTATCCTGAATTTTATTGAAGCAAGGGGTGGGTATCACCAAATTTTTTCTAAGTCATCAATTTTGCATGTCAGATTTGAAAATTTGGCCATACCCTCCCCTGAATTTTATTGAATTAAGGGGTGAAAATCACCAAAATTAATTATAATTCCATAAATTAATAAATAAATACATAAGATAAATCAAATTTACTATTTTTAATGTAATGAAAATTCCTTATGCCAAAATGCAGATCAAGTCTAGAAACTAAGTTTGGGAATTTCCACAGGTATAGGCCAGATGAAACCCTTGAAACAATTTAATGTTGTCATGATTACCGTTTATACAGAAGAAGGTTGTTGGCTCATTAATTTAGTTTAGTACATTGAAGTATCAGATTTATCTATTAAAATTTTATATAAGGATTAAAAATATTTGATAGATTTATAAATCCCCATACTTTTTTAATCTACCTAAAGGTTTATAAATTTATTACTTTAACCTTCTTTTCTTACCTTGTTAATTTTTTAGACTAACTTTTGACTGATCTGAGAAGAGCATCCAAAATGAGTGAAGGTTTAGACATTTGAAAATGGTAAAAAAAAGAAAAAAACACACCTTGATGGAAGGGAAGAATAATAAGTATAGATAAATGTAGTTGGAGGAATCTGGAAGGATCAATGCATGATGTAAACATTATGATATGCATTATGAAATAAATAAAAGTGAAATTGGAAGAAAAGATTCAACTTTAAAGGTCAATATCTCAGCAACCACTGAACTAAATTCAAATTGGTTTTCTTGGCAAGAAAGATAGGCTCCAGAATTATCTTCATCAAAAAGGACAATAAATTCAAATAAACCTAACCTTAAAACTGACTCTGACTTTCAAAATTGCACAAAAACTTAAAAAGTGATGATGAAAAATAAAACAAGAGGGAGATAAAATAATAGATAATCATCAGATAAGAGTTTCTTAAGCCTTATTTTCTAATTATGCAATATAAAAATATGAAATATATTAAGTGACATTTGGAAAAAAAGGCTCAACTTTAAAAGTCAAAATCTCAGCAACCACTGAACCTAATTCAAACCTTTGTATGGGAAATAAAAGATAGGCTACAAAAATATTCAATTAAATTAAATGTGATTTAAATAATTTTAAACCAAATTTATTATATACAAACATGAAAAAAAAAGTCAGATTGGGAAAAAAAGGCTCAACGTTAAAGGCCAATATCTTAGCAATCACTGAACCAAATTCAAATCAGTTTGTGGGAAATGAAAGATAGCCTTCGGGAAAATTTTTAATAAAAATGAAATTATATTTGAATAAACTTCACCCTAATTTGTAGTCTGATTTTTAAAATTTTACAAAAATTTGAAAAGTGATAATAAAAATGACAACATGAGGATTTGGATAAGTCTACTGTTATCCAGATATGAGTCCCACATATATTTAAGTATGAAATTTTCATAGAAAGAAAGAGAAATCATAAAGACATGAAAAAAAGGAGATGAAACTTACCTTGATTGAAAGGTTGAAAAAGTAGAGTGAGAAAGAGTGAAGTTGGACTTTGAGGGAAATTGAATATGGAGCAAGTCAAATGCTTAAAGAATGTACAATGTATGTGTTTCAATTACATGGGACCAAAAAAAAGTAAAGAGTGGAAAAGGGAAATAATGACTATGCCAATGAGAAAGGAAGATTAGGGTGATGGAGCTAAAAAAAGAAAGAAAAGAGGGAGAGAAGAAAAAAGGTTAATTTTACCTTTAAAATAAAAATAAACACTTACTAATGAAATTTAGATACAAAAAAAATTAATTAGAAAATATATAAGTAAAAATGAAAAAAATGACTTACCTGGATAGATGAGTTGAGAAAACAATTGACTTCAAATTATTTGAGGGATGAAATAGGAGAGGAGGAAACAGATATGAGTGATGAAAGAAAAAAAGAATGATTGAAAAATTATGCAATTGCAAAAAATATGCAATTTCATGTTGAGTTCATGAAGGAAAACAAAGAGAATTGAAGAAAAATAATATAACAGACAATTCAAAATCAAAGTTAATATGCAAATAAAAGTAACCATTCTAAGGAATCATTCCTGTGAAGTCTTGAAAAATAGCCAAAACTGGGTAAAGATAGGTCAAGAAGTGTTTTGATGGTGTACTTGGGGGTATGAAGTACTTGAGCCTTTCTTGTAAGAAGGTTAAATTTCCAGGCCACTTTTTAAAAAAGAAAAATTTTCTTCATGATGAGAATCAGAATCACAATCAGAGTCCAAGAGGAGATCATGAGCTGAGAAAGTTATTTTTGATATAGCTTATCAGGATTTGAGAGCAAGGAAGGCATGGCTCTTATATGGTATAAAACTTTAAATTATTTATAATGTGTTGAGTAATAGAGTGTTATGCTGTGGAGTGCTGTGTATGAATGGAATGATGCTGACAAATCAGATAAATGAAACAATATGGTGAAATCAGCACTTTTGGTTTAGAAAGTGCTGATTTGAGTAAAATAAGTGACTTATTTCATTTTAAAATCCACCAGTTTTGGGGCTTGTATGTTTTGGAAATCCACACTTAAATAATTGTGAATTTTCCAGAACTCATGCCCCCTAATAGGGGGTATCAAAGTTGATGTATCCACAATTAAATAAATTGCAGATAAAAATCATTATACCCCAATTATTTTCCACAATTATTTTTTCTAATAATTGGGTTATTAGAACCTTTAAGTGTCAATGTTCACCTCTATCTGACATTTTTATCCTCAATTTTTCATAACTACATCTTAAACAAGCTTCTTGATGTGCCATCCTACCTACCTTGCTACACACTCCCATCCTGTCTATTCATTCTATCTGTTCCAAACCCCTCCCAATCTCATCTATTTATTTCTTCTCCTTTTCATTCTTAAATATCTTCACATTCCTTGGCATCATAGATCTTCTCAAATAAAGCCTTACCCCAGTTGTTCTTTAAATCCCATTACTCCCTCTTTCCTCTTCCCAGCTGAGTAATCAAAGACTTTTCAACTAAAAAAAGATGATGATCTCATACTTATAAAATGGCTAAAAATATAAAACTAATTATGATTCTTGTTTTTGTACTGAGAATGCAACTAACGTAGGACAGCACCCTGCATCAAAAGTCAATGTCTATCTTCTAATGGCCAATGAATTACAAAATAAGAGAAAGGGAAGGATTTATCTTTTTCCTAAACAGATTTCTGAACGTTTCAAGCATTACCAAGCCAAATACAAGAAGGCAAAGACTCTTTCATTTTCCACTGGTTTTGGTATTACCCACATTGATATCAGTAAGGGCATAAAATCCATAAATGATAAAATTGAATCTCAATGTCCATACTTTAAAGAGATGGATGCTATTTTTGGAGAGCAAGCTGATGTTAATCCTGCCAACATGTTGGATGGTGAAGATGCTATCTCCAAACATGATGTCAAAAGAAATCTTTTCCCATCCTTTTCCTCCACTCAAGCCTCCCCTGTTCTATATTCAATGAATCTAGATAGCTTTCCAATAGATCCTTATGGTTATATAGACCAACATGATCCCACTCCATTAAGTTTTAATTTTTTTGTCTAGTTATTATTTTTTAATTTTAAAAAAGCTAATCAACAAACCCAGGATCCTCAAGCTAGTGAGTCTGAAGCTAGCATCAATGATAAAGTGGAAAATGTTACCTCCAAAAAAAAGAAAATACCATCAACTACTTTGAATATCAGCAGTCATAGAAAGCAAAAAAGAGATAGTTTTTCCCAAAACCCTTTTTCTTCTATTGATGATTTTCTGGAGAAATGTGAATCTGGTAGGTGATAGCATACCTCTTAATAATTAAGTGATCTATTCTTTTCTTTTTTTAATATTCCTTTTCACTCTAGGTAAAGTTGAAGTTGAAAGAGATACTCTCAACTTTTAAAAGAAACAATACAAGCTCTCTTTACAAAGGGATGATAGGGCACAAGACTTGAAGGAGAAGAAATTTGAGCTTTTTATACAGAGGGATGAGAGGGCACATGACTTGGAGAAGAAATTTGAGCTTTCTTTAAAAAGGGATGAGAGGGCACATGATTTGGAGGATAAGAAATTCAAGATAAAGAAAGAGAAGAAGGCTCTTGAGTAACATTTCCTATTGGATCAAATGAAACTCAAGTATCAACTTGACAAAGGTTCAAAAAGAAAGATTTTTTTGAGAGATTGTGTTAAAGCTAATAAATCTATTGAGGAAGTTGAACACTGTGGTCTTCCAACATTGGCATAGGCCTTTTTTGGTCTGTTTGGCGCTTTTTTGGTATGTCTTAATTGACATTGGTTGAATAATTGGGTGTTTTTCTGGTTTTATTCAGTGAATATTGGGACTATGGCTTAATTTTGTGTTTTAAGGATTTTAGTAGTCGTGGTGATTTTTTCTAAGTATTTTGGGCTTTCTTGGAGGTTTTTGGTTGTTTTCTGGCTTCAGGGAGGTCTGGCCGCTTCTAGGTAGGCTGCCCACCTCAGTTATAGAAGGCTGGGGAGCGCTTCTAAAGGGTTTTTCTTCAATTTGGCTGCCAAAAGCGCCAAATTTTTTGCTGTGCACGGATTTTTTAGGTGGTGGTCTGTGTGTACATACTAAATAAGACAGTTTGGGGCAACTTTAATTATCATACAACCATCTGGTAATTATATCTTTGTTTATCACTCAGTTTTCATTTTTTTTGGCCACAATTGGCTGTGTTTGTTGCAATGTTAGTTCTTCATTTAACTCAACTTTGGCAACTGATTTCTCTGGTTTAGCTTTGCAACCTGCATCAAGTATTATTGTTGTTTTCTTCGCAACAAGTGCACAGTGTTTTGGTTTTAAGGTGTGGATCTTTCTGAATTTCAGGTTTCTGGTTCTTTGGTTCTCAATGGTCTGCTGTTGGCTACTGTCTTGACTTGTAAAGCAGTCAAGAAGTGTGTTAGAAGGGGTATAGTAACAGTCTCTAATTTTCTGTAGCAAAGAAATATCACCTGGTATTTTATAAAAGGGACAGGTGTTTTTCTCTCCAGTTTTACTCCAACTCCCTTGGTCAAGGCCTATAGCTAGTACTATAGGATTGTCTAAATTTCTGGTGCCCAATGTGGGGTGAGAATTTGTGAGATTTTTAGATTTTATGTTACTTTTGAACTCTCTTCTGTGGTTGGAAATTGGTTTTCTGGAATCTATTGGACCATGGCTTCTGGACCCTCTTTCTCTAGTGGTGGTAGTGGAACTGCTGGTGCTGCTGAGGATGGTAATACTCCTTTTTCTGTTAGGCCTTCTTTCAGGATCAAGTCCTGGAAGGGGCCTATGTTTATGGGGGAGGATGTGAAGTTGTTTCTGGAGTTTTTGAGGCTTCTGTGAATGTGGATGGGGCTTCTAACTTTGACATGGTGAAGCAAGTCATCTACTAGATTGGTGACAGGGCTCTGGTGAAGGAGGTTGCTTCTATGGAGGGTTATAGGAGGAAAGAATGGAAAAATTTGTGTTTGCAGATGACAGACAGGTGTGGGGATTCAGGTACTCTATAGTGGAGCTCAATATGATTGCAAGTGAATAAAAATCTTATGGAGGTCTGGACAGTCTCCATACTTATAGGAAGTTTCTGGCTCAGTTGGAGCCAGTGGTGGATTATTTGGTGGATATGCAGGAGCTGGAGAGTACTGACTCTGAAAGGGATATTTTCTGGTCTGCTCTGGCTAGTAATATCAGGATTGATGTGTTGAAGTAGTTGGAAAGGAAGGATAAAATGAAGATTCTTCCTAATGGGAATCAGAAATTGCCTTCTCTTTCTGTGGTGAAGGAGTTTGTGGAGGGTCATCTAAGACTTTTGACAGTGGATTCTTGCCAGGAAGCTAGCCCCAAGTATGTTAGCAAGGTCAGTGAAGCTTTTACTGAAGATGTGGAGGAATGAAAAAAGAAGGAAAGTGTGAACAAGGGAAAAGCTCCTGAGAAGCCTAAAGAGGTTGATCTAGTTGTGGAGCAGATGGCTTATCCGACAAAACAGCTACATATTTTTGTTCAGGAGGCTCAGAAGGTCAATAAGGCTCATTCTCAGCCTAGAGATTTTAATAGGAGGGTTGGTAGGAGTGATCCTTGGGTCTCCTCTTATTGCAGAAGGAAGGGCCACAAGTCCAATGATTGTTGGGCACTGAATAGGGATGTGTCTGAAGGGTGGGTGGAATTTGATGCAAAAGTGTTCAAGTTCCCAGATGGTTCTTTTGTGAAGAATAATGATTGTCAGGCTCCAGTGGACTTGGTGAGGAGGACACATAATGTCAACTCAAGGAGGCCAAAATTTGAAGAGTTGCCTAATAAAGATTCTTCTTCTGGTAAAGGTGGAGATGATGTCAAGGGAAAGGGAAAAGAGGCTAATAGAGTCTAATTTACATCTTCCTTGTGTGGTTTGAAGTTGTATTTTTGTGGTGAAAAGTCAAGTGGAGAATACTTGGCTTGTGTTTATGATGTGGAAGCAGGAAATGTGGGAAGGCCTAAGAGAAGTTCTCAGGCTCAACCAAAGCCTAAGGCTTCAAAGGTGGATCCTAATATGAGTGCAGCTAGGAAGAAGTACAGCAAAGATGAGCTGTATAAAAGGCAGAAGGGTATGGCAGATATGGGCCCCCCTATTTTTAGAGCATTGGACATGAATGGTGAGCCAACACCTATCAATGTTGATTCTTACTCTGAGGAGGATTTCCCTTTGGCCTCATTACCAAAGCATACTGGAGTTAGAGGTGCTGGTGAGGGATCTGGTTTGGTTCCTGTTGATGATAAATCTGTTGGTGGTTCTGGTCCTCAAGAATTTTCTAGGACCAAGGTGGTGAAGCAAAGAGCTCACTTTGAGAGGCCAGTGGTTTCTGGCCAATTTAATGTTATGGAGCCTGTCCTGGAAAGGATGAATCATGGTCAGGTTTCCCTTACTTATGGGAAGTTGTATTCTATCAGTCCTGGGTTGGCTGATAGGCAGAAAAAGTTGTTTATCAGGTGAAGGATTTCTTCTGGGGAGGTAGAATACCTTTGTGATTCTGCTGGAAAAATTGTTGAGGGGCCGGAAAATCATTTTTCTGCACCTCTGGATTATGTAAATGTCACTCTAAATGGCAGGGAGGCTAGTGAATTTGTGGATTTAGGTTCTCAGATTAAACTTATTTATTTTTTAGAGGCTACTCATCTGGGCCTCCTCATCAAAACAGGTATTGGTGGCCATGTCACTTAATTGGTTTGAAAATCTGACTTTGTGAAGCTAGATGTTTCTGGATTCTCAGGGAAGGTTCATTTTTATATTGACAAAGGAACAGTAAAAGATTTTTTGGATAGCCCATTCATGATGGATTTTAAAGCATGAATTGGTTATCAGTTTGATGTGGGAATAAGTTTTGAGTTGACTGGTGAAGATGAAAGGAGACTTCATGTGAGTTTATCATCTCCTGGAGAAAATGGTTGAGATACCAGGCCTGGTTTGTCTTCAATGTGCCAGTGCATGGATTGTTGTAGGAGAAGAAGAGAAGTGGGTGCCACCTCTGGTTTTTTGGAGTGTGGCTCAGGCTCTAGTGAGAGTCTATCTTTTTTAGAGTGATGAGGGCTGATCCCCCAAGTGATACAACCTCTCCTCAAGATGGGAAAATCCCAGGTTGTAGTAGGTCAGCTCCCTTGGAGATATACCAAGTGGATTTTCAACTTTCTCTTTTTAATATTTCTCTTCTCTGCAAGTATTCTTCATGGTTTTTATCAAGTATCTGTTCTTTCTTAAGATTTTCAATTATTTTTAATTCAAGTTCAAAAAAGACAATTGGTTATGTTTCTTTATTGAAAGAACTGTGGAAAAGCTGTGGAGTGGTGAGATTGGTGTCTAAAAAGAAGTCCTTCCAATTGTGCATCACTAGGGTTTCTTATACACCTTTCAAAAACATTACCTTGGCCACATCTGTGAGCATTGGGGAAGCCCCTGTTTATTTTTGTAGGATAGAAGAAAACTCAAGAAAAAATTTTTTTTTTAATATAACTGAAGAAAACCATGAAAAAAAAACTGAAAATAATCAAAAAGGAAAAAAAGATTTATTTTTCTGAAGATCATTGAGATCAATTTTTGGGCCTCCCGCATGAGGTTATACTGAACAAAATTTTAAAGAAAGAAGATTATCAAGGTCCATTTTTGGGCCTGCCGCATGAGATTAAACTGCACAAGTTTTTGAAGAAAAAATATCAGCAAGATCAATTTTTGGGCCTCCAGCATGAGGATAAACTGCACATTTTTAGAAGATTTGATTAAGAAGATGGAAGTGAGGATGAAGGTGTGGAATTGTGGAAAGGTTTTTGAGTGGTGAGATTGGGGAATAAAATTAAGTCCTCCCAATTGTGTACCACTAGAGTTTCTTCTACACCTTTCAAAAAAATTACTTGGCCACACATGTGAGCAATGGGGAAACCCTTGGTTTTTGTTCCAGGTCTGGTGGTGAAGATTTCCTGAAGATCCCTCAATTTAAAGGTGGAGATGCAAAGTATAAGAAGGTAGCGCAGAAGATTAGGCCTGTAAATGAGCCTATGCCTGTAGGTTTGAATCCTTCTTTGTAGAGACCTCCTTTGTCAAGAGATCCATACTGTACTCCTCTGGTGAAGAATCCTCCTTATTTTGTGGAAACTGCTAGGGTGGCTGTGGAAAAGTTGAAAGTTGTTAATTTTGGGCATGATGGGTGGTTTTCTGTTGAGGAAAAGAATTTGTTGTTGCACGTTATTGTGCTGAGGGAGAAAGTGGTGGAATTTTTGAGAAAGAAAGGGGTGTTTTGAAACACTCTTATAAGGAACCTTACCTGATTCCTGTGATTTGTCATGAACCTTGGCAAATAAAAACTATCCAAATACCAGCTGCTATAAAGGATAATTTTGTAGAGATTGTTAGGGAAAGAGTAAGGACTGGTGTATATGAAAAATCAACATCTAGCTACTAAAGTCCCAATTTTTGCAAAAAGAAGCAGAGTGGGAAACTGAGGGTGGTGCATGATCTTATAGCCTTCAATAGAGTCACTATCAAGGATTCTGGGATGCCACCAAGTGTGAAGGAATTTGTTGAAGATTTTTTGGGAAGGGTGTGTTATTGTTTGGGTGATATTATGGGTGGTTATGATGAAAGGGAACTTCACATAGATTCACGGCCACTTACAACGTTTGAGAATCCTCTGGGAAGATTTCTGCTCACTAGGTTGCCTCAAGTAGCAACTGATTCAGTAGTAGTATATCAAGCACAAATGGCTTGTATTTTACAGGATGAGGTTCCTACTCATGCTGGTATCTTTATTGATGATGGTGGAATTAAAGGACCATCCAGTTGACCATTTCTGGGTCAATTTTTTTTTTGTGTTCCTGCTCTGGAAATTTAGGGTCATGTGGTATATAAGGAGGAAAGGATTATGGGGAAGATAAAAGTTAATGAACTTCATCATGGCCAAGGCCTAAAAATACTACTGAAGTAAGGGGATTTTTGTGGGTTTGTTTGTATGTCAGAGTTTTTATTAAATATTTCTCCTTGTTGGCTTCAACTTTGAGGAAGTTGACCAAGAAAGACACAGAGGGTGCATGGACTGAAGAGTGTGAAGAGGTATTTCAGAAGTTGAAGAAGGTTGTAGGTGAAGATATTATTCTTCAAAAGTTGGATTATGGAGTAGGAGCTGGAAAAATTTATCTGGCAGTGGACTCAAGTTACATTGCTGCTGGTGCTGTTTTGTCTCAAGAAGATAAAACTGGGAGGGTCAGGCCATTAATTTACGAGTCTGTGGTATTTAATGAGGTTGAATCTAGACATTCTCAACCTAAGTTGTAATTGTGTGGTGTAGAAAAATTTTTTAAGAAGCTGAAAACTGTTTTTTCGGGGCAGCATTTTGAGCTGTATGTGGATGCTAAATCTCTGGTTCAAATCATCAACACACCTTGTCTTCCAAATGCTCCAATGACTAGGTGGGTGGAATTTATTCAGCATTTTTCTTTTGACCTGGTACAAAAACCAGGAGAAACTTTTACAATTCCAGATGGATTATCAAGGAGACCACCCACAGATAAAGATTCAGTCTCTGAAGAGTTTGATGAAGATGTCCCAGTTGTTAGGACCAGCACGAAGGATGCTGAAGATTTTTCTCTTCTCACCCATGAGGCTAAACTGGATGATTGTTCTCTCCTCCACCAAGAGGTTTAACCTGCTGGTTCTGATCTTGATTCTGGTGATCAGGATGTTTTTGATGATGAAGATGGGGCTGATGTTTGGGATGGCTCAAAATTTGAAAATGGTTTTTGTCGGCCGGTCGTCTAGAAGAAGATGAATAAAAAAGGTAGAAGGGTAAATAAAAGGTAACTGAAATAAAGAACTATATAAAAAATTTAAAGACTTTTAATAAAGATGGAAGGGGGTCAATGTGGTTAATAAAGTAAGTACGGTTTTATTCTCTCTGTTCAATTATCAACTATTAATACTAAAATATTCTTATTACAACCTTTTAATATTTTATTGTATTACTTAAATAGTAAGAAGCACAATTTAAATAGTAGTAAATAAAATGTATTTTGTAGTGTAATTAAAATATGTTTGAGTAATAAGTGATGAGCATAACTGATATAACACAAGGCCTTTTATAGGCAAAGGGATCAATGAGATGCTACAACTGAGTATATACAAAATAATAATAGGATGAAACAAAAAGATAAAATAAAATAATTGAAACACAACAATGGAGAGAAAAAGATGAAACAAGTAATTAAAATCCCAATTAAGAAAACAATTTTCACACAACCATTTCCCAAATCATTTAAGTAATATAGTGAGTAATTAAACAATTTCTGAGACATGCGAACCATGTGAAAAAGTAATCAAATCAAGTATAAAAATATATTTTATAGATTTTTTAAGTGAAGCAAATGGAATGTTTTAACGCAACAAAATATTGTAATCAATTTTTGTATTAGTCTGTAGAAAATTAATAAATTGTTTTGACTATGTAATAACTAGTTGAAACAAGTAATTAATTTTCCTACTGAACCAAATTTAGAATTTTAAATTTATTATAATTATTATAATGCATTTAATATTCATCACAGATAAAGGTCAAAAAACAACGTCAATAATTATGGATAATTTTGAATATGAAAAGGGTTAAATTATATATTTAAATTTAAAAATTAATGTAATTACAATATAAGATAATTTAATAAGATATAATTATATTATCAACATGTAATTAATTAATTATTCATTAAATACACATAACACCTCTTTACATGGAATATAATAATTATTTTAATGTATACTTAATTTATATGATAATAAAATTAGTATAAAATTTATTTTAATTATAAAATAATATTTTAATATAATTTATTATGTAATATAAATTTAATATATATACATAAGCTGCAATTATTATGTCATTTATTAACTCCAATAAAATTGTATGTTTATTACTTGGCTCCTGGGACAGCCTGGCTGACAGTTTTTCTGTTGGTGAACTGGATTCTATTAAGATTCAGTGGAAGAAAAAGGATGTACCAAAATTTAGGGATTGGTGTCCTGGTTGGGCTGGTAAAGTTTCTCATGTGTTCACTGGTAATTTTGACGACAGGGTTGTACCCTTTAATGTTGTTTTGTTGTATTTTGAAGATGAGATCTGGGGTCAGACTGGGTTTTATATTATTATGGTTAAATATCTGTTAACCTTGGAGAAGCCAGATATTTGTGATGATGATACTTGGGTGGAAATTGAGAAGAAGAGTCCTGGATTCTATGTGTCAGGAAGTAGGTTAATGAGGAGAAGACATCAAAATCCTTAAGTAGTGGTGACTCAGAAGAAGGGTCAAGAGTTGGTTTTAAAGTCTTCGCATGAAGCCCTTGGCCATAGAGGCTTTGGGGAGACTTATAGAAGAGTAGCAGATAGATTTTGTTGACCAGGTATGAAGTTGGCTGTTCAGGGTTGGGTTCAATCCTGTGAAGAATGTCAAAGAAGAAGTCACTTGAAACCTAAAGATGCTGGCCCTGCTACTGGTGGATCAACTGTCTTTGGAAGATTCAGTTTGCATGCTATCCATATTGAAGAATGCAGGTATAAAAACTTGATTGTTGCCAGGGATGATTTGTTTGGTTGGGTCAAGGAAGTGCCTCTGGTTAATTTGACTGCCAAAAATGTGGAAGACTTTTTGAGGAAGGAATGGGTGTTTAGGTATGGGTTGATGAAGTTGGTGACTGTTGATGGTGGTCCAGAGTTTAGAGCTGAATTTAAAGAAGCTGTGGCAAGTATTGGTTCTAAAGTCAGAGTGGCTACACCTTATTATCCTAAAGCTGAAGGCATGGTTGAAAGAGGACATCAATTTATCAAGAATGCTTTGATGAAAATGTTTGGGGATAGTGCTGAAAAATGGACGCATTATTTACCCTTGGTGTTATTTGCCGATAGAGTCACTGTGAAAAGGACAACTGGCTATTCCCTTAGGAATTAATGTTTGGGCATAAAGTTGTTCTACCAGTGAATTTGGAGGAAGTCTCTTATCTTGGAATTGATTGGGATGATGTGTGCTTGACAGAAGAGTTGCTCTGTGCCAGGATGCAACAGCTGGAATGTAGAGGGGAATGTCAAGAGAAGGCATACTCTAGAAGGATGAAGATAAGAAATCAATCAGTCAGATACTGGAACAAGAAGTTGGATCATAGAATAAGGAATCCCTTGAAACCTGGTTGGTTGGTTTTGGTGTACAATAGAAGTTTGGAGAGTAAGTGTTGAAAAATTTTTGCTGAAAGATGCAATGGAACTTACAGAATCAGATTTCAGGTATCTGGAGGTTCTTATGTTTTGGAGGCGTTAGATGGTGAAGTCTTAAAGAAGAGAGTGGCTGCTGATCAGGTGAGGAGATTTTACCCAAGAGGCACTAGAATTGAAGAAGATTGACTATGCAATGAGGATAAACTATAAACCATTCTTTAAATTTTGAATTTTGGTGATGCTGTGCATTTGTCTTGTTGGAATTTTTTTTTTAGAAGGTACCTATGGTTGGGGCCTCTAGATTTGATCTTTGAAAATGTAGGTGTAACTGATGGGATGGCTGCTCTGTAGAAAGGTTACCCCAGATTGTCTGTTTCCAACCCTTTCTCTTAATTTGGTTGAACCCTAGTATTGGTTTCTCTTCACAGGTTTAAGTCCTCTATGAATTTAAACTGAAAACTCTTTTGGTCTTCAAGTGCTGGACTCTTTATTCTTATTGGTTTTAGTTTATTATTTGGATGTTGTGTTTTTGTTAGATGGTACCCAGGTGGGGGGCTTCTAGATTTCATTTTGGAAAGTGTGGGGGTAGCTAATGATTTGGCTGTTCTGTAGAACAGTTACCCCATAATGTCCGTTTCAAGTATTTTGTTTGTCCTGGTTGAATCCTAGTTCTGGTTTTGTTCTTTAGGTTTCAAGTCCACTATGACTTTAAACTGCCTTAATGGATTGGGACTGGCTTCTTTGGTCTATTTGGATTGGTGGTGGATCACTGGTGGTCTCCCATAATTTTTACTTATTGGAGGAAGCCCACCCAGTGATCATTTCCATGGACTGAACTTTCTATGGAGCTGGAATTTTTATTTTTCCTTCTTTGATTTTTGTGTCTATGGTTGTATTAGATAGTAGTTTTAGATTATTTTCATTATTTTCTTTTTTTATTTTAATTTTTTGTGGGGGTTATTAGGATATAAAGGCAGAAAAATCATAAAATTATATTATATGGTGTCACCACATCATGGTCACCTGGATGTGGGAAAGAATTGGTGGGGAAAGCCTCATCAATTAGCTGGGCAATTCTATTTTCTTTTTTATCTCTATCTCATTTTTTATTATTTTCTTTTATTTCTATTTATTTCATCTTTTCTTTATTGATATTATCTTTATTAATTTATTCTTTATCTCAATTCATTTAAAATATATTTAAAGGTGTATCCACATCAATGTGCACTTGGATGTGGGTAAGGTATCAGCGGATTGGCTCATCAATTGGCTGGGGGATACCGACTTTAATTATTATTTATCTCATCTTATAATTATTCATTTCTTTTTAATTTCTCAGCTCTTATATTATTTTGATAATTTTTTTGAATTATTTTCATGTTTTTTTATGTTAATAGTTTAAGTAAATAGAAATAGAAATAAAAATAAAAAAAGATAAAAAAATAAAAAATAAAATAAAAACAAAAACAAAAATAAAAATAAAAATAAAAATAATAATAATAATAATAATAATAATAATAATAATAATAATAAAAATAAAAATAAAAATAAAAATAAAAATAAAAATAAAAATAAAAATAAAAATAAAAATAAAAATAAAAATAAAAATAAAAATAAAAATAAAAATAAAAATAAAAATAAAAATAAAAATAAAAATAAAAATAAAAATAAAAATAAAAATAAAAATAAAAATAAAAATAAAAATAAAAATAAAAATAAAAATAAAAATAAAAATAAAAATAAAAATAAAAATAAAAATAAAAATAAAAATAAAAATAAAAATAAAAATAAAAATAAAAATAAAAATAAAAATAAAAATAAAAATAAAAATAAAAAAAAATAAAAATAAAAATAAAAATAAAAATAAAAATAAAAATAAAAATAAAAATAAAAATAAAAATAAAAATAAAAATAAAAATAAAAATAAAAATAAAAATAAAAATAAAAATAAAAATAAAAATAAAAATAAAAATAAAAATAAAAATAAAAATAAAAATAAAAATTGTCAGTGAGGCTACTAGACTTACCCAGTAAAAAAATAAATTATTTACTAAATGAAGCCACACCTTATTATTTTAATTATTTAATTAAATTAGCTACATTAAAATTACCTGTAATAAATTAACTAATTACAGAATGTTAAAATTAAATATAAAATGTCTCTTATATTTTATTCTCTAACACCGTGCTCATTGACAGGTTAGAAGAAATAAAATTTTATATTAAAAAATAGATTTTCAAAATAAAATAAAATTTTAAATATTCAAATAAAAATAAATATATACAAAAAATTCAAATTTTGTCAAGGTCTCTTTCAAGTCTAGAAGGTTTTATAGGGAGGTCCAATGGCAGTAACGACGGTTTTTAAGGGATTCAAACTCAAGTACATATTTTCCTATCATAAAGATTATTTACTCAATAATAAGAGGTAAGGAGCTTGATTATTATTAAAATTAATGAATTAGTATTACGTTTAATGTAAATACTAAGGCAATAATAATTAGTAATAAAAGAATTGTAAATAGTTGTAATAAAATAATTAAGTAAATGAATGAATAAAAAACAACAAAAAGAGAGGCCTTGTATAGGCAAAGGAGGGACAAAACACCGCAATGAAATTCTAAAAACAGTAGTATGAGAGAGAGAGAAAAAGAATATTCCATAAGGAGTATTTTCAAATAATAAAGTTGTTCTAAAAAGAAGGCGTCAAAAAAGATGTATTTGCAGAGTATGTCAGAAATACATCAATTTATTTAAAATTTACTGTAGAAGTCAATTCTAAATAAGAAATTTGAATTTTTGTATATGTTTATTTTGATTTGAATATTAAAATTTAATTTTAATTTAAAATCTATTTTTTAATATAAATCTTTATTTTTTCCAACGTGTCAAATGAGCACGGTGTTAGAGAATAAAAATATAAGGGACAATTTTATATTTAATTTTAATTATTCATTTAATTTTTTCATTCTGTAATTAGTTAGTTTATTATAAGCAATTTTAATGTAACTAATTTATAATTAAATAATTAAAATAATAAGGCTTGGCTTCATCCAGTAAATAATAAATTATTTCACTGGGTAAGTCTAGCAGCCTGGCTGACACTCCCTCACTCTAAAAAAACAATAAAAAAAATTCTACATTTTTTCTTTTTATGTTTCTTTAGCAGAGTAGAAAGATTAGATATTTCCTTCCCAGGTATTCAAGAATCATATTCAGTAGATTTATTCTTCAATCTCAATAAGTATTCTGTACCTTTTTCAGCAGTAACTATTCTGTCATTTAGAATTTTATCAATTTCTGCTGTCTCAGTGATTTCATTAGGGGTCTTTTTTGGTCTTCCCCTTCTTTTGGGAAATAAATCACTATTGGATTTATAAGGTTTTAAAAGAGATATTGGAAAAACAAGATTTTTTCTGTCATATGGAGAATACAAAATAACTTCAACTGCATTATCACCAGCAATTCTTCTTACAACAAATGGACCAACAGTTGAGTCTTTCAATTTGTTATTACCTTGTAAATTGAAGTGGACTGTAGAAATCAACACCTCATCACCCTTTTTAAAAGTGTATTCTTTATAGGATTTGTCCCATCTTTTCTTCTCATATTCAAATGATCTTTCAATAAATTTTTGAGCATGACTTCTGAAAAGTTGTTGCATTTGAAGAGAAGATTTTACACCAGGATGTAAATCCAAATTAGGTATTTTATTATTGAGAATTTGGGCAGGAGTATTTGGAACATATCCAAGACAGATCTCAAAAGGCTTTGAGTAACAGAATGAACAGTGCTATTATAAGAAAATTTCAACCCAGGCAGTAAGGTAACCCAATCATGAATGAATCTGTCATTGTATTTATACTCAAGGCCAAAGGCACAGTACCTTCTTATCATGTCCTCTAGAGTCTGAATCATTCTTTCAGCTAATCCATCAGTCTGAGGGTGATGGGCAGTAGATATTTTTAGATCACAACCACAAAAAACCATCAGAGACATCCAAAATTCAGAAATAAATTTAGGGTCTCTGTCAGAGATTAAGGCTTTAGGAAAACCAGAAGTATTAAACATATGAGACCACCTTAAGAAGCAGGACTAGAGTCATCATTTGGTAAAGGTAACCTTGATAACATATCCACATTTGAGTGAACAATACCAGCCCTATGAATAATTGTCATTCTCTCTGTGTATTCCTGAACAGCTAACTGCCTTCTGAACATATGTCTGTTAGGTGTTTTCAAGTTTAAAAGGGATTTAACTGCACTGCAGTCAGTAACAAGTTCAAATTTTTGGTCATCTAGGTAATAATGTAGCTTTTCTAGAGCCCACACTACGGCTAAAAATTCAAGCTGAGTGGCACCATATTTCAATTCACTTTTTCTCAAGGTTCTTGAAATATAATAAATTACTACTTCTGATAATTTATCATTCATCACTTGTTTTTGATGGAGGGCAACACCAAGACCAATAAAAATGGCATCAGTGTACAAAACAAATGGTTGATTAAAGTCATGTAAAGCAAGAATTGGTGCTGACATCAAACAGTGTTTCATAGTGTCAAACGCTCTCTGTCTTTCACAATTACAGACAAAAGCAACATCCTTTCTATTCAGTTGGGTAAGGGGTAAAGCTATGACTTGGTAATTTTTAATATACTGTCTATAGTATCCACACATTCCCAAAAAACTCTGGAGCTCTCTAACCGTGGTAGGAGCCTTCACAAGCTGTATAGCTGCCACTTTATTTTGGTCAACACATATCTGTAACCCTGAAACAACATGACTCAGCACTTTTAAGGAATGAAAACCAAATTTCCATTTCTTCAAAGCAAGTGTCATATTTATTTCATCCATTTTGTGGAACACTTTACACAGGTGGTTGAGATGGTCCTCAAATGTTTTTGAAAATATAATGATATCATCAATATAAAGCATCAGCTATCCTTCAATCATCTCCTGATGGAATGTGTTATCCATAACTTTTTGAAAAACTGAAGGGGCATTTTTAGGACCAAATGGCATTCCAATATAATTAAAAATACCCATATGAGTAGCAATCATCAGAAAATTCTGGGAATTCCTCTCAACAGGTACCTGGTGATATCCCTTGTTACCATCCAAGCAGCTTATATATTTATCACCTTGTAAAGTAGCATGTGTAGAGCTAATTCTAGGTAAAGGGTAGATGTCATCAACAGTATTAGTATTCAATGCTCTATAATCACCACATAACCTGGCTTCATCTTTCTCATAAGAAATTAGGAAAGGTGAGATAACACAATATTTAGGTATTTCAACTACCTTTTCAATAATATTCATTTTTAAAAGGGTAGAGATATTATCCTCAATATCTTTTCTCTTTGTGGGAGAAGAAGGGTAAGGCTTCTTCTTCAAACTAGGTGGTATGTCAGTTAATGGACAAGATAATGAAAGTTTCATTTCTTCCTTAACTAATCCTAGTTCATGTGACCCATGAGCAAAGACCATAGGAAAAGATTTTATCAATTTAATGATGGAATCTTTATCCTCACCAGAAAGTTGTTCTCCAAAAGAAGAATTGTCAATTTCAGACATAAGAGCATGCATTTCCTTTTTAGACCTTCCTTTATATTGAATCACAGAATTACATGTGTTCAATTCTGGTTTTAACAATTTTTTGGGGGAGGAAATATTAAATTTTCTCTCCCCATTTATCCCCATTGTGAAGTTTTGATTTGAAGGATCTAATTTTATGCCATATTTGGTTAAAATTTCATTTCCTATGATAAACCAACTGCTTAAGTTATCATTTTTCATGACAGAAAAAATCACAAAAAGCTCTTACAAAAACATGGTTATATTTAAAAAACACTGTGGCTTTGTCTTTACCAATGGGGGAGAAAACAGAGGCATAACCTCTCCAATTTTCAGAAGTGATAGGCATCAGTTTTGGTTTATAGTCTTGATCCACTGAAGCAAGTGCTTTTTTAGATACTACACATCTTCCAGCTCCAGAATCCAGAACAACTTCAATTCTGGTTCTATTGATCAAGACTGGTGCTTTGAAAGGGGCAATAACAATTGAGCTATCCTCAATATCATTATTATAAATATCAATAGTATTTAAATAATGAATATCTTCTTCCAGCATCAAGATTTCTTGTTGAGATTCATATGAAATAATGCTGGCACAATCACTTGAAGTATCATCCAGTTTTATTGTGTCATCAGCCTGCTCCTCAGTTTGTTCAACAAGATTTATCCTCTTGTCACAAACATGGCCTTTCTGCCAAGGCTTGTCGCACTTGAAGCAAGTGTTTGTTGCATACTATTTTGGTGCGACAGGGGCAGAAGGTTTACCAACCTTTTCCAGAGGTTTCTGTTGGTAAGTGGAAGATTTCTCTAAAGGGGTCCTAGGAACAAATCTTCTGGCATCATACTTGTTGTTTAGAAGGATCTCATTGCAAGTATTAATGAAAGAAGAAGGCTCTCTGGAGAACTCAGTCCTAGCCACTAACAAGTCTTTCAAAGACATTGGCAATTTATAAAGGATCTTGTCCTTCCATAACTCAAACTCCATATTTGGGTCCATTGCCCTCAAGATTTTTACAAGTTTAATTAATAACTCAATAGGTTTATCAGTGGAAGAGCTATATCTAGTTTCCTCATACTGCCTTTGTTGATCCATCATGAACTTGGAGCCACCAAATTGTGCTTTAATCAATTTTTTCAAATATTCCCATGAGTAATCATTCCTATCCAGGAGAACAGATTCATACCACATTAGGGCAACATTGGTAAGCAAAGAAATTAACTTAGACACAATTTCCTCATCTGGGAGTTTGTAAGAATTTTTTAAGTTATCAATTCTTCAAATTAATTGCAGCCAATCAGAAGAAGAATCACCATCAAATGTTGGGTACTGGTCAAGTTTTGGCCAATTCTTTTAATTTGAAGTAGCCTCCTTAGTATTAGCTTGTTTCTGAGTAAGAAGCAGCTGTAACTTATCCAATTGTGCAGTAATCTCATTGTTTAATACTTCTGTAGAAGATCCTGGTGCATCATCAATTTTTGATGGAAACTCAGTGGTATCAACAGGAATTTCTGAATCTAATTTTACTTTAGATGAACTAGAAACAGGTAAACTTGGAGAATCCTGTACAAAATTTTCCTTCAAAGAAGTTTCAGAATATTCTTGATCATTAAACAATGAATTCAATTTTTCTTCAATAGTTGTTAGTCTGGTTTTCACTCTTGGAAGACTAGATAAACCCTCATTGACTGTTGCAAAAGATAACTGGGTTTTATTTTGAAAAGATAAATCATGATCACTCAATCTTTTCAGGTTCATCTTATCTACCTCTACCTCCAGGCAACAGGTAGATACAGTATCTTTCAGTTTTGACAAATCATTTTTGATATTTTTCCATAAAGCAACTTTCTTTTCATGGGTTGCTTTGTAATGAAACAAATCATCAGAAACTCTCTTTAACTCACTACTCAATGCTTGATAACACTGTTCAGTTAAAAAACTATTATATTTCTGAGTAAAATGCATGTTGTTCATTGTATGATTTTGTTTAGCAATAATATCCCTCAAATATTCATCATTAATGTGAGCTACATCTGGAGTGTTCCTCAATAAGGAAACAGAGTAACTTTCCAGATTCTCATAAAACTCAGGCTCAAGTGTTTCATCAATAATAGCCATATCAGGATTTATCATTGAATTAGCAATTAGAACTAAAGGATTAGATACATTTGAAATTTGAGCAATTCGTCTACTGTTATCAGCCTCTACAGGTCTCACAGTCTCATCTCCTCTTCCAGAATTACCTGAAGGAACTGAATCAGTTACAAGAAATAGTACTTGAGATTCAATAGAGGGGCTTACCATGGCTTGGGCAAGACTTGGATGTGGTTGTTCTTTCTCCTTCTTCCTCCTTGATAGGGATGAGGAGGTGTTTGATTGAACTGATTTGTTCTTGAAGGACCTGCCTGAGGTGCTTGTTGCTGTTGCTGTTGGGACTGATAATCCCACTGGGTTTTCAGCCACTCCCACTGCCAATTTGAGACTTCCACCTTTTCTTTTTGCTGGGGGGCCAGTTGTGGAAGGGCTTTTGGAGGAGGAGGTTTCTTCTTCTCTTGAAGAAAAGACTCTATTTTTCTTACCTTGTCTTCTAGACAGTCTATCCTTGACCTCAGCTTGAGGTTTTCTGTCCTCAACTCCTTGATGTGAGTAGAGAGATTTTTTACCTGCTGGTTTAAGGGCATCTTTTTTATCTTGAAGCCTTTGAGAAGCTCTTCTGAGGGGTTTATTGAAGGTTTTTGTTCCAGGGCATTCATCTCTACCAGAATCTCCACTTCCTCCATTTCCACATCCTGATTGGTTCAATGATTTATTAATTTGAGCTAATTGTGTGGTTAAAGAAGAACTCACAAAAGTAGCCTCATAATAATCAATCAGATCCAGTTCATCTTCAGGTGCAGCAGAAAAATCTTGGTCAGTCATTCTTTTAAATCTAACCTGAGGTGAGGGAAAGAAACAATAAGATGAATCAGCTTTATTTTTGCTTTATAAAAGAAAAATAAATAAAAAAAGAATATAAAACTCTTCAGGATAAAAATAAACTTAAAATAATAATCAATTATTTATTACTCCAAATTAATCTTATAACCAGGATTTACAAGAAATCAACTGAAGAAATAAAAATAATTTTTAATTTAACAAATAAATTTATGATGATTATCAGGATTTAAATCAACTGAAGGATATTTAATTACCAGAATTCAATGTCAACTGAAATAATTTAGTATAGTTTTATTTTTTATTAATTAAAAAAATTTTTATTGTCAGGAAAATTTGTCAACTGTAACGAAAAAAATATCTTAATTTTTCAGGACAAAGTCAACTGAAAATTACAATTAATTTAAAAAATTAAAAATTTATTACTTTTAGGACTAAGAACACAATTGCTCTATCTTTGTCAACTAGGAAAATAAATAAATAAAATAATTTCAATTTACTAGACACCTCCCCCTGTAAAATTAGCAAATTAGTGCCACTTACAGAGTGCTGAGTAAAAGAAAATACGTAGAGTATGAAGAGTGCAAAGTGACTCACAAATAGTGATCAATAATTACCATGAAATATATAACTATTAGTTAGTATATAAGCCTAATTTTTGGAGCGCGGTTTGATTCCCATTTGCAGCAAAAAGTAAGTCACGTGATGTATGACGTTTGTTGTTTTCGTCGTCCACTTGTCCTTATAGTTACCTCAATGGCAATGGTCCCACGGTCTCTGGTCCTCAAGATAACAATGTGTCGTCAACAATTTGGAAAGGTTCACAACTGTCAAGGTCACTTTCAAGTCTAAAAGGTTTTATAGGGAGGTCCAATAGTGGTAACAATGGTTTTTAAGGGATTCAAACTCAAGTACGTATTTTCCTATCATAAAGATTATTTACTCAATAATAAGAGGAAAGGAGTTTGATTATCATTAAAATTAATGAATTAGAATTACATTTAATGTAAATACTAAGGCAATAATAATTAGTAATAAAAGAATTGTAAATAGTGGTAATAAAATAATTAAGTAAATGAATGAATAAAAAACAACAAAAAGAGAGGCCTTATATAGGCAAAGGAGGGACAAAACACCGCAATGAAATTCTAAAAACAGTAGTATGAGAGAGAGAGAAAAAGAGTATTCAAGAAGGATTATTTTCAAATAATTAAGTTTTTCTAAAAAGAAGGTGTCAAAAAAGATGTATTTGAAGAGTATGTCAGAAATACATCAATTTATTTAATATTTACTGTAGAAGTCAATTCTAAATAAGAAATTGTAATTTTTTGTATATATTTATCTAAATTTGAATATTAAAATTTTATTTTAATTTAAAATTGATTTTTTAATATAAATATTTATTTCTTCTAACCTGTCAAATGAGCATGGTGTTAGAGAATAGAAATATAAGGGAAAATTTAATATTTAATTTTAATTATTCATTAAATTTTATCATTCTGTAATTAGTTAATTAATTATAAGTAATTTTAATGTAACTAATTTATAATTAAATAATTAAAATAATAAGGTGTGGCTTCATCCAGTAAATAATTAATTATTTCACTGGGTAAATCTAGCAGCCTGGCTGACAAATTTCTTATTTAGAAGTGACTTCTAGAGTAAATATTAAATAAATTCATGTATAGCTGATATACTCTGTAAATACATCTTTAAAATACATCTTTTGACGCCTTCTTTTTAGAAAAAATTTGTTATTTGAAATACTCCTTCTGGAATATTCTTTTCTCTCTCTCTCTCATACTACTGTTTTTAGAATTTCATTGCCATGGTTTGTCCCTGCTTTGCCTATATAAGGCCTCTCTCTTGGTTGTTTTTTATTAATTCATTACTTACTTATTATATTACAACTATTTACAATTCTTTAATTACTAATTATTATTGCATTAGTATTTAAATTATACATATTTCTAATTCATTGATTTTATTAATAATCAAACTCCTTACCTCTTATTATTGAGTAAATAATCTTTAAGACAGGAAAATACGTACTTGAGTTTGAATCCCTTAAAAACCGTTGTTACCGCCATTGGACCTCCCTAAAAAACCTTCTAGACTTGAAAGACCCTTTACAAAAATAAAAATAAAAATAAAAATAAAAATAAAAATAAAAATAAAAATAAAAATAAAAATAAAAATAAAAATAAAAATAAAAATAAAAATAAAAATAAAAATAAAAATAAAAATAAAAATAAAAATAAAAATAAAAATAAAAATAAAAATAAAAATAAAAATAAAAATAAAAATAAAAATAAAAATAAAAATAAAAATAAAAATAAAAATAAAAATAAAAATAAAAATAAAAATAAAAATAAAAATAAAAATAAAAATAAAAATAAAAATAAAAATAAAAATAAAAATAAAAATAAAAATAAAAATAAAAATAAAAATAAAAATAAAAATAAAAATAAAAATAAAAATAAAAATAAAAATAAAAATAAAAATAAAAATAAAAATAAAAATAAAAATAAAAATAAAAATAAAAATAAAAATAAAAATAAAAATAAAAATAAAAATAAAAATAAAAATAAAAATAAAAATAAAAATAAAAATAAAAATAAAAATAAAAATAAAAATAAAAATAAAAATAAAAATAAAAATAAAAATAAAAATAAAAATAAAAATAAAAATAAAAATAAAAATAAAAATAAAAATAAAAATAAAAATAAAAATAAAAATAAAAATAAAAATAAAAATAAAAATAAAAATAAAAATAAAAATAAAAATAAAAATAAAAATAAAAATAAAAATAAAAATAAAAATAAAAATAAAAATAAAAATAAAAATAAAAATAAAAATAAAAATAAAAATAAAAATAAAAATAAAAATAAAAATAAAAATAAAAATAAAAATAAAAATAAAAATAAAAATAAAAATAAAAATAAAAATAAAAATAAAAATAAAAATAAAAATGTAGGATGGACCAGGAAAAGGTGACCTTGAAGCTGATTGGGATCTTCTGGATGAAGATCTAGAAGAAATGGAACTATCAGAGGAATAATTGGCGGCCAGAGGAGAGGTGAAGTTAGTTCTTCTTGAAGTTACAGGAGTTTTTTTTAGGGGCAGTGTTGGGTGTTTGGGTGTTGTCAGAGGGTCCTCTAGCAGGCATTCTAGAGATTTTGAAAGTTTTGTTGTGGTAAGATGAAGAAATGGTGGTGGTACACATTTCTCTGGGAGCATTAGGAGGTTTTTGTGTAGAGTTGTTAGTGTCTTATGGAGGAATTTGGCTGTTATCTGGCTGAATTTGAGAGTTTTGAGCCTGATTTTTGCTTTTTGGCAAGGTGGGTGGGCCTCCTGGATGTGGTCTAACAGCCTGGGAGCTGATTTTTAAGCTGTTTGAACTGGATTTGCGGAGACAAAGGCCTTTTCTTGGGATGATAAAGCAGGTCTTTTAGGATGTGTTTTGGGAATAGAATGACATGATCTTCTGGAAGGAGCAGAAGATAAAGATGAAGAAGCAGGTCCAGGTTCTGGTGACCTGGTAGGAGATCTGGAAATATATTTATGTGAAGGTGAAGAGAGAGGTAATGGATACTTGGGATCTCTTTCACATTTTTTCTTTTTAGAGTTTCAGGAATCACAGGCCCTGTTATAGAACTTGGTCTGAGGAGTAGGAAGAGTGAAAGTGCAAGTTCTGCACATGTGGATGCACTGTTTACAAGCATAGTCATTTAAAGCAGTGAAACAGGGAAGGTCCAATGGGTCAAAATCTGGAGATCCAGTCATTATCTGTGAAGGAACAATAATGAACAGAAAAGAGATAAATGAAAATTTTATCATTGATGTGTAGATAATAAAGAAAGAGTGGAAGCTCAGCAGGTGGGCTGCAGAGCATTGTGCATGGAGCTGGCTCCACCCTTTTATGCAAAATCTGTTATAGTCCATCAAAACTTTAAACTGAACACTGGTTAGTCAGTCAAGACTTTAGACTGAACAGGGGTAGTCCTCCAAGACTTAAAACTGTCTAGTTTTTTTTTAAGATTGCTTCAAGATTTTTATTTTTTTTACTACTGTGGATCTGTTAGTCCGTCAAGACTTAAAACTGAACACAGGTTTTAGTCCTCCAAGACTTTAAACTGGCTGATTACAATTTTATTTCAAGAATTTGAATTTTCTATGGGTTCTGAAGTCTGTCAAGACTTTAAAATGAACACTGTTATAGTCCTTCAAGACTTTAAACTGAACACTGAAGGAAGTCCGTCAAGACTTAAAGCTAAACACTGTGGTCAGTCCATCAAGACTTTAAACTGAAAAATGGTATAGTCTCCCAAGACTATAAACTGAGAATGGTTTCATTGTTCAGTTCTTCTGGACTATAAACTGATAATTTGGTGATGGTGTGATTCTGGAAGAGGGCATCCAAAGGGGGAGTCTCTGAATTCAGTTAAGGAAAGTGTGGGGGTAACTGATGAGCTGGCTGCTCTGTAGAACAGTTACCCCAGAATGTTAGTTTTTTTCTTTGGTCTTTAATGGTTTGATATCTGGTTCTGTCTTTATGATTTAGGTTTTGAGTCCCCCAAGACTATGAACTGGGTGTGTTTGAGTCCCCCAAGACTGTAAAATGAGGGCTGTTAGTTCCCCAAGACTTAAAACTGAGGATTAGTCCCCCAAGACTGTAAAATGAGGAACTCTTTTTTATGATTGGCTACATTCAGGAAGTCTGGAGAGGTAAAAAAAAAATTATTTCTAAGACAAGAGGTTAATCAAGAGTCAAGAGGCAGAAGAGAATCAAGAGATGTAAAAAAATGTTCAGAATTGGCTATGAACTGGTGAATGAGGTTCTTCCTTTTCTCAAGGTCCTGTGGATTCCTGGCAGGAGTGGATTGGAAGTAATTTACAATGAGATGCTTCTGTTGAGAAGAATGTTGTTGGAATACGTCTTTGATGGTGGGCAATGGATTAGGTGGGGGTGCTTTAATGGTTCTCACATTGTCATCATCACTGTCAGGATGGAAATGAGCTGGAAATTTGTCAGATTGAATTTCAGTATGAAGAAGTATTTGGCTTACCATCAGAAGGACCAGGGATGGTAGAGCTAGTGGTTTTAGAGGGGTTGGCACTCTTTTTCAAAGGGTGTAATTTGTTGACCAGTCTGGGGATCAGGATGGATGGTCTGGATCTTTTGGTGCTGGTAGAAGGTGGATCAGGTTGTGGAGGAGGAGAGGATGTTGAAGAGGAAAATGGACCAGGTCTGAAACAAGTCTTTTTCCTAGAGTGACAGGCATCACAGGAGGTTCTGTAAGGATGAGCTGGTGTTGTGATGGTACAGATGAGATTGTTGTCAATGCAGAATTTTCAAAGGACCCATGTCGGTTGCAGATTTATAAAGAAAGCTGAAAATAGTAGTTGTGATGAAGGAGAATGTGGGAATTCTCTATTGGAGGGAGGATGTGGTTTTCCAACATTTGAGGAGCCCTTTTTTGGTCTATTTGGTGTTTTTTTTGATATTTCTTAATTGGAATTATTTAATGATTGGGTGTTTTTCTTGAATTATTAAGTGAATATTGGGACTGCGGGGATGTGAGCACTACTATTGGATAGCCCTGGGTTTTCTTTTTTTTTTATGTCTTTATGACATTTTTCAGATTTTAAGTATTAAAGGGATTATTTCTCATTTTTCATTTATAAAGATAGCTGTTTAATTTTGTTTTTTGTGTTTTACAGGCTAATCTTAATTCTTAGGGTTAAGTGCTTAGTACCATTAGAATGAGCTAATGCTTCTCTACATTTTATGTCTCAATGTTGTTATAGCCTAATTATGTGTTTTAAAGGTTTTAGTAGTTGTAGTAGATTTTTCTAAGTATTTTGGGTATTTTTGGAGGTTTTTGGTGGTTTTCTGGCTTCAGGGTAGTCTGGCTGCCTCAGGCGGGCATCCCAAGGTTGGGTGGACCACGGCCTTGGTGCTAGAAGGCTGGGAAGCGTTTCTAGAGGGGTTTTATGCAATTTGGCGCTCAAAAAGGCCAAATTTGTTGTTGTGCATGGGATTTTAGATAGTGGTCTGTGTGTATATAGTGAATAAGAGAGTTTGGGGCAACCTTAATTATCATACAACCATCCAGAGGTGATATACTTGTTCCTCACTCAGTTTTCACTGTTTTTTGGCCACAATTGGCTGTGTTTGTTGCAAGGTGAGTTCTTCATTTAACTTAACTTGACATCTGGTTTCTCTGGAATAGTCTTGCAAACTAAATCAAGTATTATTGCTGTCTCTGGTGTGGATTTGCAACCTACATCCAGTATCATTGCTTTTTCTGGTGTGGGCATTGGTCAAAATTTCAGTTCTTGGTTTGGTAGTCTGTCTGGAGACTACTTTCTTGGCTGATCAGGCAGTCAAGTGTGTTGGAAAAGGGGCTTTAGCAAGCAGGAACCAATTCACTGTAGCAGGTAAGTCTCACTCTATTTTTCTACAGGGACAGGGGATTTTCTCTCTGGGTTTTCTCCAACTCCCTTGGTCAAGGCCTATAGCTAGTACTATAGGATTATATATAATGGTAAATATATTTTTCTCCTTGTAGGTTGCATGGATAGAAGCTATCCTTGAGAGAGTGTAAATATCATCCAAAGTGAATGTATTTAGAGCTCTAAAATCACCACATTATCTTGCCTTATCTTTTTCAAAAGAGATCAAAACTGGTGATATAACATAATATTTAGGATTTGTATCTACTTTTTCTGCAATACCCATTTCTAAGAAAATCTTAATATTGTCTTCAATGTCTTTCCTTTTTTCAGGGGAAGCTGGGTAAGGTTTCTTTCTTAAGCTTCCAGGAATATTATTCAAGTCACAAATTAAGGAGATTTTCATCCCATGGTCTTTGAACAATCCTAGTTCATTTGAACCGTGGGAAATGCCATAGGATTAGATTCTATCAAGCTCAAAATATTTCCTTCTTCAATTTTTGAGAGTTGAGGAATAAAAGCATATTTTTGGTTCTCATTTTCAAATTAAACCACTTCAGAGGTGGATCTTCCATTATTGATTTTTTCTTCCTTAGGAAAAATGGAATAAATTTAATTTTTAGAACAAATCTTAAATTTTATTTTACCATTTTCTCCAATTTTGAAGCAACTTTTTGCAGGATCTATTTTAATACCAAATTTTTTCAATAAATCATTTTCAATAATAAGCCAATCAATACAATTATTATTATCTATTACTAAAAATTCACATTCTGATCTTACATATCCATTATTATACTTAAAGAATACAGTAGTCTTTTATTTTCCAATTGGACATAATACTGAACTGAAACTCTCCAGTTCTTTGTCTTTAAAGGTTCTAATTTTTCATTATACTTACTTTCAAGTTTTATTAATGTTATAAAAGAAACTGCACTACCTGTAGCCCCAGTGCCAATAATTGAATTCATTTCATTTCTACATTTTATAACAGGTGTGATTTTTTAAGTATCATTATTTATATCTTTTATTATTTCAGGTTCCTCAATGGAATTTAATGATGCTTCTGTGGGAGTAGTTGCATCATTCAGGAACATAATATCCTGTTCTAATACAAATAGCTCATTTTCATCATCAATGTAACATATTTAACTTTTAAAATCTTTACTAGAATCATTCTTTACATCTTCATGAAAACTGGGTTCAGATTCTTGTGATTTTTCAATAACATTTATTATTTTTCCTACAAGTATGACCTTTTACCTAAGGTTCATTACATTTATAGAAAGTGCTACTTTCTTTTTTCTTAGGAACAAGAGGAGTAGAAGGTTTATTCTTCTCCACAGTTTAATTATTTTTAGTAGATTTTACTATCTCAACATTTTGCTTATAATTATTATACCTTGGTTCATATTTGTAGTTCAATAATATTTCATTTCATATATTAATAAATCCAAAATTATCTCTCATAGCTTTAGTTCTAGCTACAATAATGTCTCTGACTGATATAGACAATTTATATATTATTTTATTTTTCCATTCATCATAATCTATTTTTAGATATATGGCTTTCATTATTCTTATCAAATTCATTAAAAATACCATTGGTTTTTCACCAGTACTTGGGTTATAACTTGTTTTTTCATACAATCGTTTTTGAGAGATTCTAAATTTTGGGCCACCAAATTGTCTTTCAATTAGTTCCTTCAATTCAGACCAGGAGTAATTAATTGCCTCACTCAATACAGATTCAAATTATGGTAAGTTCATATCTGTAAATAAAGATATTAATTTTTGATGTAATTCCTTCATCAGTTAATTTAATGAAAATTTTAAGTTATCAATTCTTTGGATGAGTTTTTACCAATCAAATTTTTAATCCCTGTCAAAGGAAGGGTACTGATCTAACTTAGGCCAGTTCTTTTGGCTATTTCTGACTTCCTTAAACTGAGGAATATTTAGTAATTCACTTAATTTGGATAGATGATCATGTATTTCATACTTCAATAATTTTTTAAACTCTGTTTCTATAACAATATTTTTATTTTCAATCTTTATTTTTTCACATTATTCACCACAGAAAATTTGGGGGGGTATTGCTAGCAATACCCCTCATTTAAAAATGTTGGTAAGTGGTTGGAAAGCTGTTGGAAGGCTGTTGGGAGTTCATTGTGAAACCAGATTTAAATTAATTGGACAAAGATTTGGTAATCAGTTAGACCTAGGTTCAACCAAACTCAATCACAGGTTTCTTGGAGCTTGGTGATTACTTTGATTTTGAGCTGAGCACAGATTGAGCAAAGCTTGAACATATCACTTAACATATCATCTATTCACTTTCCCATCTTGTGGAAAGCAAAATTTGATATTCGTTCTAAGAATATCTACATATATTTTCTTGCCAAGTTGGTAACAGAAGGTTAAACTGTAGTATCTCAATTATTACACTAGACTACATAGATATTTGATAAAACATACAATTCAAATCAATTTTAATATTATTGAGATCACCATAAGTGTCTTTCCAAAGACTTACAAAAAGTATGTTAGTATCAAGATATCGTTCTAGGTAGTAGTTTCAATTTGGATTTTGAACTGACATCTAAAGCATTTTACTATTAGACAGAAACATAAATAAGTGTAATAAGAGTGAAATTATTCTATTTTGTGATTATAATGTAACAATAATGCACATTTTTATTGAGAAAATTTTTCTTCCTCCACAAACCAAAATTTAATCTATAGGCTCAAGATTTATTTTTAAGACATATTATTCATTTCAGTTATCATTGATTTACTTCCAATATTTATTAAAAAGATAATAATAATACATGTGAAAGAATTATGAGCTTAGCATAGCATATGCTAAAAAGTTATTTTGTCGTTTTATTCAAAACTGATTCTTCATTTTTTGCTTCAATTCATCTTTTAACAACCACTATCTTCAGATACTATTCTTACTTAATATGTCAAGTCTCAGATGTGTTGGACAGTTCTCAATAACAATCGATCAAATTTATATGAATGTAATTTCAAGATTTCAAAACTCACCGACCCCCACGATTTTACAGCAAGGCCATTCGAATGTTCATATTTTTGGACTATTTGAAGAAAGAAAACCAACCCTTGTTGGTAATCTTTCTCAAGTGCAGAGTCAGCACATTGGACCACTATTGGGTGACATTGGCTCTGGATCTCACCATTTAAACCAAAGAAGTGCCTTGAATCCTATGAAGCCTTTCTATTTTCATGCTTACTTGGTTCCAGTTTTTGGTAATCAGTATCAACTTTGGGGATGCCTCTTTTCTTCAAGTACACTAATCAGTCTTGCTAAAGAAGCATTTTCTTCTGCACAAATCGATTTATGTCCAATCCTGAACTACGACTCCACTATCTTTTTTAATATCCCGCATGTAATTTTTGAAGGCTCTTTCCAAATATCTCAGAGTACTCAAGATTGGAAAGCTGATCAACTTATCCGAGGAATCAAAACAGTTCTCAAAAAACATCAACTTCAAGCAATAAATTTTATGATTGACAATGAACGAATGTTAAAGGAAAAGTTGGATATCATGTGGAGGCACCAGGACAACCATTGGCTTAGAACTGGATTCGATGACTATAAAGATCAGTTTCCTAACAATCAATTGCCGCCTGAAGGAAATGGGTCAATACTTGCTGATGATATGGGTTTGGGAAAGACACTTTCAACTCTTTCTCTTATAAGTGCAACTCAAGGTGAAGCAAGACAATTCCAGGTATCAGAAAATCAAGAAGGTATTAATCGGAGTTCAGCCACACTGATTATATGCCCCCTGGCAACACTATCGAATTGGATCAATGAAATAAGTGTGCACTTTGAAGATAATGCACTTCCTTTCAAGGTTCTTTATGGGAAGGATTGTCAAAATACTAATGTCAATGAGCTACAGGACACTGCTATTGTTTTAACGACCTATGAAATAGCTAGCCCAACGATGTCAAAAAATCAAAGCCAAAAAAAGATACCGGTGACTCAAATGCTCTTTTGGTATAGAGTTGTTTTAGATGAAGCTCAGTTAGTGCCCATTTCTATATCTAAAACTTAAAACTTAATTTTTATTATCAATTTTTATAAATATTCTTTTAGTTACATTAAAAATCCTTAATCGCAGAGGGCTCAAACAATATTTGACTTGGAATCCCAACACCGACTATGCTTGACTGGAACTCCACTTCAGAACAGGCCCACTGACCTTCAAAGTCTCATATTTTTTCTTAGAATCGAAAAGTGGCAAGAAGACTGGTTATGGAAGAATTTCCTTTTTCCAGGTTTGCAAAAAGGAAAGGCTAATTCTATTAAATCAATCAATCACTTAATGAAAGTCATAAGCCTACGTAGAACAAAGGATGCAATTTTGTCTCTTCCAAAAAAGATTCAAAGGGGGATATCGGTTCAATTAGCAGATCCATGGAGGTCTAAACTTGATGTGCTTCAAGAAGGATTCACTGAGCGATATGGGCCCTCCAGAAGCACTGACTTCCCTTGGGACTCATCTGAGTTTCTAAGAGAGCTGATGATTTTAAGAAAATTCTGCAACCATCCAATCTACGAAAATCTGGATGAAACTCCAACTTTTGATTTCACCTGGCAGCATTCCGCAAAGATTTGTCATCTTATAGGCCACTTAAAAAACTTTTTGTCTGGTGAAAGCGATATAAATTTTCCAAAAGCTGTTATATTCTCCAACTTTGCAGACTTTTTGCAGATGTAAGTGATTCTATAATGAATTGTTTTACAAAATTGTGTTGGCTTATTAAAAACAATTTTCTAATATTTCAAAATAGAATAAAAATGGCTTTAGATGACCACAATATTAGGTATACCCAGCTTACGGGTGAACTCAGCCGGACAAAGCGAGACAAAAATATGCATGAATTCCATTTTAATAAAAATTGCCAAGTTTTGGTTGGAACGATTCAGGCTGCAGGAGTGGGTATAGATCTCAGGTGTGCTCAAAATGTATATATAATGGTGAGCTCAATGTCTTTTATTTCATATTAAGAACAAAAATATTAAATTTTTTATATGTTCAATGTTGAAATAGGAGACAAATTGGAATCCAGCAGTTGAGCAACAGGCTGTTGATCGGCTGTATAGAATGGGGCAGCAAAATGAAGTAAATGTTTTGAATTATTTTGTACAAGGAAGTATAGAATTCAGCATGTATAAGATTCAAAGGAAAAAAATGGAGCTAACAATGTAAGCCAAATTTCATTTCTATAAATTTTAATGATAATAGTAATCATTAAAATTATGTTTTTGTTTTCAAGGCTAAGTGTCCCAAACAGTGGAAATGAGGAGTATGAGTGTGCAAACCTATTATTAAGGGAGTTTGTCAATCACTCACATTAGAGGAACAAAGAATTTCAAGGAGAGCAGGTAAATTTATGGGATTTTGAGGATTTAAAAGTCTGAGTTGTTGAGGATTTAGAGATGCAAGATATAAGGGAGAATAACAGTCATTCGGCAAACCCCGGGGGACATGAGAAGGATTAAGGTTAGGGGATAATGTTGAAACCAAACTGATTCTTTTGTACAAGGCCAAGTCCTTTAGCACACTGCCAGAGTAGGTTGAATTATCTCGAATATCAAAGTGTTGTTGGTCAAGATATTGTGCAACTTTAGAAAAATCTTCAGACCTCCATTGCATTAAGATACGTCTTAACGATCCATCATTATCAATTTCGGTGTCTGAACAACATTTGATGTTTGTGAAAAGGTTGTGATAAGTTTCACAATGTGGAAGTTGTTTAAGAAGTTTAGTTCGGTTAACTGAATTCTAAGAATCTTTGTTATTTGAAATAAAGGTCATAAATAAAAACGGTTGAAAAAAAAGGGATTTTCATACTTTTTTTTTATTCTATATTTATGCTTTCTCACTTTGATTATTTCTTGAGAGCTATGAGAATCCTTCCCAAGTCTTAATCTATCAGCATGACCTAAAAACCAACGGTGAAGAACTCCTATTTGATTTGAGAAGCTAATTTGAGTTGAGTCAATTGGATATGCAATCAAATTATTGGTTTTTAAGGCATTGTCCCAGTGTTTAATGAGAATATTTGCCAAGACCTGGTTCCATTTGTCAAACCAATCTAGGTTCCAAGCGAAAGTTGATCCTGGGAAACCACACATGCGAAGGTGCTCAATAAAAGATTCACGGAAAATTGGTGGAAACTTTTCTGAAACCGCTGAATTTGATTCTGGATGAGGTAGTTCAAAGGCAATGTTGCAAGAATTAATGTCAAATGATGAAAATCTGTCTAATTGCTCTTCAGTAGGGTTTTGTTTCCATCCATTTGATTCTGGTGACATATCCAAAAGTGAACGACAAAAATTGTGTATAGATCTACAAAAGTGAGAATTGAATGGAGGCAAAGTCTCATTAAAAATTCTATTAAGTGTTCTTGTGTTTGTGGGCAGGTTTCCATGAGGAAAGTAAGAGCTACTAGGGTTCATAAATAATTAGATTAAGAAAGTGTTCAATTAAATTAAACAAAGAGGAAGGATAAATTGTTGAGCTCCAAAACTTTATGATCAAAGTTGATTTAAGGAGAAATATCACAAAAATTAAGAATAAGAAATATTTCGACTTTATGGAATTATAATATGCATAAATTATATTTTTATATGCAACTTGAACTCAAAAGGAATGGTATAAAATAAAGAGAATGATTATGTGATAAAAGCAGACTCATTTAAGAAACGGATTTTTTTTTCTTTTCAAAAAATTCTTCCACAAAAATAATTTGTTAAATGTGAGGCTATGTTCATTTTTTGATTACCAAAAAATTATTTTTGGTCCAATATGATAGTAATACATATTCTTTTGAGTAATTTTTTTCAACCTGAATAAATAGACTAGAGTGTCACTTCATCGCATTTATGTATGAAAAGTTATACAAGGTTTCAGCTTTTATGTAATTCTTTAAGGTTTACACTTTTGTAGCATCTATTATTTGAGTATTTTTGATTTTTTTTTATAGAAAATTCTACCTAGTACAGACCAATTTTCAAGTTGAAAGAAATATGTTTGTGATTGTTTTTTACAAAATATTAAACTTATTTTTGGGTTTAACTTTGATTTTTGGGGTAATTTTTTAAATAATTATGTTAAAAATATGGATTACTTTTCTTATAGTCCATAACTAAGAATTTTTATCAAAATCAAATAATTATAGGGTAGTTAGATATAACTCAGAAGGCATTTGATAGAAAAATAATTAAGATGCTTGTGCGTACAACAGAATTTTTTCTATGATAGAAAATATTCTGATAAACATGCATGCATTGTTGTACAAATGCAGAGAGTATACAGAATACAAATAAAGTAGACTGCATAACTTTAAATTAATATATAATTTATCCGATTAAAAATTAAACATTTAAACTTAAATAATTTCAACACATATTCCATCATATTCTTTTGATAAAAAAATGTAGCTTATATTAGCTAGTGCCTTTCAAAAAAAGGAATACCTTCAATCGGTAACTTCGAATAGCTAACTTATTCCTACAATTATCACAATTACAATGCCTCCATTTTTTCATGTATGTCAATGTCAAGATCTTGGATGTGTCAATAGAAAGTATCAAACTTCTTCTGGGTCCTTTGAAGTTGGTATGGCTTTCAAAAGCTCTAATTCTTATGCAAAACATCAAGAGGAAAGAAATAGGAAGGCCCAGATGGTTATTTCTTCCAACAATCCACTTAACATTGGAAGTTCCCGCTCCACAGAAACAGTAAGCTGTATATCTATAGTTCAATGTGAGAATTAAAGTCTTTATGATGTTTCAATGATTTATTACATAGGGGCAGTTGCTATTGGGGGCAGAAGTATCTTCAACAGTCTCTAGAAACTCAAATCTTGGGGAACGGTATAGCCAAATAATTATGTGGCAGGCAGCAAAGCTTTCTCTGATTCATCATTTGAGCAAAGAAGGTTGTACTCAATTTTTGGATGAAGAAATTAAGAAGCTCAAACTTCTAGGTGATAGTGGAATACTGGATTCTGATAGCATTGTCCGCCTGGTCCCATGCTCGATAGATACAGTTTTTAGTCGATTAAAGCTCAATCAATCATTTTTCACTAAAACATGCTGTCCTAAATGCTTTGCTCTTTATGAGTATAACTCTGAATCTCAACCATCTATACTATGTTTCAATCAACCGTTTCTTTCATCATCAAAGCACTATTTAAAAATGTTTGGAGCAGGACAAATTGCAGTTAAATGTGATGAAAGGCTGTATTTGATGGAGGAACATCAATAACATGTAAAATACTTATCTCTTAAAACATTTCATCACCATTCTTTTATCGACTGGCTTAAGGAAAAGATCAAACTGTTCAAATTTGAGCTTCTGATTGAGAAGAAAACCCCTGTGGCAGAACGTGTAGAGTGTGATTTGATGAAGGATGTTTGTGATGGTTCAATTTGGAAAAACTTTCCCATAACCACTCCAGCTCTGGATAGCAATGATGATGAATATACGATAACTTCAGGCAACTTAATGTTTACTTTATATGTCGACTGGTTTAGGCCTGGTGGCAATAGGATTGGAGGTCATCAGAAGTCTGTAGGCAATATTATGATGGTGTATATGAACCTACCTCAAGAAGATAGATACAAAATGGAAAATCTTTTTTTGTATTCTATTATACCCGGACCAACAGAACCCACAAGTGAACAGCTTAATCACCTTCTAAAACCACTGGCTAATGATCTACAAACTCTATGGGATGGTATATTGATTGAAAAGACACATCTTTATCCACGAGGCCGGAAATTAAGAGTTGCATTGTTCTCTTTGATAGGTGACATTCCTGCAATACGAAAATTGGCTGGCTTTTCGAGTCACTCTGAAAAAATGTTCTGCTCTTTCTGTAATATCTCTAAAGATGAAATTAGTGAAAAGAATGTGGGAAATTTTTCATTACGGAATCATGAGGATCATATGTGCTGGGCAACAAAGTGGAAAAATTCTAAGTCACATTGGGAGCGTGTATCAATTGTTCAAAATCATGGGGTACGATGGAGTGAGCTGAATAACCTTGAATATTGGCGTCCAACTGAATATTGCTCAATTGATGTTATGCATTCACATATGCTTGGCAACCTAAAAGATCACAGTCTAAGATATTTTCAAATCCAAAATGCAGCAAAAGATCTAGAAAGAAAGCTGGAAAAGGATAAAAATTGGCATGTAAGAGAAGAAGATGATGATTTCTTTTCTGATACTTCACTGCACAAACATTCGAAAAAACGTAGAAGTAGCTTAAGCACCACGAATAATGATGATGATGATACAGGACACACGAGACAGCACAAGCGGCAAAGACGTACGAGTTCAAGACAGTCATCAAGTCATCATGGACTAGATAATGAAGGATTGGGAACAAATCGATCAAGAAGCCAGAGTAGGTCATCCAGCTCCAAATTTATTCCTCCATATAGCGATGTGGCCTCAGTACAGTCTCAAAGCAGTGACAGTAGGAATTCATTGTATAACTTAAGGCAAAGAAGCATTAGCATATCACAGAGTGAAGGATCTCACTCATCAAATGAGACAGCTAGAGATGAAGAAAATAAAAGGAAAGGTAAGGAGAAAGAAAATGAAGGTAGTAGTAATCCACGAATCACAGCAGCAGAGCTACAGGTTGTATGGAAGATGATTGATCAAGTAAGAAGACCTTCCTGGCTAACACGAGTTCCAAAATCAGTAGGATCTAAAAAGGCAGGATCCCTCAAGGCAGCAGAATGGCACATGCTGTATACTCTCTACTTCCCTTTGTCACTTATACCCCTTTGGTTTGAAAAATTTAAAGAATCTGAATCTTCAGCTTCCTCAGCTGATAAACCAAGAGAATATTATCTTCTCAAGTCACTTGTAACATTATGCTCGATCACCAATTTTTTGACATTAAAAAATATACAGACTAATGAGCTTAAAGATCTAGATCAATTTCTGTTAGAGTATCGTGAGTGCCTTGAAGAGGGTTGGAAGAATATTAATGCAAAGCCAAATCTGCATATCACTCAACATTATCCTGAAATGATAAAGCGTCTTGGTCCACCATCAGGTACAGCTACTTGGTCTGGAGAGCGGGTGAATCATATATTATCTGAAATTCCAAACAATCACCATCCACGTATGTAATGTTTGTAAGAAATGATTTAAAAACTCAGCTGTGCTAATTTATTAATATTTACCACAGGAGAGATACCGCTAACAATGCTCAAACATTGGTATCGGAAGTCTAGGGTATTAGATCTTGGTGAAGCTGAAGATAATGATCAATGTGAGACTAAAAAAATCCATATTGATCTCGATAAACAAAACAAATGGATCCATCTAAGTATGGCATTATTTACTAAATGGGTAAGGGCACGAATGGGAAAAGAAACTTCAAGACGGGCTTTGACACCATCGGAGAAAATTGGGGATCGGGTAGTTGAAAATGTAGCAAGCATATTGATACATGGAAAGAGGTTTACTAGTTACCATCGACACATTGCTAATTCAACAATTGAATTCTACTATGGAAAAGATAGCCAGTTTGGGCAAATTGATGATCTTTTCAGATCAAAGGAAGAGATTGATCAAATATATTTAATAGTAAGTCCTTTCAAAGAGCTCTGTCCAGAAGAAACATCAAAGGATCCCTATGAGCTTTTCCCACAAGTGCATTGTCGGTTAGTAAGAGTAGCCAAAGCAACTCAAATTGTGATTAAGAAAGATGCAATAATTGGACACGCAGCTACTGTCGAGCACAAAAAAGGAATGTTTGGAATCAAAGACGAGGTTGTCACTGCCATTGGACTGCAGACAGTAGTGAGTGAAAAAATTAATCAAATTTATTTTCTGTTGACTAACATCTTTGTGTTAATTTGGGATTGGGGAAATTTGTAGGATTGGTGATATTTGTAAATGGTGAAAGAAATAATTCAATGCTCGATTAAAAAATGCAATGCATCCAACTTACCTTATCATAAACCAGTGAACAATTACTTTGGTTGCTTTTATTGCGAGAGAACCCATGCTTTCAATGAGTCATTTTTATCTTAAATGTAAGAATGAAAGAAATAAAATCATGATAATGAGAAATATGATAAAATTTTTACTTAATGAATGATCTTCTTGCTCATTCATCTACTATAAATAGTTTGACCTTCCAACTTTAGCTGATAGCTATATATTATTCACTTTATTTTTTGACAAGAGAACATACACGTTTACAAGACTATATACATAGTATCTTTTTTTACTTTAGCTTTGATAGGTATAAATTTTAACAACTGATTATTTTTATTTTATTTTATTTTATTACAGTTCATTATGGATGATAATTTTGAAAGGATGTCTGTTGACCCAACCGATTCTGATTGTTTTCCGCCTCAACATACTAATACTGGAAATACTCCTCCACCACCCTCTGCTGATCCACCTCCAGATGCATCTCAATCTGTACCACCTAATCCTAACCCACCACCTAATCCCAATCCAGGCCAAGAGTCTCATTCAGAACCGAGAAATTTTAATCCCAATCATCCTTCTGCTTCTGAAAGTGCTTATCAGCAAGCTGATCAGCTAGGAAGAGATTGGGCTAGTGAAGTATTGAGGGAATTTTTCGGAGACCAATCATCATCTGCTCAGCCTAACCAAGGAGCAAGCACAAGTGGAGCAGGTAAGTAAAATTTGTAGTGTATTCTTTTATTGAAAAATAACCAATTTAATTAACTTATTTGAATTGTTAGTGAATCCCTCAATCATTATGGGTATCAGTGATTACCACAGACTCAATTCAGCAGAGTCTCATGAGCGAGAACGGGGGTTAAGGGCTGTAAGAGGCTTAGTTAGAAGGAATGATGTTCCCAGGAGCTCGGACAGTCTAAATAGAAATATTTACCACTTTCTGAAGTATTGTCTTGGGGGACCAACACAAATATCAAAATATCCTGCGAGCCCAACACCTTTGGAGATTGAAAATTGGAAAGATTGGAGCCAATTCAAACTGTCCTAACCCAAGTCCAATCTTCTAACCGTGCCAATTCTGCAGCTGATCGACAATTTCTGATAACCAATTCTATAGCCTTCTTGCGATCCAAAATTCGACTACCCGAATTTTTTCCAGTACCTGAGCCTCGAGGACTAAAAGGAGGAGCACCGATCCCACTTTCTGTCAAAAGAAACTTAGAGCATGAATTGCAAGAAAAAGGTTTTCGGAAATTCGCGTTTGATTGGACTTGCCATGATTTTTCAGAATCAACTTGGAATCAAGTCATGGGAAGCATAGTATGCGACCACTGTACCAGATGGCTCACCACCTTGAATACAATCGATCAGTCAAAGCTTCAGTTCACTCAATGTGTTATTGAGAAATGGGTAGTTAATAAGGGGAAGGAGATGATAAGGTTGTTTGGGCAAGAAGAGGAAAGGGTAGCAAGAGAAAAGATTGAAAAGAGGGCAAGGGCACAAGTAAAACGTTATCGGACCAAGGTAAGTTTTTAATTTTACTTTGCTTTTTGTTATTATGAAGCTGATTTAGTTGGAATTCAGATTGCTAGTGCACGCTACAAGTTAGCAAGAGATCTCTGCAGTGATGTGCCAGGTTTTGTTGTGCTTTTTCATGATACTAGGTGCATCTCTGATATCGAGGAAGGCCCAGCACCAGCCCCAACTGCACCTATCCGAGCTATTCCTGGATGGCGAAATCCTGAACTCAATGATTTGTTTAAAAAAATGGATAAGATGACAAAAGACTTAGCCCATACACCAGCTCAAAAAAAATCAGCATTAAAAACATATTCACGGTCATCAGAAAGGACAGTTGCACAAAATGGTATATTCAATGTTCCCAAATACCTCCCCAAGAATTGCTATTCAGCAACATTTTTGCAAGGATTATCTGTGAATGAACGTGAGTCACTTGGGGTTGGAGCTGATATTGATCTGGTAAAGATTCGGGAATCAATTAATAGAGCATCAACATCATCATAACTTAGGTATAACGGTGATCTTCTGTGTAATATAGCTATCTTATATTGAATTTTATGTATTCTGTTTTTTTTCAAAGCAGCTTGGTAAATGTTATAAAGTGATATGAGAGAGAGTAACATTTTATTTAAGAAAAACAAATAATGTCACCACGCAATATAGGGGGAGGACTTGCTAGCAAGTCCGCAACTTGAAGTCAGATGGAAATCAGATGGAACTCAGACTGAAGTAATACTGAACTTTCACTTGAAGTATCACACAAATAACAATGGATCTATATTGAAAACATAGTGAAAGTGTGAGGATAACTGAATGGAAGCCAGAAAAAATCATTCCATGAGTCTACTCAATGCAAAGTATTTTTTGAAGATCAGTGACTTTTTCTATTACCTACAACTGTTTTTACAGAATTGAAAACTATGTTTCAGCTACTATTTTATGGAAGTGAACTCTGTTCTTCGCCCGAAGAACAGAGTTCATCCTCCTATTTTCACACTCTGTTTTGTTTCAGCTAATATTTTATGGAAGTGAACTCTGTTCTTCGCCCGAAGAACAGAGTTCATCCTCCTATTTTCACACTCTGTTTGCACCAATCTCCATCCCTTTCAATTCTATCAACACATGCTTGTCTTCCCTTCCCATGCCTTTCGCTATCCTCCCAGCCCCATTGTATGCCATCCTCTTTTGATCCCCATTTCACCCCTCTCAACCTCTCCCAGACCCTTTTCTTCATTTAAAATGCCTCGGAACCCTTAATCTTCCCTTCCAACTCTTTCCCAACCTTTTCGCTACCCCATAAACCCTTCCTCACCCCTCTCTCCAGCCTTTCCAGCCCTTGTAGCCCCATTTGTGTTCAAAGTAAATTCAATACTTCTTCATGATGGTTTCATCACTTCCTCAATGTGTGCTCAAAAAGATATGAATTGGGGTTCAAGGTTGCGGACTTGCTAGCAAGTCCGCCCCCCATATTGTGTGGTGTGTATGAGATATAAAAATGTATTTTCAACAAATTGATGGTCCATACCTCTTTATGTCACATTTATGTATCCATATTAATTTCAATCGAATTTAATGTTGACCAATACATAGTGAATACACGCTATGCCACTTATACTTGCCAGGCATTGCTACCATTAAATATGCCAGTATCAAAAATTAATTTCGATCGAAATTAATGAGCATGATAATCATGAATTTCTGGAGTCAACTGCTTATTTTTATGCATGGTGCCTTGCCAACATTAATTTCGATTGAAATTACTTTTGATACTGGCATATTGCATGGTGTCTATTCCTGGAAAGTGTAAGTGGCATAGTGTGTATTCATTACGTATTGGTCAACATTAATTTCAATAGAATTTAATATTGACATTTTCATATTGAACCCAAACCAGCAAACGACCCAAAAAATTCTTCATAAAACTGCTCATTAATTTCGATCGAAATCAGTGAGCACCATATACATATTGAATGGTAGTTATATCTGGTGTGTGTAAGTTGTAAAGCTTGTGTTCAATGTTTATTGGTCAACATTAATTTTGATTGAAATTAATATTAATGTGTAAATGATATTTACATGCTCAATATGCATTGTAATGTGTTTACTTAACAATAGAGTGCCCTACTTTTCATCTTACATAAAAATGCTTGGCAGCATGTCAAATTCAATTTTTATTAAAATTAATGTTGACATGTTACCATGCATAACAGTAAGCAACTGACTGAATAAATTGATGATAATCATGAACCTTAATTTCGATCGAAATTAATGTTGCCAAGTGCAGATTGAAAAAAAGCTATGCCACTTACACTAGCCAGGCATATTTACTATTTATTATGTATTGGTCAACATTAATTTTTATAGAAATTAATATGGATATGTAAATTTTATATTTACCCTCAACATGTATAGTAAATTTCAATACTTAAAAATACTTGCCGTCCTTTACATGTCATGCAAAAAAGCATTATATCATTTCAACATTAATTTTGATCAAAATTAATGTTGGAATGCCATTATGCATTGAAACAACTAACTGACTGAAAAAGTTCATGATCAAAATGCTCATTAATTTTGATCAAAATTAATGTTGACCAATACATATTGAATATAAGTAATCTCCACTTACTCAGACCAGATATAACTACCATTCAATATGTATATGGTCAGCCTTAATTTCGATCGAAATTAATGGGAAGTTTTATGAAGAATCTTCTGGGTTGTTTTCTGGCTTGGGTTCAATATGCAAATGTCAACATTAAATTCGATCAAAATTAATGTTGACCAATACATAATGAATACACACTATGCCACTTACACTTTCCAGGCATATATACATGCAATATGCCAGTATCAAAAGTAATTTCGATCGAAATTAATGTTGGCAAGGCACCATGCATAAAAATAAGCAGTTGACTCCAGAAATTCATGATTATCATGCTCATTAATTTCGATCGAAATTAATTTTTGATACTGGCATATTTAATGGTAGCTATGCCTGGAAAGTGTAAGTGGCATAGCATGTATTCATTATGTATTAGTCAACATTAATTTTGATTGAAATTAATATGGACATGGACTATGCATAAAATTCCTATAAGTATAGGTAAGCTAAGCAGTTAGATAAACTGGTTTGATCAAGTACACCATATAAAAATTGATGTTTTAATGCCTTGGTTAATTTCTATCAAAATTAATATTAAGCCATGCATGTTGAATTTTATCTATGTCTGTGTAGTCCATGTGAAATGGCTTGTATTCAATATGCAGGGGTCTATATTAATTTCGATCAAAATTATGAGGTTCATTGCCTCATAAATTTGATGGTTTCTGTCAGTGTTTCATGCATGGTGCCATCTGATACTTGTTGATTCCTATCAAAATTGATTTCAACACCAATATATTGAATACAAACCATGGCACTTACAGTACTTGGTCATAGCTAAAATTCAATATGCTAGTCTCAAAATTAATTTCGATAGAAATTAATCAGGATCCATGAAGTTTATCAATAGTGTATGAGTTAAGTTTCAAGTCATATGTTTCATCATTTTCTTGCACCCATTTCTAGGTTATCTCAACAATTTTTTTCAAGTTTTATTATATTAATCAAAACTGTGGTAAGTTGTGAAAAATTAGCTAATCCAAATCTCAAATTGAATATTAATATTTTAATAATTTTGAATGTTGCTTAAGGTATTTCATTGGGTGATTCATAATAATATTTTATCAACTTAGTAGTCCTATAACTTTTGAAAAGTAACAATTTTGGTATAGTTAGGGACAACAATGCAATATCTTGTGCAGACTAAGATATATTGCAAAATAAAACTATTCAATTTTTTTTTTTCCCTTAGTTGTATCCAAGTTTATCAAAGGTTTGGTCACAGTGCCCACACCCTAGCCTGACACTCCTCCTGTCACTTAAAAAACAAATTCTTATCTTAAATTCTAATGTTACCAATTTTATATTTATAATTCATTTCTTGTTTGATGAGGCATATCAGTATATATGTGAATCTCGCATTGTCATCTGAAATTAAATTTAACAAATATTCATAAAGGATTATCCTTTTTTTTCATATAATATACTAATTAAGTGTATCTCCATTGTTTAGGAGTAAATTCTAATTTAAAAAATTTTGTATTTACCCGTGGCAATTTGAATATGGGATATAAATTTGTTATTATTTGTTTTTCACACTAAAAGTCCCCAAAGAATTACTAGTATTTTCTGTTAGCTACATCAAATTTCGCTTCAATATAAACAGATTGTGATTTAGCATGTTACTCAGTTTACCCCACTATGAATAATACATGTTAAAAAAAGCTCAAATAATATAAAATCCCCCTCTTTATGTTTTCTGTTTCTTTCATCCTCACTTTAATTTTAATCTTATTCAATTTTTTATCCTATTAAAATATCAACTTCAATTTTCTAGAATAGAGTTTCTTATAATTATTCATCATATTACATCATAATTTTTTGATATCGAATACTTTTTTTTAATATTCATTAATCAATATGTCTAGTATACAAAATCCTACACCTCCACTTTGTATGTATATCATGTTCCTCTCTCTTAATTTATATATTTCACTTATGTTCTATATCTTTTTTTTTCAAAAATTTGATTTTCCAGCACCCAAATGTGTTTCATCCCACTCTCTGATTGATACTTGCTTTGAAGCTTTTGAGCTTGCACCATGTCTGCCACATGGCATGGCACCTAACCCTCCTGTACTTAGCAATGAGAGGCAGGAAATAACAAGAGTTCAGTATCGCAATTTACTTGAATTGGCTAGAGATAAAACAGAAGAGCTTGTCAAGATCCTTAACAATAATCCTTCTCCTTCATATTTATCTAACCCTTGTAATGAATTACTCCAATATGTGAAAAGCCTTGAAAAATGTATGTTCATCACCTTTTTTGTCTCCTTTTAAATTAGTAGATAAGATTATTAATATTTTTTTTTCTTCATATATATTTGTAGCTTATGAGGAGGGTATGATTCCTCCTGATGAAGTCATTGTCATTAGGGATGATGATGAGACAGATGAACCATCAGCTTCAACTCATGCTTCAACTTCTAAGGAAAATCTTGAAACACCTGTTATCCGCTCCAAGAAAAAGAGATTATCCCAAGGCTCCTCTTTTGTTCGACGTATTAAACCGGCTTCTGCTAATGAATTTTCTGATGTATCAAATAATAAATCTCAAAAAAAAAGCAAAGGTTTTGATAATGAGTATATTCTTGTTTCCTTTTTTTTTATTGTTATTCTTTTATCTTTAAAATTCAATCATATATCTCTTTTATTGCTTACATATTGTACTTTTTATCTTTCTTTTGATATTTTGTACCAGAAACTCACCTGCTGTAGATTGTTCCATCCATAAACGCCCTCTCCCTGATGAAGATGATGAAAAGAGCAATGAAAATAGCGATGATCAACTATCAGAATATGAAGCTATGCTTGTTCATCAAAAAAAGCAAAGTTTAAAATCTTCTTCAAGACATGTTGATATGTTTGATAAAGATGATGATTCAAACAGCTCATCACCAAATTCCTTCATTTCTAAGAAGCAATACCCATCACCTCCTAAATTACCTACTTTGACCATTCTGAAAGCTTCTCTACCAATGAAATCAACTCCAATCAAGATATCGAAAAAACCTCTAACTTATTCACCCTCAGTTCTAAAAGAATCTGATTTGCAGGAGGAATTCTGTAAAATTCAGAATTTTTATAAAGGTAGAATCAGCACGGCAAAGGTCCTCAGGTTGTGGTTGGAAATTGTTACTCTCCTCGAATTACGCTCTTCTACTTATTCCCAAGAACCCATGTCAAATATTCCAATATTTACTTTTCATTGGGAAAAATCTTGTGGAGAAGATTGGCTTTCAAAACTTACTGAGTTATGTAAGTTACCATAATTTTTAGTCTTGACTTTTGTTCTTTTACTTATTTTTTTTTCCTTTTGTAGCAAATATTTTTTTAGAGATTGATAGCTCACAGCTATGGGTACTCGATAATATTGATTTCAAAAAAATGGAAGATTTATGTGATCCTGATGGTTTAAATACTGAAATTCTTTCCTCAACAAAGAAAACGGATCACCCTGAATCCAATCTTATCCGAATGCTCATGAGATTAATGATCCCAAGTGACCACTGCCGTTCTTCATGGGTATCTCTTATATCATCTTCACTTTATCTGACCGCACATGAATTCAGCCAGCTTCCATCACATCAAAACATTAACTCAGATTGTCCAATTGAACGTGGTCTTCAGCTTCTAGCTCACCTTTCAAATCTGAAGAGTCCGATTTCTTATGGCTTAGAAGTTGGTCCCACTGCACTTCAAACCCGTGATATATCAATGTCAACTCTTCTTCAAATCAGCAATATTATCATTGATATAATTATTTCAATTATCATTCTTAAATCAAAATATTGTGCTGCAACAATATCAAGTGGCAAGACTAGTGAAGCTCAACAATCAAGTGAGAAAAACGAAAATACTGAACTGACTATAATGAGAGAGAAACAAAAGGCTGCACTAAACAAAATAAATTCTGAATACTCCCACCACCGATATCAATCTTTCACATTCTATATAATTGATGGTGTCCGTGGTTTATTTCTGAGCTCTCAAGATCATAGATTGGCTTCAGCAGCTGATTGCTTGGAGGTAATATCAGAAGTTAAGTTTCTTAATTTACATGAAAAAAAAATCATTTGATGGAAGAAATAATTTGGAAAAATTTAAATAACTATATTTTAACATTAATAAAACCTTTTATAGGCAAGTGTGATCCATTTCCTTTAAAATTTGATACCCCAAGTCCTCCGGGAATTGCTAGGGCTATTTCTGCAGATTTTCTTAATCACTGGAGCTCCATTCAGCCAGTATCACCTTTTTTTGCTAAACATAGCCTTTCAATAAATTAATATTCCAACATGTAAATAGATAAAGTTCTGTCTATATGATATATCTTGTATAATTCAAGTTATTTTCCTTCAAATACGTCAAAAATGTGACCATCTTTGAAATTTATTAAGTAACCTTTGACATGATTTTCTAAATTAATTATTAAAAAAAATTATTGTAAGTCCAGCAATAACAAAGATTTTAAAATCTACTTATATGATTTCAAATACTTGTATTAAATTCTTAAATATTTTATTGTTTATATAAAAATATGATAACTGCTCTAGTTTTGTTACTTTACCTTTAATATTATATAATCTATTATTTATTACAAATATTTTCGTTGATTGTAACATTTTTAATCAGAAGTAGAACAATTTAAATAATTAAATGAGTACATTCTTAAAAAAATACAATTTAATCTATTATTGATTCAAAATTCTTTCTTCAACTCTTTATTATTACCTTTTTTATTAATAAGCCTGTTTGACCTAAAATACTATACAGTTAATTTGGTAGCATTAAAAGCACATTTTTATGGCTAATATATTTCAAATTCTTTATTATAGTTTTTATTATTTTAGAACCTTTGCCACCAATTTAATAAAAATGACATTTAAAGATTTCACAACTTATATATTTCCTCAAAAGTAAATCAAATTTTCTTATAATATTATGAAAAAAAATTATTTTATTTCACAAATAAAAAAAATAGATAATACTATAATTATCAAAACTGAAAATGTTAAAGCTACTCCCAGTATTTATCATGTTTAAATTTGCATTAAGTTGTGTATATATAATATAAATTTTTAATATTTATATATCTAGATTTTTTAGATTTGTCTTAACATTAGATAAATAATACTTTGCTGATTCTATTTCTTCCTCTATTAAGTCATCTCTTTTCAAAAAAACTCTCAAAGCACTAATCAAATATTCTAACCTAAATTTTTCTTTTTTAATTTCTAAGTATTCTGAAATATCAATATCAAAAACATTAAGCTTTTCTATAGCATGAAAAAGTCTAGTGCTGATTTGAATAGAAGAACCTATCCTAGTGAAGCCAGGAATTTCATGACATCTTGAGGTAAAATGCCTTAGTTGATTGGCAGGCCATAATGTCACTGTTATTCCATTAGTTGCTTCAAAGTTGATTTTACTTCGAATTTCGGGAAACATAAGTTCTCCACCTATTTGTCGTGGTTGGGTCTTATCATACTTCATATGAATGGTGTTTTTTTCTGTATCTTTAGGAAAAAATATTCCTAAAGTATACTCACTTGCATCCTTATCGAGATGAACCTCATTAGAGAACCCATTACCATTCCCTCCAGATGTCCAAGTTAAATTACTAGCAAATGGTACACCCTCTTCTTCACTAGAAACTTTTGAAAATCCAGGAATACCAAGTTTTGCGCAAAGATTAGTTGCCTCATTGTACTTTACATATGATATTTTTTTAAAAAAATATTCAAAGTACATTGCAATCCTCTTCATTCGTTTTTTATATTCATCCGTTTTTACAATATCATCAGTGTATTCATCTGCAAGGAAAAGCATTCAAAAATTCAGTATTTAAATTAAAAAAAGTGATACTTACGAATATGTAAAGATTTCTTTCTATCTAAAATAAAGCCACCACCAAACATTTTTCCAAAACCACCAGCTCTTTGATGATAACCATTATTTTTAATTTCATGTTCGCAGTAAGAAAGATCCTTAATGCATCGCACCGTAGCTTCTAACATATCTAGTTCTTTGAGCTCATGAATTTCAAAAGTCTGCACAAGAACATTAGGTATTAAGACACCTTTTGGTTTATAAATACTACATCCAGGAAAAAAATTGTAATAATTATTGCAATCTGTCATATTATTTGCATAAGATCGTGCATAGAAATGTGGCTTCTTCCCGTTTGTATCCATTCCAAGAGCGTTTACAAGTTTCATTCCAGTAGCAATGTCTTTCGCCCACCTATTGTTAGAGTTCTTCCCTGGCCGTTTTTTTTTTCAAATCGTTACTCATTGATGGTTCAATCCTAAGAGAATTCAATTTTGATTTAAAATAGAAAAAAATCAAAAATTAGAAAATAGTAACATAATTTCAATTATCAGTCAATGATACCTTTAACTTTATCATATCTTCAATATTAGAAATACAAAAGTTAGCATATCTACATATTAGTAAATTTATATACTTTTTCTTTATTTCAAATATTAAGAAAGCGTTTCAAAGGTATACTTTATTAAATTATACATATAAAGAGTATAGCTTTATCCTGTATGCATTCAGCAAGTACGAGATTGGCTCTACACTTAATATTAATAATATAATGAAAGTATAACTCCAATACACTAGTAATATTAAAAAATTTACGGAATTATGATATCCACATATATAAAATGAAAAATCTTGCTCTGATCAATATATTGACTTAGAAAGTTATACTTCAATAAATTATTAATTTTTAAATTGTAGCATTGTCCTGTATGCTTTCAGCAAGTACGAGACTTTGAAACAACTTAAAAATCAATAAATTAAAGGTAAAGTACAAACAATCTAATTATTATTATGAAAAGCAAAACATTATCCTGTATGCTTTCAGCAAGTACGAGATGATGTTTTACTTTTCATATTAATAATATAATGGTTGAGAAAGTATTAAAGAAATATAGAAAAATGATAAGCAAAACATGAACTTACATGTCTATAAAATCTTCTTCCATTTGTAGCTGATTGATCAAAATTAATTATAAAGTTTATTTTATAATCACTGTTTTAAAAAATAAATGGTTAGATAAATAAATTGAACATTTTTGATAAGGAATAAAGAAAAGTAAATTGACAAACAAATAAAAAAACTTTAAGTTAACTGAAAAAGAATTATTTTATAATGAATCGAAAGGGTACAGTAAAAGATACCATAAAAATAAATTCAGAATTAGAATCATTAGATTAACTTGTCAAAAGTGTAAAAAAGTGTAACAAACCAAAATGATATGAAATGCAATAGCAAGAAAAATTTGCTTACCGGTAATCAGATAAGGTCAAGAAAATAGTACCAATAATTCAAAATGATAAAGCAAAAATATGATTGATAATTTTTGAAAAAGGTAAGTGAGAAAGAGAAAGGAAAAATAAATTGGGTGGCAAACAGATGTATATATCATGAATTTTCACTGATCACATTTTCAAAAAAATGCAGCTCACCAAGTCATATGATAAACTTCATCTAAATTCCAAGAATGATGTTGCCAAAGCACTGTACACAGCATGATCATTTTTTCCCATGCATATACTAATTCCAGCTAGAATTTACTTGGCTGCATGTTGTACAGATGCACATTTGTGGAACACTGAATTTCACATCTAAAAAAAATTGACGCCACATAATTCTAGCTACCATGTTTCACGTAGCTAAAAAACATACACTCATCACATTTAAATTTACATTGCGCCAAAATTAATTCATTTTTGAATTTTTTTAAAGGAAACTATAATGTGAACCACCTATTTCTAAAATATGAACCTCCGCACCATATTAAATTGGGAGACTTTTAATTATGCAATTTTTTTGCCGTGACCTTTTTCCTGATCTTACTTGGTTCAAAATATTGAAACATGGCCAATGTTGATGAAAGAAACATTTGATTTTGTTTCTATGTGTAACAATGGAAGGCTGTTTCTTACTGGCGAAAGAGTGTTGTATATTTTATTTGAACAAATTTTTATTTTTTTATGTATTTTATTTAAAAAATTTACTTTTTATTGCAGCCAGATTTATACTGGCTGCTTTTTAGAAACCTTAATTTATGACCCAAGCCTTTGAAATTGGCTTGGGTCCCTTACATTGCAATTTAGTACTTCCAGCCAGGTTTCCCCTGGCTGGAAGTGTCTCTTTCAAGCAATTGAAGTCGCTAAAAGCGACTTCGATTGCTTGCTGTAATGTTTGCCACCCTCCCAGCTAATTTACTAGGCTGGGAGGTGGCCAAAGCAGTGTGCAACGCGCGTTGCTGCTGCAAGTAACGCGCGTTGCACAATCGCTACCATATTTCATGCAGCTGATATCAAGTCAGCTGCATGAGATATGCGCAGCATGTGCAATGCGCGCTGCATGCAGCAGAAACGCGCGTTGCATGCAGCAGCAATGCAGGCTGCATGCAACGCGCATTTCTGCTGCATGCAATGCGCATTACTTGCAGCAGCGATGCGTGTTGCATGTGCTGCATGCAGTGCATTGCACAGCCAGTTTTTTTCTGGCTGTGCAATGCACACAGAGAAACCAAAGTCCCTGCAAGAGACTTTGGTCTCTAAAATGGAAGCGACTTTCCCTACCAGGTGCAATCTGGTGGGAAAGTGAGAGAAACGTTAGACCGAAGTTGTTTGAAAGCAACTTCGGTCTTAAAAACATTAAAAATCATAAAAAAAAAAATGAGAAATGTAGAAAAAAAAAAAATTAAAAATTAAAATGTGAGTATAAGAAAAAAAATAAGTTCTAGTGATACCAAAATCCAAGCCAATTTCATTTGGCTTGGTTATTTAATAATTAATTTTTAATACATTAAATTTAAAATTCAAACACCATAAAATATATGAATTTTTTTTATATGAATATTATAAATTTAATCTACCTCTTTCTCATAATTATATTTATAATTTTGTTTTTTTAATTTTTGACATTTAAGTTTATTTTTTGGAAATACAAAATTAAATTTTCAACTAAATTTTTTAGTAAGGTAAAATAAATTATAAATTTGACATTTTGTAATTGAATAATGAAAAAATTTTTAAATTTATTTAAAAAATATTTTTGTTAGAAGAATACAAATATTTTAAGGGTAGAAATATGGTGCAAATTGTAAGTAAAAAAAATTATATTTTTTTTTGTGAGGGGTTATTTCTATTTTTAAAAATATTTTTCAAAAACATTCATTAAATACTGAATTAAATTACTTTGAAACTCAAATTTTTTGTAAAATAATTAAAAATGAAATAATAATATTGTTGTATTTGATATAAAATTTGAATTGGTAATATTAATGTCTCTTTAAGTAAATTTGAAAATCATTTAAAAAGACCATGTTGATAAGTACTTCATTTTTGATATACAATGGTTATATATATATCTTATATATATTTCTTGAGTGTTATTTTTATATACATTCAATAAAATTTGTAATATAAAATGCCATTTAATAATTAATTAATGTTCAACTTAGTTATAACAACTTCATATTTAATACCAGCCACTAGTATTTACTTTTTAATTTAAAACTCCAATATAATATGAGAGTATCCTTATTTTGTCTGTATGTAATGAACAACAATAACAGACCATAAATGAGTGGGTAGTTAATTACAATAAATAGTTGAAGAATAACCTATAAGAAATGATAAGTTTATCAAAAAGAGTACATTAAAAAAATATACTTTTGAATTTTTTTTGATATAATTTGGGTAGTTAAATGAAAATTTAAATTATCAGACATCAAAATGGATAAAATCTAAAAGTAGTGTTTATATAATAAGCCTCATAAAAAAAAAGGATAAAAAATCTACTATGTAACTAAATTATTAAATATTAAGGTATTATTAAAATTATTGAAAAACTTATTTTACAGTTATAATGAAATCTAAATGTGAAAATAATGGTGGGATAATAGTAAGACTATGTGGAAACACTTTAATTTATACATACTTTCAACTATGTTCAGATAAAAAAATTGTTAAAATTGTATAATAACATCTAGTTAATAGTGATGCAATTTTATTTAGATCAAGAATAAATTTTTCTGAGGAAAAACTAATTAAATTGAGATATGGCCATCTCCTTTCAAGAGATAGAATAATAATAAAAATTTAAAAAATTATAATAAGTATTCTTAATCACCATTTTTGAAAAGTCTCTAGTAAAATTCATTATAATATATCATTCATTGATTACATTATATGGAGTTTCATCTTGAAGTAGTGATGTGCAGCTTTGAACTTACACCACGCAATATAGGGGGAGGACTTGCTAGCAAGTCCGCAACTTGAAGTCAGATGGAAATCAGATGGAACTCAGACTGAAGTAATACTGAACTTTCACTTGAAGTATCACACAAATAACAATGGATCTATATTGAAAACATAGTGAAAGTGTGAGGATAACTGAATGGAAGCCAGAAAAAATCATTCCATGAGTCTACTCAATGCAAAGTATTTTTTGAAGATCAGTGACTTTTTCTATTACCTACAACTGTTTTTACAGAATTGAAAACTATGTTTCAGCTAATATTTTATGGAAGTGAACTCTGTTCTTCGCCCGAAGAACAGAGTTCATCCTCCTATTTTCACACTCTGTTTTGTTTCAGCTAATATTTTATGGAAGTGAACTCTGTTCTTCGCCCGAAGAACAGAGTTCATCCTCCTATTTTCACACTCTGTTTGCACCAATCTCCATCCCTTTCAATTCTATCAACACATGCTTGTCTTCCCTTCCCATGCCTTTCGCTATCCTCCCAGCCCCATTGTATGCCATCCTCTTTTGATCCCCATTTCACCCCTCTCAACCTCTCCCAGACCCTTTTCTTCATTTAAAATGCCTCGGAACCCTTAATCTTCCCTTCCAACTCTTTCCCAACCTTTTCGCTACCCCATACACCCTTCCTCACCCCTCTCTCCAGCCTTTCCAGCCCTTGTAGCCCCATTTGTGTTCAAAGTAAATTCAATACTTCTTCATGATGGTTTCATCACTTCCTCAATGTGTGCTCAAAAAGATATGAATTAGGGTTCAAGGTTGCGGACTTGCTAGCAAGTCCGCCCCCCATATTGCGTGGTGTTATGTTATGAAAAACAAAAAAGTTAAAAAATATATAGTTATACTAATGAAAAAGCCAAAAATAAAAATACTATTATAAATTAAAAAAATAAAACTACATAAATTTTATTCTGCTCTAATGATGGAAGGGTACTATGTATGAATTTCCACATGTTAAATCCAAACCTGCTTTAAGGCTAGTTTACAGGTAGAGCTATTAAGTTTCCTTAAATTCCAAAAATAACTTATGCATTTTACTAATTATTTTTTTCTTGTTTCTTTCCAAAGTTGTTAGAGTTGCTTAATTAATACTGTTATCTTGATTGTAAGATATATAATTTTTTTTGAATACATGATTTATTGTTTCAAAAATTATATTATAAATTTAAATCATTTATTTCAATTTCTAAAGCTTCATTGTCAAAGACACAACTCCATTTTCTATTACTTAACAAATATATAAAATGTGATAGTAAAATTTGAGGAATTTTCTTTTTGAGAGGGTCAAACTATATTGTGAAGATTTTTATCTAGAAATTCTTGTACTCTAAAACCAAATAATTTTCTCCCTTAAGTAAGCCATTTCAAAAATATGAGAATATAAACAAGAATATTAACTTATCTTATTTTTTTTTTCGTTACTGAAAGTTTTAGTTCAATCCCTTTTTTTATATGACATTAGTATAAAAACATGGTTAAATGCTACTATATAATTAATTTTTATTATATATATATATATATATATATATATATATATATGAAATATTTAGAACGTCATCCTTTTTTATTTACTTGAATAAATGGCTCAATTATAATACCCAACACTTATTAATGTCTCCCAAACTCAATAACAAATTTCTCATATGAAATATTAGCTTCTAATATAAGAAGTTTATCTATAGATGATATTCAACATGTGATTTTACTTTTTAGATTCAGCTAAAATTAAACGAAAGGAGAAATCATGCATATGTGTATAAATGGTAACCATATGTTACTTAGAGGATTGTGAAATTCACTCATCAGAATGGTTTAAGTATTAAAATAAATTGAGGTCATTATTTTCTAGTATTTGAAACTAATTAGGAAATTATTCTAAAAATATATTTTAATGTGTATCATGTTTAAAAAGTTGGAAATATGATTTTTGAAAATTGTGAGTTTCTTATGAGATACCAAGCTTTAGTTTACATTGTTTCAAGTAGAATAGAATTTTAGTATTAGAAATTGAAAGCAATGTACCATTATCAGATTTTAACTGTGTTCTACTTATAGAATGATTACATAACATTAAACATTATTTAAATCAAAAAGGTTTAAAAGATATTTAGAATTTTACCAAATTTCACCATTTATTAATCTTTGATTTGAAAACAAACTATGATGTACACTCACTAGAAATAAGCAATCCCAATTTTAACATAATTTATCAATCCAAAAATAATGAGTCAATTAACATGAAAATATATATTATTTCAAAACCAATTCTCTAGATTTAAAATATGATGCTTTAATGAAAAATTATTACAAAACTTTAATGCAATGAAGTCTCTTAAAAAATTCAAAAATAGAATATCAAAACAAGTAATTTCTGCAAAAAAAACTACTAACTATTGTAGATAAAGCATAAAAATAAGTCATATTTTTTAAAAAAATGATCTAACAATATTTATTTTTGTTAAAAAAATCAAAACATTGTTAAGTTTGCTTGTTATAATAATGTTAAAATCCACTAAACATTATCTAAAGGTGGTAAAATATGTTAAAAATAAGTTGAATTTTATGAGATAAAAATCAACAATTTTGTATCATTTCCTGTTGTGCTATGACTTTATTCCACCCTTTTTATCTGATTCTTCCAGTATTACTTTGCTATGATCACTAGTTTTCAAGTTAAAATTTACAAATGTTCATTATACTTGATAATATGAAAAATAACTCAAACTCTTATAACTACAAAATAAGATTTTGTAACTCCTTCTTTCAATCAATATTTGAAGAAATTTTAGTTTATTTGAGTAATGATTTTAAGAATAACAAAAAATTTGAAATTCACAAGGAATTATTTCCAGAGACTATAATTATTTACTTGTGTAATGCATGAGCTACTTATCAATGATGTAAAACATCAGAAAAGTAAGTTATAGTTATAAATCTACAGATTATACTGTTTCTGGTATATATATCTTCAATAAATCTTTTAAACTTATCTTAGCCTACATACCACACAATAGAAAATCATTATATTAAAAAAGGAAAAAATTCTATGATAATATCATAAAGAATGATAACCATGGATTAATATTCCATAAAAATGGTTAATAATATTTTAAGAGAACCTAAATCAGTATTCTTTCATCAAAATATATCCTTTTTGTCTTTGTAATTTATTCCAAACAAATTTTTTGAAAGTTGAATCTATATATCTAATGCCAAAACCACTATTAAGTTCCCTCTTAGACTTTTTAAGAAATTATATATATATATATATGTATATATATATATTATTTATCAAAAATTGAAATAAAGAATAAAAACATAATTTTATTTACCTTTAATTATTTAAATATAGAGTATTTTCAGAATGCATTGTGGTTACTTGTGAAGGTTAGAAGATTTGAAGTTGGATTTATGAGTTTTTAGAAGGGCAAATATTGTAAAATTCTTTCATAAATATTTATTTCATAGTTTCAAATGTTGAAATCTACAAACTAATGGGATTTAAAATTATATTGAGATTTAAAATCTGTTTTCTACTCAAGTAAAATAAAATAAAATGATGATATCGAAATTGAAATTAAGTTTAAACTTTTGATATGCTCTATCTTCAATTTTATTGATAGTGCATCAAAAATTTAATAATATTTTTTTCCTTCATCACTTTTTACATAAAAGATAGTTTTATCATTTTATGAATTAAAGATTGCTTATATAAATTTAACATCTATGTCAACTGTTTATGACTATTAATCTATATAATAAATTTTTTAGAAGAAAAAATAACATCAGTATATACTGACTTTGAAATTATTCAATTTAAAATAGTTTACAGGTAGATAATGAAGGGTGATTTCATTTTTGAATATGAACTATAGAAGTCTTATTTTATCAATTTTAATTCTTTTTGAGCTCAAATGTATCCACCGCAACTTAAGTAAGAATAAAAATTATTTTTATTGAAATTTACATGAGAAAGTATGCCTATTATTCAAAATCAAACTTGCTCTAATGGTGTTTTTCAATCATTATTTCCATTCATAACAATAAAAAACATTTCAATTTGCTGATGTTTTAGTTTTTGATATCCCCAAGTTTATATCTCAGGTGTACTATTCACAAAATTATTAAAAATATAATTTTCGAAATACATGATAAACTTGAAAGTGAGGGGGCATTAAATTTTTAAAAATGAATTCTAAATTCAGGATGGATAGTATTTTTTCTATTTTCACAAATGAACAATTTTTTGTTTCAATTAATCCAGAAAGAAAATTTTGTTGTAAGCATATTATATTATATTTATTATGATTTTAAATACTATATTTTCAAGATTTGTGTTTAATATTTCCTGTGAAAGTTAATGTTAATGTGAATTTAAAGTAAGCTTGAAGAAATTTAATCAATAGGCATATTGGATATTTAAAATAATATTTTGCTCCAATCTTGAATCATCCTGGGCTAAAAAATATCCCAAATAAGGTTTTTGTGGGTCAATTTGGATTTAAGTAGGATTAAGTGAGGTTTAATAAAGGACAGATAAAAGGCTAAATTCATTACTAGTGACTTTTTTCTCAAAATAGTTATAAAATATTTATCATTCTGGACTCAAGCTTCAATAAAGTTGAATTGAAACAGAGATAATTTCTAGCAGCACAACACCATATTTACAAAGGTGTAAAATACCTCAAATATTACTCATAATATAGGAAGGCAAGGAATCTACAAAATTCACATTTCAAACGAGGATTTATATTTTGAATTTGAAATTGAGAAATGGAATATTATTTTCCAATTTAAATATCTATTAGTCATTTTAACAAAAGTTTTCAGTAATCAGATTGAATTTTGATGGTATTTTGTTGTAGATTAATCATTTTGATGAGACATTTACTCAAAATTACTGGTTTCGTCTCTAATATTCCATGTGAAATTCATTATGAATCTTTTTGAAAGTGAATAGTTGACATATTGGATATGCAAAAGCTTATGTTAGATCAAAGTGAGATCAAAGGGAGCTTAACTGATGATCAAATTAGGATTTTACAAGATCAAACGGTGATCAATGTAGGTTCATCTTGAGCTCAATCTGTGACAAATCTCTGACTAAATGTAAGGCCAAACAATTTCCTACATGGTGATGATGTGTGCATAATTCAAGCATAGATTTGTGGCTCAACGGAGCTCAAGCAAGGGGTATTGCTAGCAATACCCCCCCATTTTTTCTGTGGTGATTGTTTCATATGAAGTGGAATTTTTTTGACATAAGAATGTTTTCATCAATTTTGTCAGTATTTATCAAAATATTAGCTAATTCTATTTTTAATCTCTTTAATATATCTTTTACTAAAGGTACATGTGATTGAGTATAATTTACATTTAAAAAAGAAAATTTTAACCATCCCTCAGTTGTAGCCATTGTATTCAAAGAATGTTCTAATTTACTGTATAAATTTATAATCTCAGAGTTTGATTTTTTATTTTAATTGGGTAATTAAATATTTGAATTTTAAATGACCTTTAGTTTCTTAGAAGTATTATTCAATGATTTTTTGAGATTTAATAATAGATTTTCTGTATTATTGTTGGACTCTCTCAAGAATTCTTCCAATCTTTCAATTCCTAATTATAATTTAATGATGATTTTTTATTCTATTGGATTTTCTTTCATGAAATACTCAATCTTATCAGTGTCTAACTCATAAGTTTTATCATTATTTTTGGACTCAAAGCTCAATTCATTTCGCTCAATTGAAATGTTTTTAGTATTATCCATGTTTCCTGTAAAACTATGTAAAGTGTTATCATGTATAGATAGATCCAAAATACTATGCTCAAGTAAATAATCATTAAGATACTTATCAACGATATCTAATACATATTTATCAGTTTCATTACCTATGAGTAACTCTTTATTAGTATTATATAATTGATTACACCACACAATATAGGGGGCGTACTTGCTAGCAAGTCCGCAACCTTGGACCCAAACTCACCACAGATTGAACACACATTGAGCTATTGACAAAGGAGCCATACAATCAGGGATGAACACCACTCAGAAGAACAGTTTTAAGTGGGTGTTCAAGTAGAGTTTAGTATGGGTTCAGTATGATTTCAGTCTGAGTTCCATCTGAGTTCAGGTTGGGGACTTTCTAGCAAGTCCACACCCTATATTGTGTAGTGTTAGTAGATAAATGACTCACCATGGTTGTATTCCACTTCCCCTTCCTCTCATTCCATTTCCTCTGTAAAAGTGACTTCTCTAGCTCTGATGAGGAACATGATCATAGTTCTGTGAGTAGCAGTAACATTTCCATTTTATGACTGTGATTTTATGTTCCTCTTCTTCAGCTGGAGCTGGAGCTACTGCTGGTTAAGCTGTGGAAGGGTTGTTAAATAATAAAGTAGGCTGAGCCATGAAGCTTACTAGAGCTTTATTAACTTCTATAAACCCCTGAGCTTCCCTATTTTCAAGGTTGTTCATTTGGTACACCATATTTTTGAATTTTAATGTAAATTTGCTTAGTACTTTTGAGAGGGAGTGAATTTTCTCTTGCAACATGTTTTTTGATTTCTTTATTGAGATTTCATTTAATAATCTTTCTTTTTCCTCTATTGTCACTTGAGGAGCGTTTCTGCTGTTTGACTAATTTGTAAATCCTTGATTCTCTATTTGAATGTCCTGTATCAGGTTTATCAGCTCTGGGTCTTAAATTGTAAGGTTTAACCTCCTTACTAGAGTTTTCAACCTTTTCAAGCATCTTAAAAGTTGGTAATATATCAATAAACAAAGATATAAGTGTTTAAAAACTTCAATAAGGAGTTTTTTCATTAATATATAACACTGCTGAAGTCAATTAATTTCTTGTAGGTTTTAACAGAGAATTTATAAGTGCCAAAATTCAAATATGCTTTTATGTGGTCACTTAATTTAATAAGTCTACAAAATGTAGCTGTGTTTTATATCTGAAAAATGAAACCTGTCAGTAATTTAATCATTCTGAAGCAATTCTATGAAAAGCCAGGTTATTATTAAAATACTCAACATCTTCTTTCTCACATTCTTTACTTTTTGGTGAAGTTCTCATCTCAAATATTTGTGGAGGAAACTGAGGATTAAATATATCATTATGATAAATAGTACTATTGTTATTAAAAAAAAGATAAATCAGATGTATCTACATCAAAGCCTGATTCTCTAAAGTCCTCCCAATTTTGTGTATGGATTTTTAGTCAATCATATTGGGGGGTATCAATGTTCATGGATCCCCAATTAAATAAATTGCGGAAAATAATCTGCATACCCCAATTATCTTCTGCAATTTGTTTTGAAAATAATTGGGTTATTAGACACTTTACATGTCAATGTTCACCTCTTATCCGACATTTTTTTACTCAATTTTTCATAACCACATCTTAGACAGCTTTCTGTCATAACCACATGTTGCACAAAATTCTACCATAACCACATCTTGGACTACTCACTGGATATGCCTCATGGATGTGATGAGTTTGGGATCAGTAATTAGGAACGGAAATTGGGGTATAAGAGGCAGGATAATGCATTATAATGGATTCCTTATCCACTAGCCCTGGGGCTAGTGGATAAGAATCTTCTGCAATTAATAATGTCTGATTCCAGAAAAAAAAATTCTGATTCCTAATTGCAGATGCCTGAACATTGATACCCCCTATTATCTAGATTATAATGATTAGCACAATTCAAAACTTTAGAAGATGACTTACTTACCAAATAATAGGAGAAAGCCCTTATTTTGAGCGCTTTATCTTTAGTATTTAAGGGTTATTGATGGCTGATTGATGAGGAGCTGGATCCTTGTTGCAGCTGTGACAGTTTCCTTGCTTAGAGAAGAACCTGGAAGAGCTAAAGAAACAAGAAAATCCTCTGTCTTCTTTAAGAAATAATGTGGAATTACCTTAATGCAGTGAGATTTGACTTGTCTTTACTGAGGATGAAATTAAAAGAGTAAGGACAAGACTATCCTCAAAAGAATGAAAATAAAATTATCAGTCAAAAGATATGTGAAGTGTGAAGAAATGATTAAAAAATGACACTCCAATTCCCTTAGAAAACCACTAAGAAGATAAAAGTAAAAGTCAAAAATAAATTCTCTATAAAACTGAAAAGAAGATGATAAAAAAGAAACAAAATAATTCCCTATAGAACAAAAGAAGATGATAGTAAAGGTCCAAACAGAACCCCTAATTATTAAATTTCAGTACCCCCTTAACCTTCCACAAAGAGCCACAGTTTTTATTCCATGAGTGTGACATGGCCAATTGTGCCTCAGAATTATGTGAGTTTTCCTAAGTGGGCCATTGCTAAGTGTTCTGTGATGTTCCATAGCATGCTGTTCCCACCAGTTATTCACAACAAGTAAACACCAATAACTAGGATTCATCAAAAACACCTCTAAACCTCAAACAAATCAATAAAAACCCTCATAACATGAAGTATAAGGAAGGAGTATAGCTATCTGATGGTACTAGGAACATTACTCCAGAAGCAGAACTTAGTCTGAAAAACACCAAAAACAAAAAACCAAAAGGTATAACAAAATTAGAAAAATATCCAAAACAGCCGAAAAACACCAGAAGCAGAAAATAATCATCAAGACATAAAATATAAAAAAAATCCTCAGCTATTCAGGAAACACAAATTTGTAGCAAGTGCAATAATCCTTGTCTGGTAAACATAATTAAACAAAAATTCTTCCATATCTCTCAGAAACCCCAATATTAAACATTCATCTGGGCTTTTTCCTGCTAGCATACTGGAATGGGGTAAAATAAATTAACTGAATTTTATTTCTATGTTTCAAGTTTTTGTAACATGTTTCATAACTTTTTTATCTTGTGCAAAATTTTCATACACTATGAACTAAGTAAGATATTCCTAATGTAAATATTCTAGGGAAGGATGTAAGTTCAGAAAAATTTTTAAGGAAAATAAGTTTGAGGAAAATAAGTTTAAGAAAAATATTTTTCAACCAAGAAAATTTTGGTTTTATTACTTTTTTTTCTTGAAAAGGGTAATTTTTATTTTATTTTTTTTACAGTTGTAGACAATCCTATAGTACTAGCTATAGGCCTTGACCAAGGGAGTTGGAGTAAAACCAGAAAGAATAACCCCTGTCCCTTTAGAAAAATAAGTGAGATTGACCTGTTGCAGCAAATTGGAGATCTGTTTGCTAGACCCTCTAATTATACACACTTGACCCCTTTAAAAGTGAAGATAATAGCCCCAGACAGACTACTAGAAAGAGTTGAAATGAACAGTAATATATTACAACAAAACACAAGCCAATGAGACAGTGAGAAACAGAAAGGCGATGAGATAAAGAGATAAGATGATTCCCCTATAAATCTTCCCACACACGCATCACACAGCCAGCGCACAGACCACCCTGACCAATTCCCCAGCCAAAATCCAGTTTTCCCAGCCTTTTTCATGCATAAAAGTGCATTTTAGCACCTCCCCAGTGCCCAGGCGGCCAGGCCGCTTCTAGGCCCTAAAACACCCATACAACCCATAAAAACCCTAAAAAAATCCTAAAACCCCATAACTCCACTAATAAACAAGATAAACACACATAAGACATACCAAAATGAAAAGAAAATGAAGGACAATAAGCTGAGACATAATAAGTGACCCTAGCTTAAGCCTACATAAGCACCACTAAGTAATAAACATCTGATAAATACCAATAACAACACCATAACTACCCTATAAAGCAAGGTAACCACCCATAAGAGATACCAAAATGAAGAGAAAAGAAAGGACATTAAGCTGAGACATAATAAGTGACCCTAGCTTAAGCCTCCATAAACACTGCTAAATATCACCTAAAGATGAAAAAAACCACTAATAACACCATAACCCCAATAACACCCTACATACCAAATACCTCCAAATATGCACTCCAAAGGCCTACCCAGGTTTGGATCACCACACTGTTTTGTTTTGAAAAAAATATGATATCTGATTTTCTATTTTTTCACCTCCATTCTCCCTTTAAGCCTCATACCCTTCCTAATTTGATACTGGTGTCACCAGAAAAAGTTAACACTAATATATTGAGGGATCTCAAGGGAAAAAAAAGAAAGAGTTAGAACTATACTAGAAGAAAAAGAGAAATAACTTCCTTGAAGAAAAAAAATATTTTCATTGATTTTGAGTGCAGTTGCATTCAGAAGGCTTGATAAGCTTGATTTACACTCAATGGAACTATAACAAGGATGGCTTTGATTTTTTTTCTTTACAGATCATTATGACAATTTTAAAAGGGGCTGTCTGCCACAAACATATTTAAAATTTGTGAGAGAGTGTAAATGGTATTTCTCAAGCCCATTTGATTGGCCAATAGATTTATTTTAAATTTTTTTGGTCATTATTTTTCCCCTCATTATATTTTTCCAGAAATATTCACCAGACTTCCCCCAAAATAAAGTTAAAATTTATGACTCAAGAAAAGACATAAAGTATAGGGTTTTGGTTGGATAAGAAAAAAGAAGTGTCTTAATTTTTTTAATTATGAATGGATTAACTGGATTATTGGTCTTAAAGAAGATTAAAAAATCAATAAACATGACAGACCCATTTATATCAAATGTGAATTGAAAATGAACTTTAGAGGCCAAGTGATAAAGTAAGGATGAATTTAAAAGGTTTGATAACACTATCTCCAAGAGGTGCAAGGCAATTTTAAATTTCTGTTAGCTTTTTTTAGAGAATAAACTATTTTACATTTAATGATTATGAAAGACTTGACTCATGATGAGGTAATTATAATTTTTCAACAGAGATATCAAGTAAGTCTTTTCTCAATATCTAGCCACAAAAAGGAGGAATTAAAGTCTTTTAGATTTGAAAATCTAAAAGATCATGGAAAATTTTAGCATGTTAGGAGTGGGGTGGTGAGAGGAGAGGACTGGGGAGAGTAGTGCTAAATTTAAGAGAGTGAGAGAATGTGTGAGGGGAACCATATGTGAAGTAAAAAATAGGGGAGGGAGGTATGAGGAAGGATAAATATAAAAGAGAATAAATAATATACATATATAATAAATTATAAAGAATTGAAAATGAAATGGCAAAAAACAAAAAATACTTATAACAATTATGCAAAAATTTTTAGCCATATATTTTATTCTTTTTGAAATTGAACACTTTTTTTTTCTATAATGAAGGTAATGGTAAATTATTTTTTTGAAAAAATAGTGACAATAATATTTTTAAATCTAAAATTATGGTATAAATATTAATTTTCTGGATTGTAAAATTAACTAAATTATTTTTACCATTAATTTTGAACTTTATGTAGCTTCTACCAATACTTTAAATGTTGAGAAATACTTAAGAATATATAATTGGACAATGAGAGCAAATACATACTTCAAGAAAATTTTACTAATCAAATTTTGATTAAAAGTATCACTTTAATAATTTTTTTTCTTGAATAACTTTTTATAGTATTGGGAGATTCCTTTATAAATTGATTAGTGAAAAATCTTGTAAATGCATGCAAAAGGGATTTAGTTCAATTTATACAACAATTTTTATATTTTTAAAGAAAAAACAAAAAAAATTATTTTTCACAATCTTATGGATGTGCCCACTTTTTTTTGGTAGTGGGGTTTACTTACTTCAATATTCCTACAAAAATTCTAGTAAGTAAAGCAACAAGATTTGTTTTTCTAATGATCAACTGTGCTTCAATAAATTTTTGAATCAATTTGAAGTGGTGTTCAAATTAAAATCAATTTTTCCTCATGATTTTTTCAACACCACCTCAATGTGTGCTCAATTAGATATGAATTTGGGTTCAAGGTTGTGGACTTTCTAGCAAGTCTGCCTCCCATATTGTGTGGTGTTATATACACGCATATATCCAAATTTTAAAAGTCTTATGTATGGATAAACTCAAGATCCTTAAGTATAAGGCTACATAATTTTTAAGCAGACTGAAAGCTATTTTTTTCATTATTTGATGTGAAAAACAAGAGATGTGCTTTAAATCACTTAAAAGTGAAATATATGTGCTATAAATTTAATAATAAAAATGAGCCTTGAAAGATCAATTTTTCTTTATTAGGAATATTGATTTAGCTACTCAAATGCATAAATATAACACTTTTCAAATTTGTTTTTTATGCCAGAAATGGCTTCTGTGTACTGGCCACATACACCGCGCAATACGGGGGGCGGACTTGTTAGCAAGTCCGCAACCTTGGACTCAAATTCACCACAGATTGAACACACATTGAGCTATTGACAAAGGAACCATACAATCAGGGATGAACACCACTCAGCATAACAGTTTTTGTGGGTCTTCAAGTATAGTTCAGTATGAGTTCAGTATGAGTTCAGTCTGAGTTCCATCTGAGTTCAGTCTGAGTTCAGGTTGGGGACTTGCTAGCAAGTCCACCCCCTATATTGCGTAGTGATACTGCCTGCATTTTTCCCATGTGAATAGATTCATTTTTAGAAAAATTAGATTTTTCACACTATAATTACCCAAGTTTCTACGCCAAATATGGGGAAACGCACTAGAATAGGAAACAGGCACTTATTTTGTGTCCTAATTTGATTATAGGTGCATTGACCTTGTTATACGCACTAATTTTATTAAAAACCTCAAGATTGGCACCTTTAATTCACTAACACACTTAAATTTCCCTAAATTAGTCAAGTATTTACCCGTTTAAATTCCTGCCAAGCACTGCATGTATTTACCCCACATCTCACATCATTTTTTGGGTTTCTCAGTGGCTTCTCAGCCAATATTGGTCATATTTTAACAGTGATTTCACATAGTAATTTGGAATAATTAGCCCCATAATTTCTACTGTTAATCCTTCTTAAATTTTGTGTAATGTTTAGTGTTATTCTTTCTTTTTTTAGTGTTTTATTTTAAGATATTACACGCATATACTCTCTATTTTGCTTATTCCTTTTTTTGATGGATTATCCCTATTAGTCCAGGATTTTGGCAAGTGATATCATTCTAATTATGTTATTGGTAACTCTTTATGTTTATTGGCAGTTTTATTAGCTTGAATGAGGCGTCATTAGCCTTTGTGTTCATCCAAAATTGGCTGGGGCTTTCTTGTGTAGTTTGGTACTGTTTGGTGATGTCTTAAATGGCATTGATTTTTGTTTATGGTGTTTTTATGGATTCATGGGCTGAATATTGAAGCTATAGGGATGATTCCAATATCATTGGATATCCCTGGGTTCTCTTTATTTTATGTTATAAGGGTATCTTTGGTATTTTTAGGTTTTAAGGGCTCAAATGGGCAGATTTCATTTTTTCCTATAACTGTTTAATTTTTTTGGATAACCTTAAGTCTTAAGGTTAAGTGCTCAGTACCATTAGATGAAGCTAGTTTTTCTCTAGGTTTTATGTATTGCTAATTTTATAGCGTATTTTAAGTTTTAAGGTGTTTTCTGATGTTTTATGGTTTTTTTAGTTGTTTTTAGTGGTTTTATGGCATCAGGGGGCCTTTCCACCTCTGTTGTAGAATTCTGGGGAGCGTTTATAGAGGGTTTTTATGAAATTTGGCTATCAGAATTTCCAAACATGCTGCTGTAGCATAGATTTTAGATGGTGGTCTGTGCGTACATAATGAATAAGACAGTTTGAGGCAACTTTATTTATCAATCAACCATTTGGTAATTAGATCACTGTTTCTCACTCATTTTTCACTGTTTTTTTGGCAAAAATTGGCTGTTTTTGTTGCAAGGTGAGTTCTTCATTTTACTTAACTTTGGCAACTGGTTTCTCTTGTGTAGCTTTCCAACCTGCATCAAGTATTATTGCTTTTTTCTGTTTAACAAGGGCACAGTGATTTCTAGAAATTTTTGGCATTTTATGACTAACAAATAAAATGTATGGAAAAATGATTTAAACACAACATAATTTAGAGCTTATCACTTGTATTTCTGAATTTCATAAAATCAAACATATTAAACTAAATCAAACTTGAAGAGACTTTTTTAACTGATGTGCATAATATTTAGACTTAATTTTATCATTTATAATATTTTAAAGGCCAGAAAATGTCAAAAGTTCAGCAAAGCTTGAATTTGATATAAAAAATGTATAACAGAGAGTTGGTGTAGTAGGTAATAATTGATAGAATAATAAAAATTTTGGATCTCCATCTGATTTTATAAGTGAAACCATTGGCTATAGAAATTAAAAAATTGTGATTATGATGTTTCAGTTAAAATAGATTTCAATTTAAAAGAAAAATTATAATTTTTATTAATGCAGAAGAAGAACTTAACCTATGAAGAAGTGTAAGAACATTTAATCTACCTTATAAAAAATAAAAGCATGACATAAAATTGATTAATATTTTAAAAAAAGTGTTATACAAGAAAAATATAGATAGAGAAACCAGACTTAGAGGATAATACATAGTTTTTTTACTATATTGTTTTATGCATTAAAATTAATCAATGATTTAAACATGAAAAATGGGAAATATATATAAAAAGGCACTTAGTTCTTGTTAATGAAGCTCCAATATTAAAAAAATAATTAAGATATGAAAAGATCATAAAAACGAAAATGTCTCTTTAAGGTACAAGGGGGGCATCTCCCCCAAACATCTTCCCCCCCTGTTCCCCCTCACACCCTTGTTCTCTCTCTACATTAAAATTAAAATTTTCTTTATCATCAATTTAAAAAAATAATCAACTTAAAGTAGGAGGGAAGCAGCATATCCATGCTATGAATAGCCTTTTTCTTAAAAAACTATTCTTTCTGATATTACTAAAACTATTCATAAACTATAATTTTTATAATATTATATCTATGTTTTAGAAATATCTTTTTAATAATGAAATAAATGTAAATTTAGATGAATTAGAAACATTGATAAAATATTACTGTTGCAAAAAAATAACAATATTAGGGGATCTCAAACATGGCAAATAATATAATATAAAATGTCATATATATATTTCAACTAACTAAAGGATTAATAACCATTTTATTATAATGTTATATTATATTTATTATAATACTTGTTTTTTTGACTCACCACAAAAGAGTTCTTATTCTTATTCTTATTTTATGAACAAAAAATTTTGTTCATGTATTTCCACATTTTCCATGTTTGATACTCCCTAATAATACTTTGACTGTAGTGAAAAAAACTCACTCTCATCAGAAAAATATATAAAATAAAGCTGGCACATTATAGCAGTTTCACATTTCTGACTAAAACTATGGTAGTTCAATTGTGGATAGAGGAACATGCTAGAAGGTGCCAACATTTTTTTCTTAGTATCTTTAACCTCAAAAATTTAAATGAAAGATTAATTTGAATACTGAATAATGAAACTGTTTTTTTTTGTTTAAAAATGAACTTGGGGGTATCAATGTTGACTGATCTGAAATAAAACTAATTGTGCATAAAAATAATTATACCCCAATCATCTTCTGCAATTACTTTTGCTAATAATTGGGTTATTAGATGTTTTACTTATCAATGTTCACCACTATCTGGAATTTTTATCCTCAATTCCTGATAATCACATCTTGGACAACTTTCTGAATGTGCCAGCCTCCCTACCTTGCTGAAAACTCCCATCCTGTCTATTCATTCTATCCATTCAAAACCCCTCCCCATCTAATTTGTTTGTTTCTTCTACTTTTCATCTTCAAATATCTCAACATGCCTTGTCATCATAGTTCTACTCAAAGACAGCCTTCTCCCAGTTTTTCTTCAAATCCCATTACTCCCTCATTCCCCCACTCAGCTGAGAAATCAAAGACTGTTCAACTAAAAAAATATGATCATTTCATAATTATCAACTGGCTGAAAATAAAAACTAATTATGATTCTTGTTTTGGTACTGAGAATTCAACTAAAATATGAAGGCTCCCTGCATCAAAAGTCAATGGCTATCTTCTAATTGCCAATGAGTTACAAAATAAGACAAATGGAAGCATTGATTTTTTGCCTTAACAAATGTCTGAACACTTCAAGCACTATTGAGCTAAATACAAGAAGGCTAAGACTTTTTCATCTTCCACTTGTTTTAGTATTACAGACCTTGATATCAGTAAGGGCATTGAATATATAGAAAATAAACTTGATTCATTATGTCCATACTATAAAGAAAAGGATTCCATATTTGGAGAGCAAGCCAATGTTAATCCTGAAAACATGTTGGATGGAGAAGATGATATCCCCCAACATGATTTTGAAAGAAATCTTTTTCCTTCCTCTTATACTCAAGCCTCCCCTTGTTTGACTTCCACAAATCAAGATATCTTTTCAATAGATCCTTATGGTGATATAAACCAATGTGATACCACTCCAATGAGCTTTTATTTCTATTCTAGATTTTTTTTATTTCTAAAAAGGCTAATGAACAAACCCAGGATCCTCAAGCAATTGAGTATGAAGCCAGCATCAATGATGAAGAGGAAAATTTTACCTCCAAAAAAAAGCAAAGACAATCAACTACTTTTAATTTCAACAGTCAAAAAAGAAAAACAGAGATAGTTTTTCCCAAATGCCTTTTTCTTCCATTGATTATTTTTTGGAGAAATGTGAATCAGGTAAGTCATAGAATACCTCTTAATAATTAAGTGAGATTTTCTTTTCTTTTGTTAATATTCTTTTTCACTCTAGATAAAGCTGAACTTTCAAGAGATACTCTGGAATTTCAAAAGCAACAATACCAGCTCTCTTTAAAAAGGATGATAGGGCACAAGACTTGGAGAAGAAAAAATTCTAGCTTTCATTACAGGGGGATGGGGGGGGGTAAAAGACTTGGAGGAGAAGAAATTTGAGTGTTATTTAAAGAAGGATGAGAGGACACAAGACTTGGAGGAGATAAAATTTGAGCTTACTTTAAAGAGGGATGAGAGGGAACAGGACTTGGAGGAGAAGAAATTTTAGATAAAGAAAGAGGAGAAGGCTCTTGAGTAAAATTTCTTATTGGATCAATTGTAACTCAAGTCTCAACTTGAATATGGTTCAAAAAAGAAAGTTTTCCTGATAGAATGTTTTAAAGCTAATAAATCTATTGAGGAAATTAAAAACTTTTTTTCCTCCTCTGGCATCCTAAAAATCCCTCTCTTTACCCCTTTGGTAGCTGCTACACCCCCCTTTTATCCCCTTAAGTGTCCTCAGACATGTCCATTTTCCCCCTTTCATCTCCTGAAAACCCCCCTCCCCACCTATCCCAGCCCTAATTGCTTCCCCCCTCCCCCCACACCCCCTTCCCTTCCCCCTAATTTTTAGCAAATCACTAAAATGTCTAAGTTATGAAGGGGGGATGAGAAGTGAGGGGGGAAGGAAGGGGTTGTAGGAGCAATAGGGGGGAGGGGGGAGGGGGAAGAAATCAGGGACTGGGATAGGTGGGGAGGGGGAGTTTTCAGGAGACAAAAGGGGGGAAAGGGGGGTACTTGAGGGCAAAAAAGTGGAGAAAAGTAAGGGGGGTCTTGAGGACACCTATGAGGGAAAAAGAGGAGTGTTGAGAACATCAAAGAGAGGAAAAAGGGGGATTGAGGAGACCAAGGAGAGGAAAAAGGGTGGAATGAGGATAACAAAGAGGGGGAAAGGTGGGATAAAGACCAGGCCAAGGAGGGATGAAGAGGGGATGAAGGAGAAAAAAAAAGAGAAAAGAGGGAGAGATAGAGTAAAAACAAAGTGTCAATTTAACCTTGAAAGCCAAAAAAAGAACCACTTACAAAAAAATAGAAAACAAAAAATAATAATAATAATTAGTAAACAAAAAATGAATAAAATGGATGAAATGACTTACCTGGAGAGATGAGATGAGAAAATAAGTGAAACCAAACTGTTTGAGGTATGTTTGAGGAGAGGAGGAAATGGATATGAGGGATGAATGGAAAAAAGAAATAGTTAAAAATTATGCAATTCCAGAAAATATGCGTTTTCATGTTGAGCTGGTGAATGAGAATAAATTAGACATCCAAAAAAGAAATATTCATTGTAAAATCCAAAAAAATGAATATGCAAAAAAAAACCAACCCAAGTGAATAAAGCAAATAAGTTGAACATTTGAAGAGTATGAGAAAAAATTAAAATCATTGTGTTTCAAAATTTTGGAGGGTGATTGGCATAATGAAAGAGTGTAAACCAGTAAAAAGAATGTTTTTTGATTCAAGGGAGGGGAGATCTGGCACAGGTTTGAGATCCTTTTCCTCATAAAGATCATTTCACTCATCATTTAAATCAGCTAGGATATTGTGGAGTATAATGCAAGTCATTATCCAATGATTTGTAGTTTTTATTACCATTTTTTGTGAAATTGGATTCCACGTTCCCAGAGAATAGAAAATCTTCCCTTTAAAATCCCAATAGCATGTTCAATTTTTACTCTTGATTGTGCAAGATGATAATTAAAAGATTTTTTTGAAAATTTTTCCAAAGTTGCACCTCAGAAGGCAGGTATAATGTATTTTCCACTTGCATATTCTGAGTCTGCAAGAAGTTACTAAGATTTTTCAAAGTATTTGTCAGGATTTTGAGAAATCTTCATTCTTTGGAACAGAGAAGAGTCATGAAATTAACTGGTGTGGGTTTCCAAAGATGCATAGGCCTTTGGAATGTGTATTTGGAGGTATTTGTTATTTAGCGCTAAGTTGGAGTAGTGGTGCTTAGTGTTGGTGTTTTGTTATTATTTAGGTGTTTAGTTGTATTTTTGTAGGCTAAAGTTAGGGTCACTTATTGTGTCTCAGCTTATTTTCCTTTCTTTTCTCATAATTTTGGTGTGTGTTATGTGTGATTAGCTGTTTTATTTGAGTAGTTGTGTATTTTTGTGGTTTCAAAGGTTTTTTGGTTGTTTTTGGACATTTGGAGGCCCAGAAGCAGCTTACCGCCTATGAGCAGCCCACCCTCCTCAATGTGGCCTTGCCTAAGACAGGTGGCCCACCTGCCTGCGAGTGGGGGAGTCTCTAGAGACTATTTTATGCATGTAGATATCTAAGAGAGCTGGATCAAGCTAGGGATCTGGTTAGCGGGTCTTTGTGTGTGATAGTTTTTAAGCAAGTTAGAAGGGATCATCCACCATCTGGGATATTTTGATCTCTGGCTTCACTCTTTGTGTTTGTTTGGCTGGGTTGTGAAAAGGTTAGTTCTTACTTGACCTCGAATCTTGGCACTGTTTCTCTGGTGTTGATTTGCAACCTACATCAAGTATTATTGCTGTCTCTGGTGTTGATTTGCAACCTACATCAGGTATAATTGCTTTCTCTGGTGTGGCCATAGATCTAAATTTCAGTTCTTTGGTCTGGTGGACTGTCTGGGGACTAATTTCTTAGATCATCAGGTAGTTAAGTTTTCTAGAAAGAAGCTTTATAAAAAAAGGACTCAATTTAACTAGTAATTAAATCTCACTTGTATTATTCTAATGGGACAGGGGTTTTTCTCTCTAGTTTTTCTCCAAATCCCTTGGTCAAGGCCTATAGCTGGTACTAAAGGATTTTCTATATTTCTGGTTCCCAATGTGAGGTGTTTTAATTCTTGTTAGTTTTTTTTGGAGTCTCTTTTGTCTTTGGTTTACTTTATTTGGTGATTCTGGTCTGGAGGAATGGCTTCTGGCTCCTCTATTCCTATAGTGACTGTCAGTGGGGAGGGAGGTCCTCCTGCTGTGATGGTTAGGGAGTGTGTTAGGATCAAAACTTGGGATGGTGCCAAGTTTAATGGTGAAGATTTCAAGTGGTTTCTAGATAAGTATGAATCTGCTGGTGGTGTTGATGGTGCTTCCAACTTGGATATGATGAAGTAAATTAATTTCTTCATTGGTGATAGGCTAGTTGAGGAGGAGGTTGTGGCCATGTCTGGTTGCAAGAAAAGGGATTAGAAGTTTTTGTGTAGGGAGATGATAGATGGATGGGGTTTCAGGTTCACTATGGTGTATCTGAAAAAGGTTTTCAGTGAATGGAAATCTTATAAATGGTGGAAGTAGAGGAGTTGGCACATGAAAATTCTTCCAAAGATGTCTTTTGGTCTGCTCTTCTAGGGTTTTAAGAATGGATGTATTAAAGGAGATGTCTATCAGGGAAATTATGAAGGCTCTGGCTAATAGTTACCAGAATTTACCTTCTTTGGAGATGGTGAAGGAGGCTGTTGAGGCCCATCTGAAGTTATTGGCTGTGGACTCCTATCAAGAGGGGTGTTTCAAGAATGTCAGAAAAGTCAGTGAGGCTCTGGCTGAAGTCAAAGCTAAGGTGAAGAAGGGAGACAAGAAGGTGGAGAAGGTTCCTAAAGAACAGAGAAACCCAGTGATGGAGGGACTTTTGGACTTGACTAAGAAGTTGCACATCTTTGTGCAGGAAACTCAGAAGGTGAATAGGGCCTCAAGTCACTAGGACAAGCCTTTTGAGAGGAGAGCAAGAGGTAGCAGTGATAATTGGGTGTGCTTATATTGTAGAAGGAGGGGTCACAGGTCAAATGATTGATGGGCTCTGAACAGAGATGTGTCAGAGGGGAAGGTGGAATTTGATGGCAGGGTGTTCAAGCTCCCTAATGGCTCATTTGTTAAGCCTAGTGAGGGGTATGATCCTGTTAATTTGTTTAGAAGAAGGGGTGGTCTTAATCAGAAGAGGCCAAGAATTGAAGAGATTCCTAATCAGGGAAAATAATCTGGGAAGGATGGAATTGATGTGAAGGGGAAAGGAAAAGAGGTCAATAAGGTCTAAATTTATACTTCTTATGGTGGTTTAAAGTTGTACTCTTGTGGAGCACAGCCAAAAAGGGAATGTTTTGGTGGGTGCTGGTGATGTAGATTCTTGAAGAGTGGGAAGGCCATAGAGCACTTCACAGGCTTAGTCTAAGGCCAAGGCTCCTAGAGTGTAACCAAGGATGGATTCAAGAAGTAAGTTTAGTAGCGAAGAGCTGCACATGATGAAGAAGGGTATTGCAGATATGGGTCCACCCAGTTTAGAAGCCTATGATCTGAATGGGGATTCAATGCCTATGGACTTGGATTCTGACTCTGAGGAAAATGTTCCTTTGGATTCTTTACCAAAGCCCAGTAAGGCCAGAGTTACTAGAGATAGTTCTGGTTTGGTTCCTGTGGTTAGGAATCAAGTGGATGGACGTGTTGGACCACAAGAGTCATCAAGGCCTAAGGTGGTGAAGTCAAAGGGCCATTTTGAGAGGCCATTAGTTGCAGGCAGAGTTTATGTGACTGTCTATGTGTTGGAAAAGATGAATCAAGAAAAAATTTCCTTGAATTATGGAGAGTTGTTTGCTATCAGTCCTGGCTTGGCTGATAAGAAGAAAAAGATGTTAACCAGAAGCAGGGTCTCTTCTAGTGAAGTGGAGTTTGTTTGTGACTCTGCTGAAAAATTTGGGGAGAATTCGGAGACACATTTCTCTTCTCCTCTGGGTTTTTTTAATGCCACTCTGAATGGCAAGGCATTCTGAGCTTTGGTTGATTCTGGCTCACAGATCAATATTATTTCTCTTTCAGAGGCTACTCAATTGGGCCTCCCCATCAAAACTGTTATTGGTTGAAGTCTAAGAGGAATTGGGGGGTATTTAACAGAGTTAGTTTGAACAGCAGAGTTGTTGAAATTAGATGTGGGAGGAGCTTCTGGAAAAGTGCATTTTTACAATGAAAAAGTAACTGTCAGGGCAATTTTGGGTGGTCTATTTTTAATGGAATTTTCAGCAATTATTGGTTACCAACCTGGAGTTGGTATTAGCTTGGAGTTGACAGGTGTTGATGAGAGGACCTTACACATGAGGTTTTTTTCACCTGGTGAAGAGGGTTGGGAGACTATGCCTGGGCCTAGCTCTATGTTTAATCTCCCTGAATGTTGTGAAAGGAGAAGGGAATATAGGGCTACTTGTGGTTTTATGGAAGATGGATAAGGCTCTTATGGAGAGCCTTCTTTTTTAGAGTAGAAAGGGCTGATCACCCTGATGCTACAACCTATCCCTATTTAGTGATATTCCAGGTTGTAGTAGGTGAGGTTATTTGGAGATATTCCAAGTTTATTTTAAATTTTTTTTGTCTGATGCTTCTCATCTCTGAAAGTATTCATCAAGTTTTTTATCTAGTCTCTGTTCATTTTATGGGTTCAAGATTAATTTTATTTCAAGCTCAAGAGGGAATATGGGGTTCATTTTTGTGGAACAGAAAAGTTTGGAGTGGTGAGATTGGGGTCTAAAAGTAAGTCCTCCCAATTGTGCACCACTAGGGTTATTTCTATACCTTTCAAAAAACATTACCTTGGCAACACAAGTGAGCGATTGTGCAACCCTTGTTTCTGTTTTAGGAAAGGCCCCCCATCTAGAAAAGAAGAAAAAAATTTCAAGATAAGTGAAGATAATCAAGAAAAAAATCTGAAGATAAAAAAATAAAGAAGAACAAAAAGAATTACTTAAAAATTTTTGGATGAAGAGGTGAAGATTGATGGAAGTGAGGTTCATAGTGAGATGGAAAATGAGAATGTGGAGTGGAAAAGCTTTGGAGTGGTGAGATTGGGGTGTAAAAGTAAGTCTTCCCAATTGTGCACCGTTAGGGTCTCTTCTACACCTTTCAAAAACATTACCTTGGCCACACCTGTGAGATTTGGGGAAATCCCTCTTTGTTTTTGTAGGAAGATTGAAGAAGTCCCCATTGAAGATGAGGTTTTGTAATTGGATGCTGTTAAGTACAAGAAGGTTGAAGTGAAGGTTAGGCCTTTCAATTAGCCTATTCCAGTTGGGCTTAATCCACCATTGAGGAGGCCTCCTTTGTCAAGAGATCCTTATGTGACACCTTTAGTGAAGAATCAACCTGATTTTATGGAAACTTTTAGGATTACTGAGGAAAGGTTGGGGGTAGTGAATTTTGGTCCTGATGGATGGTTGTCTGAAGAAGAGATGAAGTTGATGTTGTATGTGATTGTGTTGAGGGAAAAGGAAATTGCTTTTACGGAGGAGAAAAGAGGTGTGTTGAAGCATTCTTATGGTTCAGCTTATCTGATTCCAGTGGTTTGTCATGAACCTTGGTAAATCAAACCAATTCTAATTTTTTCTGCTATTAGGGATGATTTTGTGAAGATTGTCAGGGAAAGAGTCAAAACTGGGTTGTATGAACAGTAAGCCTCAAGTTATTCTAGTCCTTTTTTCTGTGTCAAGAAGAAAAATGGCAAACTTAGGGTGATTCATAATCTCAGGGCCTTAAATAGAGTGACTATCAAGGATGTTGGTATGCCACCAAGTGCGGAGGATTTTGTGGTGGCTATTTCTGGAAGAGTGTGTTATGGTTTGGGTGATATTTTGGGTGGATATGATGAGAGGGAACTCCATGTGGACTCTAGGCCTCTCACTACTTTTGAGACTCCTTTGGTAAAAATAATTTTTTTGGGTGTACCACATCAGGGTCACCTGGATGTGTGAAAGTATTGGTGGGGAAAGGCTCATCAATTGATTAGGTAATGCTATTTTTCTTTTTCATTATTAAATTTTATATCTCTTTAATTTATTCATTTTATTTTCTTTCATTTTCAAGTTTTTCTTTATATTATAATCTTTTTATTTCTTAAAGGTGTATTCACATCATGGTTTACTTGGATGTGGGTAAGGTATCAGGGGATCAGCTCATCAATTGGATGGGGGATACCATTTGCAATTTTGTTTTTTTTGATTAATGATTTTCAGTTTTATTTTAGTATGTTAGCAGTTTTAAATTGTAATTGTTATGTAAAAAAATAAAAAAATAAAAAATAAAATAAAATAAAAAAATATATATTTTCTCTATTTATTATATTATATTATGTTCTGTTTTCTATAACTCAATGTCTGGAAGAAGAAGTTTCTGGAGGTTGGCTTGGAATGTGTTGGTTTTTTTTTCTTTCTGGGATTGGAGGATGCACTGTGGTTTTTAAAGTGAAGTCTTCTGTTGAAATTTTAAGGTTTAAAATGGTCAGGAACTGTTTTTGAAGGTAATTATTGGGTGGAAGCAGAAGAGGCTGGGATGGAGTGTTGGAAGGTGTGCTTAATTATTCTGGACATCTTCCAGTGGTCTTCAAGGATTTGATTTCTCAGGTTTTTCTCAAATTCATTCATTGGCCCATGAAGAGCAAAGGCCTTAAGCATGTTAGAACACATGACACATAGGTTTTGCCTCATATCTGCATAATCCAGTTTCAACGTGGTTTCAAGAGGTTGGCCAACTCCAATGGTAGATTCAGGAGGAGGGGTGCCATCTAACAAGAAGAAATTTAGTTCAGAATTTTATTTTTTTTTGTTTTTAATGAAATTGATGAAAATTTATGATTCTTACAGATAGGAAACTCTTCAAAATTGTATGCCTTAGGACTTTGGATGTCAGAAGGACTTGGAAATTGTGTGGGAGAAGGATCAACCAATGATAAATATGGATTGTCTGGGTCTTCTTCTAATTGATTCTAAGAAGGTGAACTAGTAGGTGAAACTTTTGGGGCCTAGTTATAGAAGGAGAATTGTTTTTATTGCTTTCCAGCCCAGTGGGGTTGGTTTCTGGTGACTTAATGTTATTATTGGATGGGGCAGGTGAATGTGATGTAGGAGCTGACATTGGCCTTCTGGAAGAATTTTTTCCAGAGAAGGAACTGTCAGAAGAGTAGTCTGCAGGAAGAGGGGAGATGTAACTTCTTCTTTTGGAAGGAGTAGAAGGTGATTTTTCTGTTGAGAATCCTTGGGAGCTCTGAAAGGCCTTTTAGAAGTTTGGGTGCTTTTTTTGGGGTTGGAGTCTGAAGTTTTTGTTTGCATTGCTCTGGGAGTAAGAAGAGGGTCTTGTGAAAAGGTGTTTCTGGTGGTTTTAGGAGAGTTTTGTGGGTTTCATGGAATTTTGGAATGTTAAGAGCTTAATTTCCACTTCCAAGAAAGGCGGGCAGGCCACCTGAACACGGTCCAGAAGTCTTGGAGTGGAATTTGATGAAATTCAAGCAGGATTGAAGGATATAAAAGCTGATTCTTGAGAAGTAAGAGGTGTTCTTTTTGATGGAGCTCTGGTGGCAGTCCTTCTGGATCTTCTGTAAGGACCTGAGGATATAGAAGAAGTAGGACCAATTTCTGGAGATCTGGTAGGAGATCTGGAGATTTACTTATGAGAAGGTAAAGGTGGAGGAATAGGATAGTTAGGATCTCTGTTTCATATTCTCTTCTTTTAATTACAAGAGTCAAAAGCTCAATTGTACAGTTTGACTTCTGGAGTTGGAAGAGTGAATGTGAAAGGTCTGCACATGTGAATTCACTGTTTGAAAGCATAGTCTTTGGGAACATTGAAGCAAGGAAGGATTGAAGGGTTGAAGGAAGGTGATCCAAATTATGACATGATCTGTTTTGATGACAAGGAGAAAGATGCAGGGATAAGTTTATTTATCAGTAATGGGAAGATGATCAAGTGAAAGTGGAGGTTCAGCAGGAGAAGGTGGCTGAATATTCTTAGTCCATCAAGACTTTAAACTGAAAACTAGTTATTTAGTCCCCCAATACTATAAACTGAGGATTTTTTTTCTAGTCCCCCAAGACATTAAACTGAGTAATGGGTTTTTTTTTGTATTGGTTTTGAAGATTGGCAGAGGGTGTCCACAGGGGGAGCCTCTGAATTGAGAAAAGGCAAGTTTAGGGGTAATTGATGGGCTGGAAGCTCTATTCACAATTACCACAGAATTTTAGCTCTTTCTATTTGTCTTAATGTGGTTGATCTCTGGTTCTGTGTTTATGATTTAGGTTTTTGAGTGCCCCAAGACTTTAAAATGATGATAGTCCCCCAAAACTTTAAACTAAGGGTTTTTTGGTGGTGAAATCCCATAGAGGATCTGATCATATTATCTTCTCTAATTCAAAATCAAGATCTAGTGTAATTAAAGAAGGGTATCAAGGATGGAGGAATAATGTTCTGAATCAGCCTTGAACTGTTTAATGAGGTTTTTTCTCTTATCAATGTCTTTTTGGTCCTTGGAAGGAGTTTATTGGAAGTAGGAAAGGAGGATCTGTTTTTGTTGTTGGGTATGATATTGAAATTTTTCTTTTGCAAGAGGAATTGAGTTTGGGGATGGTGTTTCAATTGTTCCTACATTTTCATCATCATCAATAACTGGTGGAAGGGAGGCTGAGAATATGTTCAGTCTAGCTTAGCAGAGAGAAAATGAATATTACCTTTTGGGGACTCAGGGTGATAAGAGGAAGAAGAGGCTGAATGAGTTACAGGCTTTATTTTGGAGGAATTGAGTCTTTAATTATTTTTGAAATGATGATAGAAGGTCTGAAATTTTTGGTAGAAGAGGATGGACCAAGCTGAGCAGAGGAGGAAGCTGAATAAGAGGATAGTGGGCCAGGACTATGGCATAGTTTCTTTCTGGAATAGAAAGCATCAGGAGAGGCTCTGTAGATGTGTAGTGGCTCAGTAATTGAACAGATGAGATTTTTGTCAATGCAGTATTGGAAAGGGCCAAGGTCAGGGGCTTGTCTGGAGATGTGTGTGAACATGGAGGTTAGAGGATAAATAATGAGGACGTTCTGGATTTGAGGGAGGATGTGGTGTTCCAAAGATGTATAGGCCTTTAGAATGTGTATTTTGGGGTATTTGGTATGTAGGGTTTAGTTGTGGAAATGATGCTTAGTATTAGTGTTTTGTTATTATTTAGATTTTTATTTGTATTTTTGTAGGCTTAAGTTAGGGTCACTTATTGTGTCTCAGCTTATTGTCATTTTTTTCTCATCATTTTGGGGTGTGTTATGTGTGATTAGCTGTTTTCTATGAGTATTTGTGTAGTTTTGTGATTTTAAAGGTTTTTTGGTTGTTTTTGGGAATTTTTAGGCCTACAAGTGGCTTCCAGCCTACAGGTGTCCCACACTCCTCAATATGGCCTTGACTCAGACAGGTGACCCACCTGCCTGCAAGTGGGGGAGCCTCTAAAGACTATTTTACGCATTTAGATAGCTGAGAGAGACGGATCAAGGTTGGGATCTGATTAGGGGGTCTGTGTGTGTGATAGTTTTTAAGCAAGTTAGAAGGGATAATTCAACATCTGGGATATCTGAATCTTTGGCTTCACTCTTTGTGTTTGTTTGGCTTGGTTGTGAAACAGTTAGTTCTTACTTGACCTCAACACTTGGAACTGTCTCTCTGGTGTGGATTTTGAAACCTACATCAAGTATTATTTCTGTCTCTGGTGTCAATTTGTAACCTACATCAAGTATCATTACTTTCTCAGGTGTGGCAATTGGTCTACATTACAGTTCTTTGTCTGGTGGTCTGTCTGGGGAATACTTTCTTAGCTCATCAAGCAGTCAAGTGTGTTGGAAAAAAGCTTTATCAAAAAATAATCAATTCAAATAGCAAGTAAATCTCACTTGTATTTTTCTAAAGGGACCAGGGTTTTTCTCTCTAGTTTTTCTTCAACTCCCTTGTTAAGGGCCATAGCTAGTAATATAGGATTGTCTACACTGGGGGCTCCACTATGAAAAGCAATAAACTTTTTATTGATATCACACACAAGTGGAAAATTAATAAAGTATCTAGAAAGAAGAAAAAAGTTAGTTCATGAAGAAAAATCTGAGAAAAATTTGAAGAAAACTTTTTTTCCAATTAAATCAATGATTTCCATCATGAGCAGGATTTTTTCTCAACAGTATTGTTGTACCTTCATCAAAACCTACACAGCTAGGAAAACCTTCAGCTAGAATTACTTGAGATGATTCAAGTTTCTGTTGTGGAAATGGCTAAGAAAGTGTTTTAGACTTGAGAGAAAGGATAGCAATCATGCAGCACTTGGTGTATAATATGATGGTAACATATCCTATAGTAATGAGATTATCTAAATGTATTACAGAAGCACCATTTCAATTTGAACAAAAGCAACATAGTGTGACAGCAAGTTGAAAGCAGGACTATTCTGTTTGCTATGGGAGTTTTTTTGGAAGATAGGATGATTGGAGATGAGTTGACAAAGTTTGAAAAAAGAATCAGGGGAATTTCAATTGTGTGAAGTTTAAATGAGGAATTTAAAGAATTGAGGCAAGATCATATCTTGGATCATGATAAAGATTTGGCTCCCTTGGGATGATGTAATGCTTTTTGGAAAGAAAATACATATAAGCTAAAGTGTCTTCTAAACCAGAGTCAGAATCAGAGTCAGCAGCTAAAGTTAAAGTGATAGCATTCATAGCTGAGTGAAGTTGCCTCCTAGTAGAAAGGTGCTTCATTATTTTTGGTAGAAATGTTTGTTGGTAAAAGGTTTAGGTGATGAGTTGGAAGTGGAAATTCACCACTAAATGAGCAGGTGGGGTGTGTAGATAGAAAAAAATGTTACGTTTTTGCCGCCAAAATTAAATATCAAAGAGAGAAGAGACACATAAGGATGAGAAAAAATTTTATGTGTTTGCCACAAAAATCAAGTAGCACAGAATGAAGAGAAACATAAAGATGGAATCTACAATTATATGTAATGTGACTTGCTTACAAATCAATTGTGGATGTGATGAGTTTGGGATCATGAATTAGGAACAGAAATTGGGGTAAAATAGGCAGGATAATGCATTATTGTGCAATCCTTATTCACTAGCCCTGAGGCTAGTGTTAAGAATCTTCCACAATTAATAATTTCAGATCCCAGAAGAATAAATTCATGATCCCTAATTGCGGATCCTTGAACATCAACACCCCCTATTGACTTGATCTTACCCCTTCTTAGTGGTTTTTTCTTCTCAAATTAACATCCCAATATATATATATACATCTCTTTACATATCCACAAAATGTACATGCAATATTAGGGGGTTTCAGTTCTGGAAAATCCACAATTATCTAAGTTCAGATTTCCAAAACACAATTTCCTTAAAAATATTGTATTTAAAAATTAAATAAGCCAATTATTTCACTCAAATCTGCACTTTATCAACCAAAATTTCTGATTTCATCATCAATCTCTGTTTCACTTATTCACCAGCATCAACCCATTCATAAAAAGCACTCCACAGCATAAAACTTCATAAATCAAAGCATTTTTCATTATTTCAATTCTATGCCAAAGAGGAATGCCTTCTCAACTTGTGATAAGTTACATAAAGCAATGACTTTCATAGATCTTGATCTGCTCTTGGACTCTGACTTTGATTCAGATTCTGGTCTTGAAGAAGGTTTTCTTTTTTTCTCAAAAATGGCCAGGAAATGTTACCTTCTTCCAAGAAAGCCTAAATTACTTTATACCCCCAGGTACACCATCCAAACCTTTCTATACTTATCACACCCAGTCTTGGGCAGCTATTACAGAATTCTCAGGAATTTTTCCTTAAATCGCATGAGCTCATTCAGGATCACTTTGTGTTTCACAATAATTCTCAAAAACAACAACATGATTCTTGAATTCAGTTGATCATCATACTATGTTCTTTGGGCTTGATGGAAATGGAGCTTCCTTGAAATGTTTGGAAAACGTCTCTGGTTTAGAATATGGTTCTGTTAACACTTATAAAAAACAATTTATTACTGCTATTAACTCCTTGATATAAGAACTTCTCACCTGGCCATCAAAGGAGACTTAAATCATCTCTGGTTATACAAGCAGAGGGTTTACAAAGATGTATTGGTTTTTTTATGATACTAATATTCATTTTAGTCAGAAACATGCTCAAGGTGGAGACAATTACTTTGACCAAAAAAAGAAGTAGCTTATTTTTAATTCCTTTCATTATTTTGAAAGAAACAAAATCAACTTTATCATCTCTATAGATATTTAATTTCATTTTGGCTTGTATGTGACATCAACAAAACAAATATATCTTTATTCACTGGCTATCCTGGATTATGTCATGATTCCTATTTGTTCCAAAGAATGAAAAGTATAAAGGAACCTAAAAAACTCTTTGATGAAGATCATTATATTCTGGAAGATTTTTCATATGTGAATGGAAATTATGTACTTCCTGATTTTTGGGGAGCAGCTTCAGAAGACAGTCAAAATGCCATGTTCATCAATCATTTTGAAAATTGAAGAGTTCATATTAAAAGTTCTATCAGAGTCTCAAGAGTTTTTTTTTAGTTTAAGGTAATTAAGAAGTCTTCTTAAAAATAAATCCAAAATGGAGGCTTTGATCAACTGGATTCTGTGTTGCACTATACTTCATAGTCTACTCACTGACCACAAAGATCAATTTTTAGAGCTCTATGGAGATGAAGAAGTCAAACTCCCTCCCACTATATCCAACACTTCTACTTCTAAAACCACTGGAATAAAGGCAAAAATTCTTCTAATCACACTAGCACATTGGGAGATTTAGCTATAATTCAGTATTATAATTATTTATAGTCTATTTTACTTTCCATGCACCATTACTAAAAGTATGACTCATTATTTTTGAATTTCTACCTTGATATCTTTTTGAAAATATTATAAAATTACCCTTATCTCTTTTAGTACATCATCAAACTGTTCTATATACTCATCACTCTCTAATTCACTAATTTTTAAAAGCTTCATTCCTAATCCTGATATCATACCTTCAGTTAACTACCTTCACAAGTTCTTTTGCTTGTTTTGACTTCCTATACTCCTTTCTCTGCTCTAAAATATATTATTCATAATCTTCATCTGTTGATTTTCTATTGGTTTTTTTTCTTTCACTAACTGATCCTGTACTATAAAGTGGACTAAGTTATCTTATTTGAAATTTTTTTCTAGCTAATTAATTATACTCAAAAATTAGTTTCTATAGTCCAAATCTACTCTACATCCTTGAGTTAAAAACTACTCTCTGTACTGGAATCAAAAATATGCTGTGAATGCTTCATAGCTAGTAAATTATGTTTGGTTATCAGTTTGCATGTTATCTTTTATCAGAAAACTCTAAATGCACAAGGCTCTATACTTGAAATATCTTCATTACTTGAATATTTATAATTAATTTCTATAGTTTGAGGGCTTTCTGATTATTTTATTCTTGATAGTATGAGACATTTCATCTTAAGTGCCTCTATAACATCCATAAAAAAATTATTGACTTTTATTTTTCTTACTTTATCTTCTTCCTCTCTTCATGAGTCCAAACTTTTTATGATTTAAACTTCTTTGAAGCGTCTGGATTAAAATCAATGAAATCACACCTTTTTTGGAACCATCTACAGATCTGGCACCTTACACTCTTTTGCTGACTTTCTGTATTCAGAACACAATATAAATCTAAATCTTTAAAAGGAGCACCCTGTTTTCTGTATTAATTAGTGAGTTGATAGCCTTGTGCCTTGTAGTTTCTCCAAGTAGATGAAGAAGATGTACTACTCATTTTTATTAAATTATTAATCACTTGGTAAGGCTTTGAGAGCTGAAATATAACTTTTGTCAAAAGAAGTAAAATGTTTCTTTCTGGCTAAATTTCTCTTGTGCTTAAAATCCATATGATGGCTTTTATGCTCAATAACATTTATTTACTTGGCTGGTAATGTTTTTTATCAAAATTTAATTAAGAAGCACTATGAAAATCTGGGAAATTATCAATATCCTGTTTTTAATCTAAAATTCATGCATGTAAGCGCATAAATTTATATTTCTCTAATTTTTAAACTACCTTAATTTCAATTTTATTATTATAAAATCAAATAAATATCTTTTTTTTTAATTTTTCTTCATAATTTTTTATGCCAAAAAAATGGAAATACCTCCCCCTGCATTCTATCCTAGTAGGGGGTTCTGATCTCCACATTTCAATTTAAATGTATAAGTAAACAATATAAAAGTCTTTAAGAGACAAACAAAAATAAAAGGTCATTAGGCTACAAGAAAATAAATTTTATTCACAAATATATTCAAGAAAACATGCCACAAATTAAAAATTAATATGTAGACATGAACCACAGCAGCACAGCCAAACAGTCTAAAACCTCAAGTAAGTGAAGTGCATGAATGACTTGTATATGTAAAACTATTAAATTGAATGAGAAAGTTGGAAAAATTTCTTAAATCCCATACTTTAATTTCTACCTAGATATTTTGCTTCAACAAAACATTCCACTCTTACCTTGCTTACACAATTTATTAAGACTTGATTTATCTAAAATGGGTACCCAAAATGGGTGTAGCTATTGCATGATTCCAAACCAGGGGAAGTTCTTGTTGTTTGACAGTCGTCCCTAGAAGAATTCCAAACTACTTCAATCACTCCATTTTCTAAACCAAGGTCAATAATAAATTTGTGATCAGGAAAATTTAAACCATATTTTAAAGTAGCTTTGGAGAAGGAATTGGGTGACCTTTTAAAACACTAAAAAGACTGCCAAAAAATGCTAAAAATGCCAACTAAATATAGAAAAACTGCCTTCAAAAAGTCTAAAAAATACACCATACTAAAGTACAAAAGTTTGAAAAAATATAGACAAAACCAACACCAAAAAATAGCAGAAAACACTTCTAAAAATGCTAAAAATGCTAAAAATTACACCAAAATAATCAACAAACACCACCAAAAAACACAAAAAGTGCCACTAAGGGATAGAAACAAATGCTGCAAAAAAATTGAAAAAAATTCTTCCAAAGAACTCTAAAAGCTCTGCTAATTGATGGGAAAAAAATTCTCCAAAAAATGCGAAAAAAATTCTGTGAAAAGATTGCAAAAAAAGCCTCCAAAAACATTAAAAACACTGCCTAAAATTTAAAAAACACCACCAAAAAGAAGCAAAATATGCTTCCAAAAAAAACTAAAAAACACTTCCAAAAAAAAGCAAAAATAACATCATCTTTTTGTTGCCCACCCTGCCCCTGTCACATGTGAAACCCTGACCTCCATCCCCTTATCAATCCTCTGCACACACCATTCACTGAGATTGGAAACATTTTATTACAAAATTATATCCAGGAATGTTTTCCCTTGTTTTTTTTAAACTTTCAACCTATTAATCTCTTTTCTTGTAACATGCCAGTTTAATAATGCCTCCCAGAAAATCCAGCACTCAAAGGGGAGCTCAAAAAATGCTTTATCACAAAGGTCTCCCAATAACGCAGGCCCCTCACCTGAGAAACCAAATTCTGGACAGCTAAGAAAGGAAGATTATCTCATCATCATCAACTTCATTAAATTAAATCAAATTATGATACATTTTTTGGATGTGGGAAGTCCACCCAGATTGGAAGTTAAACTTTATCAAAGATCAATGGCTTCTTGTTTATGTCAAATGAAGTAAAGAAGAAAACAAAATTGAGAATCAAAATCAATCCTAAGCAACTGAAGGAGAGTTTCTAAATTTATAAATAAAAATATAAAAAGACTCCTTTTTCTTCCACTTCCACAGCTTTTGTATTGATGATGATGATTTGAAGAATTAAATTACTACTGAAGCTGACCTTTTAATTTGCCTCTTCTTGGTGCAAACATAACACTGAAACATTGAGCTTACCACAGGCCTAGTCTCAAAAACTTCATCTCCTGGTGTTTCCAACTTCATATGAACCCTTCTCATATCATCCCCAGTAGTCTCCAGACTTATTCCCCTGCCTTATTGATAACCAATCATGGCTTCAAAATCCATCAAAAAAGGACCACCCAGAACCATATTTACAGCCCCTCTGGCCACATAAAAATGAACCTTTCCAAAAGATCCACCAAAACCTAAATTTACATGCTCTGATGTACCCATCAGCTTAGCATTATTTCCTCTAATAACTCTAATATTCCCACCAGTTCCAGTCTTTATTGAAAGAATAATACTTTTAGCCTGCTCCAAAGAAATTAGATTAATTTTAGACCCAGAATCTACCAGAGCCTTTACTTCTTTACAATTCAAAGTCACAATCAAATATTGCAGAGGAGAAGAAAAATTTCTTTCCTCCTCCTCACTAAACTTCTCCACATTTCACACATATTTTCTACCTCTCCAGCTGCTACCTGTCTCTTTATCATATGCTTCTTTTGCTTCTCCACAAGTGCTGGAATAATTGTAAATCATTCATCTAAAGATAGAGGAATCTGATTTTTATTTACCATACCCAAAAAAATTCATTGAATTCTCTTGAAAAGACACTACTTGCATTTTAGATTGAGCCTTAGATTTAGCAACTTTTGTCCTAGGAACATCCTGAGGACCAACCTTTCTATCATCTACAGAAATTTCAACATCTTCAGAACTAATTACTCCAACCTTTTCACCAAACCAGATCCACCACTGGTCCTCCTCAGTTCCCCCATTGGAGTGGGGCTTCTAAAACCTGGTCTGGATAGAGATGCTAAAGGTAAATCCTCCTCAGAATCTAAATCCTCATCCACAGGCATAATTTCCCCATTTAATCTAACATTCCAAAACTTGGAGGCCCCATATCAGCCATACCCTTTTGTATCCTACAAATTTTATTGTCAGAAAACTTTTCTTATCCACCTTTTTTGGCTCCACCTTTCTTTTTTTAGCCCTTAATTGGATCTGATTTCTATTATTAGCTTTAGTATCAGCTGTCCTTCTAGAAGAATCCACATCATATTCCCCTTCAATACAATTTTCATCCACTCTAGCAACCAAAAACAACTCCTAAACACCAAATTAATTTGAAAAATTTGGCCTTACTGACCTCCTTCTCTTTACCTTTATCATTCCCACTTTTCCCATTTCAATTATTAATTTTACCTTTTTCCACATTATCATCATTACCACAAGGTAACTCCTCAAAACTGGCCCTCTTTTCACCAAGCATATTCCTCCTAACTGAATCAGAGGGATCCTGACTTTCACTAGGCTTGATGAAAGATCCATCAGAAAACTTGTAAAACTTTCCATCAAAATTAACTTTACAAGACTTCAGGTCCCTATCCAAATAAAAACATTCACCAGCTCTGTGCACCTCCTATTACAATAAGAGCACACCCTCAGTTTTCTATATCCACCTCTATAACCAATACCACCTTTATATCCATTACCACCATTTCCATTCCCAGAAAATTGGTTATTGTTTCCATTATAACCATAATTTCTCTTCTCATAACTCAAAATTTCTTTATCATTGATAATTATTTTCTCATCTACAGAGATCTCTTCTTTCCCAGAAAATTTATCTTCCAAAACAGTATCTTCTGGTTCATCAAATTCTTCAAGAATAGAAGAATCCAAAATTTCAACACCAGAAAAATCTTCTACACCTTCATCAAATTCTTCTTGAATAATCAAATCCTACTCTTCAGGATCCAAATAAACAGCAGTAATAAAATCCAGATAATCCAAAACTGTCTTCTTTACCACCACCATTGGTGTAATCCTACTTTCTCCATTTAGAGAAGTCTTCATTAAATTAGCATTAAAAAGAGTCACAAAATCATCCTCCTTAATCTCATTTCCCACAGCATCCCAAAACACACTTTGATTCAAATTCATGAAATAAAGTTTCATGACACAAAAGTGAATCTAAAACCATCTTAAATTAAACCATAAACTGATGATACTGACCAAGAGATATTACACCACCTTTAAATTCTTATTTTCAAGCTATATCCTTCAGATCCTGAATTAAATAAATATTTGGCCATTCTTAGCCATCTCCATCTTTAAACTCTCCCAATCTTTAGCTTTATAACCTTCTATCCTAATGACCTCTCCTTCCACCTTTCTGTCCATAATAAAAAACCAAATTTGCCTCACCATATCCAAAGGGAAAGCACCATCAATCCAAGCTTCAGTTTCATACTTATAAAAATATCCCTCTACATCATCACCAGAAATCTTGGGCCCATCCCAAGATAAAATCCTTTCTGATGCCCTAGCAGGTACACCAGCAGCCAAAGCACCACATCTATTAGCAGAAGAAATCACAAAACCAAAAGATAAACCATAAGAAAGTGTTCAAAAAAGAGCCTTATTCAGGCTAAGATAATCCAAGTACCAAGTAAGATAATTAAATGCTAGAGAATACGTACACCACATTGGGCACCACCAATGTAGAAGACTCTCACATTTGCCTTGCTGTAAGCAGAAACAAAGGGAGTTGGATAAACATGAGCAAACCCTATTCTTTTAAGTAAAATAAATAGTACTCAATTAACTAGGCTAAAATTTCTACTTTATAAGAAAATGACATATTGACCAGTTATTTTTAACAATTTTAAGATGAAATAATTGATTTTTGTAACCTAATATAAAGAAATATAACAAAAAGTTGTACCAGTGAAAAATTATTTTAATGATTGAATTTATATGTTTTTATAAAGTTTTTAATTTTTTGGACAGTTGTTGATATTGAGTCTCTGGAGTCCAGATCTTTATAATGATACCCTATATGAATATATTTATAAGTTGTTGTACAAAATATATGACGTTTTAAGTAAAAATTTTATAATTATAAGGGTATTACACATTGTAAAATGTTATGTAAATGATGCTATTTAAGAATTATAATGTTTTTTTGATACTGTATGATGATGTATGATATGGTATAATTTCAATCCTACAGCCTTTATATGCATAGTCTAGTCACATACCTCCTTCTACCTTCCAGAGCTTGTCTGGAGTTTGTCCAGAGATTTCTATGGATTTTTTCCTGACTTCTCTGAAGCTGGTATAAACTTCGGGACTCAAATAGATCCTTAAAGCCTTAATTAAAAATATTTAATATTTATAGATGATAGGGTTATCTCTGAGAACATTTCCTCCAATTTTTGTAGCCTGTGTAGCCCTATTCACCAAGCTAAAGATCATTAAAGTTAAGTAATTTTAAAAAAATACAAAATAATTAAAAATACTTTACAAAATAATCTAAAATATAAGAAAAATAGTAAAAATTTCAATAAAATTTATAAAGGCTCTTGAGCCTCCTGAAATTTATTTCCATCCATTTTGAAGCCTATATTAGTGTTACTTGACTATGAATTAATTGTTTTCTTTTTATGCTTCATTTTGACCAATTTTCACCATAAAACCAACCATTTTCCTTTTAATATAATTATTGTGAAATGTATTAACCCTTCAAGTCATCATAATAAATTTGAAATGAACCCCTAGTGCTTAACTAAACTTTACCCTGCCAGAGCTTCAAGCCTCAACTTCAATGAACTTGAGCCATTTTTTAAAATGTGGTAATACTTCAACTGGCTCTTTTTCCTCCCATGATGGTTATTTTGAGAAAGAGTTTAGTGATATTTTTTTACTATATATCTTTTTCAATAATTTATTTACTTATTTTTTCTATTCAATTTTCACAGAAAAATCCTCTCTTGCAATAAATGCCCTTGACTTTGAGAAGATGAATTTTTCTCATATGCTAATGAAAGATAAAAAGGGCCTTAAATTTGGAGGAATTTTTTTTTTCTTCAATCAAATTTTGAAAAGGCCATATTAAATGCAGAGGAGATGGAAAGTGTTTATCTTTTCTTAGAGAAAACAAAAGACCATGATTTTCAAAGAGAAAACAAACCTTGTGATTTGGAGAATCAATAAATTTAAAAAAAAATTATTACATAATGAGTAAAAAATGGCCAATCTTATGATAAAATTAAAAAATTACTTGAATTTTTTAGTTGATTAATTGTTTTTTTGGTTAATGGTTAGGGAATGACTTTAATATTAAATTTAAATCTTATGGAAAACAGTTATATCATGAGATTCTGATAATACCATTTGTACTTACTGGACTCTAAAATATCACACTTTTGGAATTTCAGATGGTTAAATTATACTAACACCTGTGCAAAAATCCTCATCACTTCCTCACCACCATCTTAAATTCTATCTCTTCACCATTCTCATCACCAACTTATTTTTATCACCTCACCACCAATTTGTATTTCTGAATAGAGATAATTCAACAAAACTCTATTTCTGATTTTAAAATTTAGCAATACCCTCCCCTGAATTTTATTAAAGTAAGGGATGAGAGTCACCAAAATTTAATATAATTACATAAATGAATAAATAAATAAATAATATATATATACTTTAGTAGTTTTAAGGTAATGACAATTCATCATGCCAAAAGGCAGATCAAGTCTAGAAACTAAGTTTGGAGCTTTCCATGGGTATAGGCTAGAGGATCCCCATGATACAATTTAATGTTGTCATGATTACCATTTATACAACACAAAGGTTGTTGGCCCATCACTTTATTTTAGTAAATTGAAATATTGAATTTATTTATTAAAATTTTATGAAAGAATAATAAATATTTGATGACTTTACAAATTCCCATACTTTTTTGGTCTACCTAGAGTTTTATTAAATTTATTACCTTTCCCTTTTTTAGGCACAACTTTTCCTAGCTGCTGCTGTTAATCTTTTGGTTGCACTCCTCTTGCATGTGGCTTTCACAATGGGAAATAAGAGGGTGAAATTCTATAATTTCCCTCTCTTTGAAACTTTCAAGAAGAGGTTGGGGAAATATTGGTAAAATGTTGTGAAAGTGATAGGAAACGGTTTTTATATTATATGAAAAAAGTTTGAAAAAAAAATTTGGCCCTTAATTGAGCCTCAATCTATCCCTTCTTGAGCAGAGTTTGGATTTGAGTTGAGAATCAGTTGGACCAAATTTGAGAAATTGTGGACTCAAAACACTTAACATACCATTATATTCAATTTTATATCCAGACCCAATGAATGTTGGGAGTTCAGTTTTGATATTAGTAGAAATATTTTGTATGACACATAGTATACTAGGTCTGGAATGTTATTTCAATTATCATTTTGATTTCTGAAAATATATAAAAAAGCATACTATTTAAGTCCTTTTTAAAAAATTTATTAATAAAAATATAACTCTGTAAAAATATTTTCACATAATTTTAAATTTTCTAGACAAAAATTGATATTGAGCCCTTATCAATAGAAATTTTTCATTGTCTCTTGGAATAAAAAAGTATAAGAAAATGGTCAAAAAATTTAATGTAGGAGAAAGAATATATATATTTTTTATAAGGGGAAGAAAAGTAATATATTTTTTTTCATTTACACTATTGAAGAAACAAATTTTAATATATTGGAACAAAACTTAGGCTCTAAAATAATGCACTTTTTTAATTACCTATCTGTATTTAGTTATTATTAAAATGTGAGTCAAAATTAGTTATTAGCATACATGAAAAATTGAATTGTGAATATCCATCCAATATTATATATATTCTCTAATTTATTCTCTTTCAAAACTTTGCCCCCCTCCTCTCTTTCTTGAAACTACCACCATCAATGTAAAATTTATTTAATTAAAATGTCAAATTTAAGATGCATTGGACAATTCTCTTTAAATTTAAACCTATTTTTCTAAGAGAAAGATCAGTCTTTAATGAAGTATCTACTCCAGTTATTATGAAACAAGGAATATCTTTAGTTTATGTTTTTGTATTATTCAAAGAAGGAGAAAAACCACCTATTGTTGATCTTTCTAACAGACAGAGCTGCCAAATTGGACAACTACTTAGAGAAATTGGATCAGGATCTCAAATTTTAACTTAGGAAAGGGCGTTAAATCCCCAAATAACCTATTATTTTTACTCCTCCTTAGCTCTACTTTTAAACAGGCAGTACAGAATTTTTGGCCTCCTTTTTTTTGAATTATTTTATTAGTCAGGCTAAAGAAGTATTTCTAAAAGCTCAAATTTATTTGACACCAATTCCACACTACAATACAACTGTCTTCTTCAATATTCCTCATTCTTGTATTCACACACACCACACAATATGGGGGGCTGACTTGCTAGCAAGTCTGCAATCTTGAACCCAAATTAATATAGAATTCAAGAAAAATTGAGGTAGTGATGAAACAATAATGGTGAAATAGTGAATTTACTTTGAAAAAACTTTGAAGCTATTTTTAAAATTTATTGAAGCACACAAAATAATTGGTAACAAAAATCTTGAGGCTTAAACTGCAGGAATTTTGGAAGGAATATTGAAAAAATTGAACCCCACTACCCAACTAGGCTGGCACATGCAAAATATAAAAAAAAATCATTTTTATAAGATAATAAAATTCTCATATGGATTGAACTAAGAAACATTTTGAATATTTTTATAATATTTTTTAGAAATAATCATATATAGAAATTATCCAATATCATAAAGAATTATAGAAGAAAAAAAACATTGAATTGATGATGTTAATTAAATTTTTAACAGTAAATTTTTTCATAAACACATAGTTTCTCTTATTGTATAAAAAGATATTATTGAAGAATTTTCAAGCTTAAAAATATTTGTGGGAGATGCAGAGATCTTTAATATGAATTTAAAACATATTCCGTTCAATTTATAAGTTATAAAATTTATTATTTTACATACTTCACAATTAAAAAAATATATGAGTACTATTTTTTGAAAAAAATAATTTACTAATATTCTTATTATATCAAAAAAGTAAGTGTCAAAAATTTATTGAAATAAAAAATATGGCTATGAAAAAGTGTGCCACACTTATTGGTTTCTTTTTTGTTTTCACACCATTTCACTTTCCATTTGTTATAATCTAGTATATATTTATTTTATTAAGATTTTTCTTCTCATTGCTTTCTTTTCTGCTCTTGTGAATCCCATGCTCCTACCCTCTAGAACCCCCTTCCTCTTTAAAATCCATATTTACTCTCCCCATTCCTCTCCCCTCCCCTACCCTTGTTCCCCCTTTCTCCACCCCTCTTCATCCTAACTCACCCCAACTTGTGTTTATCACCCCATTCCAGCCATTCTGATACCCACTACTCCCCTCTCTATCCCATATTACTAAAACTCACTTTGTTATCTCTCCTTTCCATCTTTTTTACTCCATAGGGAGTGAAAATAGTTATTTAGAAAGTAAATGGGGTGGGGTCAGACTAAAAAAGGCTTGATTTTGGTGGGGAAAAAAAGGTGTGAGTGTGGAGTTGTCATGCGCCACGTGACACTCAAGGCAAAAGCAGCTCATTAAATCAATAATACAGAGGTCTAAATCCATACTCGAAGCGCAGAAAGCAATTCCACATAGCAACTGCAACTTTCCTTTGTGTACTCACTATTCAACCGCACTAGTCTAAACTTTAAATCTAAATTAGTCAATCTCTCAATAAGTGTGTTTTAGTCTTTTCCTCAATAAGGGACACAGCGCAATAGTCAATTTAATAGTCCGCTAAAAGGTTTATTAAGTATCTGTGGGTTATTAAAATGGGTAGTGAGCATGGACCGGATGGTTAGTGGAGGATTGAAGGGTTAATGGATGTTAGTGGGGAGGGTCCAGATTTAACGGGTGTATTTTGGTGGTCTGTGGTGTGCGGAATAATGGATAGGTATGAGGTCAATTCGAGGAGGAGTAAAGGATATAAAAAGGGGTTGAAATTTGGTTCGACATTCTTTAGAATTAAATTATAAAATGTATATATAGTTAATAGTGGTAAAGCTTCAGGTTAAATCATTATTATTGTATCTTTCCTTAATTTTCTCAGTAATCATTTCTAAATCCTAAATCTTTAATTATTGAGTTTTCAACCCTTTGTGAGATCTTAAGAATATTAATATTACCCTTAAGTTATATTGAATTTTTATCAAACATATCTTGAAGCAGTAGCTCTTCCTTTGAGTCATCTTCAAATCACTTCCTCGAACATTTCCTCTGTGCTTCGAAGAAGTTTCTTAACTACTCTCCTCATCTCACTTCCAAGAACACCCTCGACCTTGTGCGTAGGTCGTCCGGTGACAGGAGTATAAAAAGTGCATATTTAAGCAAGAGGAATGCGATGGGATACAAAAGGGGTATTATGGGGTAGAGGAGCTAATAAAAGGGTGAGAAAAAAGGAAAAAGGGATGTTTTTGGGGTAGCAAAGCATTTGAAAGAGGGTAAAAAGCATGAGAATGAAAGAAAAAGGGGTTGGGTGGGTTGAAAATTAAATGGGGAGGGGTTAGAAGTTCCATAAAATATTTTGGGAAGGGTGGAGAGTGCAGCAAGATTATAAGATAGTTTTTGAAAGGGGAGGGGTGTGAATAAAATTGAGAGGGAAGAAAAGCAGTGAAAGGTGAGAAAAGCTAAAAAGTGTGTCAGAGGAGGCAGCAAAAAACTGAAGGTGAACTCTACTCTTTGGTTAAACAACAGAGTTCACCCTGTCAGTTCTCAGCAATTTTGTTCTATCTTATAAAATAATCAATACCTCTACTGTCTTACTATATGTAAACCTCCATCCAAAAATAATACAGCTATATTGGATGATGGCATTTTAGGCTTCAATTTATGACAGAATATTTATTAATATACAGATATTATCCATAAAATATTGTTTCACTTTCTTAGAAATTATTATATGAAATGCTTATGATAACTGCAAATTAAATAGAAAAAAAATTAGGAACATTTTTATAAAAAATCTAAAAAAATTAACATAAACTATCTCAAAATTTTGAATTAATCCTCTTATTTATTTCATGTGATTAATGTATTTGAATTTAAACTTAATGAATAACTCTTTTAATGAGACTACAAAAATCTTTGAATTAAATCATTAAATCAAAATAAAGATTTAACAAAAAATAAATTTTAATGTTTCATTTTTTTTCTTAATATTTTTTATGATTACTATAAATACATAAATAATTACCTGTAATACCTATTAATTTGAGAAAATAAAATGAGTAAGATTTTTTAAAATATGTGCCAATAACAATTCAGTAAAAATATAAACCACTAAACTATTTTAACTCCAATGATAATACACCACATAATGTGGGGGGCGGACTTGCTAGCAAGTCCACAACCTTGGACCTAAACTCACCCCAGATTGAACACACATTGAGCTATTGATAAAGGAACAATACAATCAGGGATGAACACCACTCATAAGAACAGTTTTAGGTGGGTGTTCAAGTAGATTTCAGTATGAGTTCAGTATGAGTTCAGTCTGAGTTCCATCTGAGTTCCATCTGAGTTCCATCTGAGTACAGGTTAAAACTTTCTAGCAAGTCCACCCCCTATATTGCACAGTGATACAAGTTTTTACATCAATATATAAATTATTATTTATTAAAATTAGATTAAACTACCAATGATATCTTTTCTACAAATGTGTTTAGAAAAATTTAAAATATGGGAAAAAAATTTATTTTTAAAAAATTTATATTAGATTCTCTTATTTAAAAATTAAGTGTATTTTGATATCAAAAAGTTATAAATTAAATAATTTTCAGTTCCAAAAATAAAAATAGGTGATCAATCATTTTAAAAAAAATATTATATAAAAATTGGTTGTAATTCTATTTTCTATTATTTTGATATGATTTTTTTCTGTATGATATGTTAAGAAAATTAATAAGAAAAAGGCTAATAAATGATAAGATATATAAAAGGTAGCAGATCTTCTGTTTAATTTAAAAAAAATTTAAAGATGTATTATTTTTTTTAAATAAAAAATATTTAGGTGCTTCTTATTATGTTCTTTTTTTTGAATTCATATATATAAGCTTAAGTGAAGCCTAAAAATATAGCCTGGGTAGTTTTTTGCAAAAGGGAATAAATATTGTTACATAAATTGATATTTTTTTCAAGAAAAGTATATAACTAATTTTAGTTGAAATAGTTACTGAAGAGATGAAAAATTCCCTTTTTAAATTAATTTTCATAAATATAATTTAATACTGTTATAAATTTTACATAATGCAATTACTATAAATATTAATATTGTTTTTTTTGTAATAAACTTTAATATTTATTTTGTATTCTATAATTTTACATTGGATAGAACCACTATATAATGTTAACCTATCAGTGTAAGTATCATATTTCTAATAAATTATTGATAAATCCTTAAGCCATATATTTTTACTTGAGAATAAGTTTTAAATTTTGAGTTGTGAATTAATTCTAATGATTCATTTTTCTAGAAAATATAAGTGTATACCTGAGCCAGTTTATTTATTTATATTTGAACACCATGAAATTGAGGAATTATGTCTATTAATTTAGAATATGAAGTAAGGCTTATATTAACCAAAATTTAATATTTTAAATGCTATTTTTTTCCCATAGGGATATTTAAAAATACCTATTGTATCTCTTGTACAAAGTAAAAATTATATAGTAGATCTTCAATGAAAAACTGATAGAATGATAAAAGACACCACTTCCACCTACTAGAGAGAGTCCTCAAAAAATATTAAAGTCTAAAATAAAATTTTAAACACCTCTTTTCACATTAGAAATTTTTTTTTAATGTTTGGTTTTTATTGCCTGGTGAGTACTTTTATAATCCCAAAAAATAATATTCAAGCACACTTTAGATTTAGAATTACATTTTGAAGAATTTTAAATTTTTAAATTTATTTTATTTTTAAGATTTATTTTAGTTTATATATCTTTTTGTCACATTAAAAATTTACTGAGTAGTGATTAATTTTTCAATTTATGAAATAAATCTAGCAACTCATAATATTATTATGAAATGGTGATAAAATATATTACAAAAATTTCAATAATCTTAGCTATGTATTTCTCTTAATAAGGTTATAATATGCAATTCTTAGTTTTTGAGGAATATATAGAACTGTAAAAGGTAGAAATTTGTTTTATTTTACTTTTAATCATTCTTTTAAATTTGAAAATCTCAAAAACTGGATTAAACTCTCCTATCATAGGAAAGGGACTTCCTTCAAGAAATATATACTAATAATATTTAAAATTAGAGTTCTTAGTATAAAGAAGTTTTGAGACTCCTATATTGAGTAAGAAATCAGGAAAAAACAAATTCATGTATTTGAACTCTTTAGTTGTGTCTGTTTTCCACTTAATTCTAGGATATAAAATTTAAGAATTTTCATGGTTCAATGGGATTTTTAGATAAATTAATTTAACTGAAAATAATAATAATGCATAATCAAAAATTATAAATTTAAAAAAAATAAAAAAATCAGTTTATACATTCCAAACATAAAAATAAAAGTTTCAAATACTGATTTGACAGGAATTTTCAACAAAATCAGTCACTGATTTTGTTTTATATTTTTTCCAAAATAATTAATGAAATAGTTAAGCAGGTTAAAGGTGTTATGTTTGTAATGAATAATACAATTTTCCATCCTTTTATTGATCAATTTAATTTCAAAATTAACATTTAATTATGTTTTATTAAAAAAGGCTGTGAATCAATCTGATTCTTAAGCTCTCCTTATTTTATTTCTATTAATTGTGTATTAAAATATGAATATCCTTTCAGTAAAGCTTCATCCATCCTTGAAAAAGAGCACAAGATTAGTTCAAAGTAAAGCTCAGTATGAGTTCAATATGTTTTCATTCTGAGTTCCATCTGAGTTCCATCTGACTTCAATTTGAGGACTTGCTAGAAAGTCCCCCTAAATTATTGTGTTGTGGCATTCCACATCTGGGTATTCCACTTGGGTAAAAATTTTATTGAATATTTGTTAAAAGGAAAGTAGGGTTTTACTAGGTGTTAATTTGGTCATTATGGATATTTTTGGATTAATTTGTGGAATTTTGGAATGGTTATATGATGGTATTTTGATTTTGATTTGATGGTTTTATGGATTTGGTAATGGTTTCATTGGATTTTTGGGTTGATTCTCTATCTTTTGGGTATTTTCTGGGGCTCTTTTGGGCTTATTTGTGGAAGATTAGTAGAAATTTTCTTGATAATTAAGCTGGATATTTGGAATTTTGGAAGGTGATTATTATCATTGGATAGCCCATATTTTTCTCTATCTTTTATTCCTTGATTTTTTTATCATATTTTACTATTTTTTAGTGTTTTACTTGATTTAGTGTCTTGTGGTATTATTTGTGGATATGGTGTGCTGATGGAATGGCCACTGAGCTCTGGTTTGCTCTGGTGATTTTCCAGTGCAAAAGAGAAGTGTACTAGAAAAATTCTGTCATTGTGGCAATTTTTGGTCATGGTGAAAAAATTATCTCACTGTGGCAAATTTATCTCAATCTGGAAAAATTATACCAATCTGGAAAAATTAGCTCATTGTGGCAAAAAGAGCTCATTGCAGCAAATTTTTCTAATAATGGGAAAGTCTGGTCACTGGGTTAAAATTTGGCTATTGTGGCAAATTTGGTTAGAAATTTATTATGCTTACTAGATTAATAGTTTATTGTAGATCCTATGCATGTAGGGTTTTTTTGGAGAGTTCTGGAGCAGGAGAATCAGAGGGAGAAAAAGAGAATCTTAGTCTTCTACATGTTTTTGTCTTTTTAGTTTTGATATTAAGGGTCTTTTTTATAATTAACAATATTTAACAAAAAAACAACAATTATAATAAAAAATTAACTTATAGGGTATCTTTGGAAAGGTCTCAGCTTCAGGGGCTTGTTTTTATTTTTATTTCTTTATAATAAATTTTTCATTAAAATATTTAAGTCAATCTTTTCAGATATTTTCACTGGTACACCTTTATTGTTGTAATCCATTTTTTCTTTTTCAACAGCTGTTGTTTCTCATCTCAAATAGCATTTATAAATCAGAGTTTCATATATTATTTATTGATTCAAGTAGACTAGTAAGCTTAGTTACTTGTGAAACCCTCATTTCATTTAGAAGGACAGGGTTTTCTTTGGATCATCCAACTTCTTTGGATTCTGCTTACAGCAAGGCAACTGTAAGTGTCTTTCTAAAGTGTGGTGACAACTTCTGAAATTTCTTGGACAAGGGATAATCTAATGGAAAATATATCTATATGTGGTATTAAAACAACTCTGAAAACCCATCAGACTCAAGCTATCAATTTTATGATAGACAATGAAAATAACTTATCAGAAAAGTGAGAAAACATGTGGAGGAATGTGGAAAACAGCTGCCTGAGAGCATTTTCTAATAATTATTATGAACAATTTACTTAATAAGAGTTATCCTCTGAAGGAATTGGATCAATTCTAGCTGATAATATGGGCTTTTGAAAGACCCTCTCAACTCTTGGCCTAATTACTGCAGCACACAGTAAAGCCAGACGATTCCAACTCATGGGTGGTGGAGTAGAGAAAGATAGGACATCAGCAACTCTCATCATTTTTCCACTTGCAAAACTATCAAACTGAGTCAATGAGATAGGAATTCAAATTGAAGATAATGCACTACATTTCAAGGTTCTTTATAGGAGTTATTTAAAGAAAATTGATTTTGAGGAGCTTCAGAACCAACTAGTTGTTTTGAATACCTATGAAACAGAAAGTCCATTTTCTTCAAAGAAAACTCCTCAACCTATTCTGCCGGTAACTCATAAAGTCATTTGGTAAAGAATAGTTTTAGATGAGGCTCAGTAAGTATTTGTTTGTATTATTAAATTTTTTGAACATAATATTATAAAAGCTGACAAAGTATTTAATACAATTTTAAAGTTTAGTTAAGAATCCCCAGTTGCAGAAGAATTAGAATATATCAGACCTGGAGGCTGAGTATTTATTATGCTTGACAGGGACGCCATTCCAGAACCAGAAAACTGATCTTCATAGCCTTATATCATTCCTCAGAATCAAAAGATGGAAAGAAAACTGGTTTTGGATTAATTTTCTTATTAATGGCTCAAACAGAAGAAGCACTAGCTCAATAAAGTCAATACATACTATCATGAATGTCATATGCCTGCAGAGGACTAAAGAAGAAATCTATTCACTTCCTTGAAAAATTGAGCAAGGATTATTTGTAGAATTGTCAGATACTTGGCACTCTGAACTTAACAAGCTTCAATAACATTTTTTAAGTATTATGGGACTTCTTGAGACACCAACCTCCCTTGGGACTCAGCTGAGTTACTCCAAGAACTGTCAATTTTATGGCAATTTTGTAACCACCCTGTCTAAAAAACCCAGATCCACCTCCAAAATTTCCTTTAACTTGGATAAATTCAGAAAATATTATACATCTAAACAGAACTTAAGAAAATTTTTTAAGGGGAGAAAGGGTTATAATTTGACTGAAGGCTGTTATATTTTCAGAATATGCAGACTTTTTGGAGATGTAAGTAATTTTATTTATTATCTCAATAACTTATTTTTTTTTAATAAAAATTTAAATATTCTTTCCATTGAAACAGTATAAAAAAGACTTTAGATTACCATTGAATTAGCTACACAGAGTTTGTAGGAAAGTTGAGCATGAAAAAAAGGGATGAAAATCTGGACAAATTCAAAAATGATGAAAGATGTCATGTTTTGCTTGGTAAAATCAAGGCAGAAGGAGTTGGAATAAACTTGAGATTTGCACAAAATGTTTATGTAATGGTAAATAAAAGAGTCTTATACTGAAAAAAAAATGTTGAAAAGAGAATTTGTTTAAAATATTGAAGCAGGAGCCTTATTGGAATCCAGAAGTTGATCATCTGCATAGAATGGGCCAACAAAATGATGTTCATGTACTCAAGTATTTTGTAAGCAGGAGTATTGAATTCATAATTTGTAAGATACAAAGAAAAAAGATTGAGCTATCAATGTAGGTGATATTTTCTATAAATAAAGTTGCATCATAGCAAAAAAAAATTATCCCTTCTTATTTTTAAAGCTAAGTCTCCCAAACATTGGAAAGGGGCAATATGAGTCTGCTAGATTATTGATTAGTGAAATGTAGGAAATTTTTATTGAAGCTATATAATGCCAAATTCTTAAGTATTTCTCCTGAATAAGAGGAATTTTCTTGGATTTGAGTGTGTTTATGGTCAAGATTTCATGCAAGTCTTTAGATTTCTTCAGATCTCCATTGAAATAAAATCTGCCTATAAGAATCTTCATCATCAATTTTTGTGTCTGAGAAACATTTGACATTTTGGAAATGATTCATATAGGTTTCACCACTTGGAAGTTGTTTAAGAAAGTGAGTTTAGTTAAAAGAATTCTGAAAAAGATTTTCAAATTTATATAAGCTTGTAGAAAGATAAGAGAAAAATATTAGTTCTCAGTTTCTTTTATATTTTATATTTATACTTTCTTATCTTAAAAATTTCATGGAAACTATCAGAATCTTTTCCAAGTCATAATTTGTCAGCAAAACCTAAAAACAGTAGTGAAGAACACCCATTTAAATTAGGTAGGAAATATGAGTAGATTCCATTGAATAAGACACCAAAAAAATAGTTTTTAAACTTTATCCCAGTGCTTAATGATAGTTTTTTCCAAAACTTGGCACCACTGCTGAAACCAATCAATATTCCAAGCAAATGTTTTACTTTGAAAGCTGCATTGATGAAGAAAGTGGATAAAAGCATCATGGAATATAGTAGGGATTTGTTCAGAAATGCAGTAACTCTGTTCAGGATATGGCAAATTAATATCAACTGTCAGCCAGGCTACTAGACTTACCCAGTAAAAAAATTAATTATCTTACTGACATGAAGCCACACCTTTAAATCCTTATTAATAATTAATTATTTACTAATTACTTATGTATTACTTACAACTAACTAGCTAAGTACAATAAGTAATGTAAATAATTAATAAAAATAAGTAATTGTCACACACATTTTTACTCCCTAACACCGTGCTCAATAATACAGATGAGAGGGAATAAAAATAGTATTAAAGCTATAAAAAATATAAAAAGAATAAACTTTTCAAATTCCTTTATTTAGATGTTGTTGAATCACCATTTTAAATCAAATTTTTTTGTACTAAATGTGAAGGACCAAGGGATTCTAAGTTTGATTTCAAATAAAATTGATACTTTTATTTACGCACTATTTAGTATATCTTTTATTATTTCACATACACTCTTTATTTAGTTTTTTTTTCTCACACCCTTTTATCAGGTGGTGTTAACTCTGTGTTTTTATTTCTCACATGTTTGCCTATAAAAGGCCCTCTCTTTTTGTACTTTTTCATTCATTACTTACTTTTTTTACCAATTCACAATATATAAATTAGAACTCTTATTACTATATTTTATAACATTAGTATTTACATCCAGGTAATTCTATAATATAAGTTATACTAGAATCTGAAACCACCTCTTATTATTTAAGTAAATAAATCAAAAGATTAAGAAAATACGTACATTATTTTTGAGCCCATAAATTCCATTTTTACCGTCATTTTACCTCCTTGGAAAACCTTCTAGACTTGAAAGACCCCTTGAAAGTTGGGAATGTTTCCAAATTTTTGACAGCAAATTGTTACATTGAGGACGGGAGACTGTGGGAACATTGCCATCAAGGTACCTATAAGGACAAGTGGATGACAAAAACAACAAATCTCATCAATCACGTGACTTATTTTTTTCTGCAAACAGGAATCAAACCGCGCTCCAAAACTTAGGCTTATATATTAACTATAGTTATATATTTTGTGGTAATTATTGATTACTATTCGTGGGTCACTTTTCACTCTTCATACTCTATGTATTTCTTTTTACTCAGCACTCTATAAGTGGCATTAATTTGCTCATTTTACAGGGGGAGGTGTTTGGTAATTTGAAATTTAATTTTTATTTATTTATTTTCCTAGTTGACAAAGATAGAGCAATTGTGTTCTTAGTCCTAGAAGTAATAATTTTTTTTTCTAATTAATTATAATTTTCAGTTGACTTTGTCCTGATAAATTAATTTTTTTTTTGTTCTAGTTGACAAATTGTCCTGACAATAAAATTTTAATAATTAATAAAAAATAAACTATATTAAATTATTTCAGTTGACATTGAGTCCTAATAATTAATTATCTTTCTGTTGATTTAAATCCTGATAATTATCATAAATTAATTTGTTAAATTAAAATTTATTTTCATTTCTTCAGTTGATTTCTTTTAAATACTGGTTGTAAGATTATTTTGAATAAATAAATAATTGATAATTATTTTCAGTTGATTTTTGTCCTGAAGAATTTTTATATTCTTTTTATTATTATTTTTCTTTTAAAAGCAAAAATAAAACTAATTCATCTTATTGTTTCCTTCCTTCACTTCAGGTTATATTTAAAACAATGACTGACCAAGGTGTTTCTGCTGCACATGAAGATGAACTAGATCTGATTGATTATGATGAGGCTACTTCTGTGAATTCTCCTTTAACTACAAAATTAGCTCAAATTAATAAATCATTGAACCAATCAGGATGTGGAAATGGAGGAAGTGGAGATTCTGGTAGAGACAAATGCCCAGGAACAAAAGCCTTCTAACAGCAACAAGCTCCTCAGGCAGGTCCTTCAAGAACAAATCTGTTCAATCCAACACCTCCCCATCCCTATCAAGGAGAAAGAAAGAGAAAGAACAACCACATTCAAGTCATGCCCAAGCCATGGTAAGCCCCCCTATTGAATTTCAAGTACCATATCTTGTAAGTGATTCAGTTCCTTCAGGTAATTCTGGAAGAGGAGATGAGACTGAGACCAGTATAGGCTGAGGACAGTAGACAAATTGCTCAATTTTCAAATGTATCTAATACTTTAGTTCTAATTCCTAGTTCAATGATAAGTCCTGATATGGCTATTATTGATGAAACACTTGAGCCTGAGTTTTATGAGAATCTGGAAAGTTACTCTGTTTCTTTATTGAGAAACACTCCAGATGTAGCAAACATTAATTATGAATTTTTGAGAGATATTATTGCTAAACAAAATCATATCATGAACAACATGCAATTAACTCAGAAATATAATAGTTAGTTAACTGAACAGGGTTATCAAGCATTAAGCAGTGATTTACAGAGAGTTTCTGATGATATGTTTTATTACAAAGCAACTCATGAAAAAAAAGTTTCATTATGGCAAAATATCAAAAATAATTTGTCTAAACTACAAGAAACTGTGTCTTCCTGTTTCCAAGAGCTAGAGATAGATAAGATAAAAATGAAAAGATTAAGTGAAAATTATTCATCATTTCAAAATAAAACACTGTTATCTTTTGCAACAATCAATGAGAGTTTATCTAGTCTTCCAAGAGTGAAAACCAGACTAAAAATTATTGAAGAAAAATTGTATTCATTTTTAATGTTCAAAAATATTCTGGAACTTCTTTGAAGGGACATATTGTACAGGATGCTCCAAGTTTACCTCTTGCTAGTTCATCTAAGGTAAAATTAGATTCAGAAATGCCTGTTGATACCACTGAGTTTCCATCAAAAATTGATGACGCACCAGGATCTTCAACAGAAGGATTAAACAATGAGATTGCTGCACAATTGGAGAATTTACAGCTTTTTCTTACTCAGAAACAAGCTTATAATAAGGAGGCTCCTTTAAATCAAAAGAATTGGCCAAAACTTGACCAGTACCCAACATTTGATGGTGATTCTTCTTCTGATTGACAGCAATTCATTTGCAGAATTGATAACTTAAAAAATTCTTACAAACACCCAGATGAGGAAATAGTGTCTAATTTAATTTTTTTATTTACCAATGTAGCCCTAATGTGGTATGAATCTGTTCTCCTGGATAGGAATGACAAATCATGGAAAGATTGGAAAAATTTGATTAAAGCACAATTTGTGGCTTCAAGTTTAGGATGGCTCAACAAAGGCAGTATGAGGAAACTATATATAGCTCTTCTACTGATAAAACTATTGATTTCTTAATGAAACTTGTAAAAATCTTGAGGGCAATGGACCCAAACATGGAGTTTGAGTTATGGAAGGACAGGATCCTTTCTAAATTACCAATGTCTTTGAGAGACTTGATAGTGGCCAGGACTGAGTTCTCCAGAGAATCTTCTTCCTTCATTAATACTTGTAATGAGATCCTTCTAAAAAACAAGTATGATGCCAGAAGATTCATTCCTAGGACCCATTTAAAGAAATCCTCCACTTACCAACAGAAACCTCTGGAAAAGGTTGGTAAACCTTCTGCCCCTGTTGCACCAAAATAGTATGCAACAAACACTTTCTTTAAGTGCAACAAGCCTTGGAAGAAAAGCCATGTTTTTAACATAAGGATAAATCTTGTTGAACAAACTGAGGAGCAGCCTGATGACACAATAGCACTGGATGATACTTCAAGTGATTGTGCTAGCAATATTTAATATGAATCTCAACAAGAAATCTTGATTCTGGAAGAAGATGTTCATTATTTAAATACTATTGATATTGATAATAATGATTTCTCTACAGTTGAGGAGGCTGAGATCATAAGGAAAATTGAGGATAGCTCAATTGTTATTGCCCCTCTCAAAGCACCAGTCTTGATCAATGGAACCAGCATTGAAGTTGGTCTTGATTCTGGAGCTGAAGGAAGTGTAGTATCTGAAAAAGCACTTGCTTCAGTGGATCAAGACTATAAATCAAAACTGATACCTATCATTTCTGAAAATTGGAGAGGTTATGGCTCTGTTTTGTCCCCCATTGGTAAATACAAAGCCACAGTTTTTTTAAATATAACCATGGTTTTGTAAGAGCTATTTGTGATTTTGTTGTCATGAAAAATGATAACTTAAGCAGTTGTTTTATTATAGGAAATGAAATTTTAACCAAATATGGAATAAAATTAGATCCTTCAAACCAATGCTTCACAATGGGGATAAATGGGAAGAGAAAATTTAAGATCTCCTCCCCCAAAAAATTGTTAAAACCAGAGTTGAACACATGTAGTTCTGTGATTCAATATAAGGGAAGGTCTACAATGGAAATGCATGCTCTTTTGTCTGAAATTGACAATGCTTATTTTGGAGAACAACTTTCTGGTGAGGATAAAGATTCCATCATTAAATTGATAAAATCTTTTCCTATGGCCTTTGCTCATGGGTCACATGAACTAGGATTAGTTAAGGAAGAAATGAAACTTTTATTATCTTTCCCATTAACTGACATACCACCTAGTTTAAAAAAGAAGCCTTACCCTGCTTCTCCCACAAAGAGAAAAGATATTGAGAATAATATCTATACCCTTTTGAAAATGAATATTATTGAAAAGGTAGTTGAGACACCTAAATATTGTGTTATCTCACCTGTCCTAATTTCTTATGAGAAATATAAAGCCAGGTTATGTGGTGATTATAGAGCATTAAATACTTATACTGCTGATGATATCTATCCTTTACCTATAATTAGCTCTATACATGCTACCTTACAGGGTTCTAAATGTATAAGCTGCATGGATGGTAACAAGGGATATCACCAGGTACCTGTTGAGAATAATTCCCAGAATTTTCTGATGATTGCTACTCATATGGATATTTATAATTATTTTAAGATGCCATTTGGCCCTAAAAATTCCCCTTCAGTTTTTAAAAAAATTATGGATAACACATTCCATCAAGAGATAATTGAAGGATGGCTGATGAATTATATTGATGATATCATTATATTCTCAAAAACATTTGAGGACCATCTCAACCACCTGTGTAAAGTGTTCCAAAAAATGGATGAAATAAATATGACACTTGATTTGAAGAAATGGAAATTTGGTTTTCATTCCTTAAAAGTGCTGGGTCATGTTGTTTCAGGGTTACAGATATGTGTTGACCAAAATAAAGTGGCAGCTATACAGCAGGTGAAGGCTCCTACCGCAGTTAGAGAGCTCCAGAGTTTTTTGGGAATGTGTGGATACTATAGACAGTATATTAAAAATTACAAAGTCATAGCTTTACCCCTTACCCAACTGACTAGAAAGGATGTTGCTTTTGTCTGGAATAGTGAAAGACAGAGAGCTTTTGACACTATGAAACACTGTTTGATGTCAGCACCAATTCTTGCTTTACATGACTTTAATCAACCATTTGTTTTGTACACTGATGCCATTTTTATTGGTCTTGGTGTTGACCTCCATCAAAAACAAGTGATGAATGATAAATTATCAGAAGTAGTAATTTATTATATTTCAAGAACCTTGAGAAAAAGTGAATTGAATTATGGTGCCACTCAGCTTGAATGTTTAGCCGTAGTGTGGGCTCTAGAAAAGCTACATTATTACCTAGATGACCAGAAATTTGAGTTGTCACTGACTGCAGTGCAGATAAATCCCTTTTAAGCTTAAAAAAACTTAACAGACATATGTTCAGATGGCAGTTAGCTGTTCAGGAATACACAGAGAAAATGACAATTATTCATAAGGCTGGTATTTCTCACTCAAATGTGGATATGTTATCAAGGTTCCTTTACCAAATGATGACTCTAATTCTGCTTATGATCCTGATGATGAAATTATTCATATTCATGGGATATATGTGGTTGATATGGAGGAAGAGCTATTACAGCTTATTCTGGATTCATATGATAAGGACACTGACTTAAAAAAGTTATGCACCATATTAAATGATCCGAAGAATGCTTCAATACAAGCATTAATTAAAACCCTTTCAAAAAGTTACCAGAAGGCTTTGGAGAAAGGTAAATTTTCAATTGATTAAGGATACCTATATTATAGAAGAAATTTGAGTAATGTTATTGTCATTCCTCCTCCTATGAAAGAAGTAATCTTGAAAATTTGTCATGATGATAAATTAGCTGGACATTTTGATCTTAAAAAAACAATGATCAGAATTTAAAATACTGCTTGGTGGGTAAATATGTCTGAAGACACCAAATTATATGTTGAATCTTGTGATTCTTGCAAAAAATCAAAAAGATTGACTGGTAAGAGAGCTGGATTAATGAAAAATATTGAACCTCCTGATGCATCATGGCAGATAATAAACATGGATTTTGTAACAGGATTACCTATTGCATGAAAAGACAGTTATAACTCTTGTTGGGTTATTGTGGACAGATTCACCAAAATGTGTAAATTTATCCCTACTCACAAGGATGTTTTTACTAAGGAATTAGCTTTCTTATGGTGGTCTCATATTTTTAATACTGCTGTTTTCCCTAAAGCCATAATCTCTGACAGAGACCCTAAATTTACTTCTGAATTTTGGATGTCTCTGATGGATGTTTGTGATTGTGATCCGGAACTATCTACTGCCCATCACCCTCAGACTGATGGCTTGGCTGAGAGAATTATTCAGACTCTAGAGGATATGATAAGAAGGTATTGTGCCTTTGGCCTTGAGTATAAAGACAATGACAGATTCACTCATGATTGGGTTACCTTACTGCCTGGGTTGGAATTTTCTTATAATAGCACTGTTCATTCTGTTACTCAAAGAAAGCCTTTTGAGCTCTGGCTTGGATATTTTTCAAATACTCCTTCCCAAATTCTCAATAATAAAATACCTAAATTGGATTTACATCCTGGTGTAAAATATTTTCTTCAAATGCAACAACTTTGCAGAAGTCATGCTCAAAAATTTATTGAAAGATCATTTGAATATGAGAAGAAGAGATGGGACAAATCCCATAAAGAATACACTTTTAAAAAGGGCAATGAAGAGTTTATTTCTACAGTCCACTTCAATTTACAAGGTAATAACAAATTGAAAGACCCGTTTTTTGGCCCATTTGTTGTCAGAAGAATGGTTGGTGATAATGCAGTTGAAGTTATTTTGTATTCTCCATATAACAGAAAACATCCTGTTTTTCCAATATCTCTTTTGAAACCTTACACATCCAATAGTGATTTATTTCCAAAAAGGAGGAGAAGACCAAAGAAAACTCCAAATGAAATCACTGAAACAGCAGAAATTGAAAAGATTCTAAATGACAGAATAGTCACTGCTGAAAAAGGTACAGAATACTTATTGAGATTCAAGAATAAATCATCTTAATATGATTCTTGGATACCTGGGAAGGAGTTATCTAACCTCCCTATTTTACTAAAAAAGTATAAAAAGAAAAAATCATAGCATTTTTTTTATTGTTTTTTTTTAGAGTAAGGGAGTGTCAGCCAGGCTACTAGACTTACCAAGTAAAATAATTAATTATGTTACTGAGATGAAGCCATGCCTTTAAATCCTTATTAATAATTAATTATTTACTAATTACTTATGTATTACTTACAACTAACTAGCTAAGTACAATAAGTAATGTAAATAATTAATAAAAATAAGTAATTGTCACACACATTTTTACTCCCTAACACTGTGCTCAATAATACAGATTAGAGGGAATAAAAATAGTATTAAAAATATAAAAAATATAAAAAGAATAAACTTTTCAAATTCCTTTATTTAGATGTTGTTGAATCACCATTTTAAATCAAATTTTTTTGTACTTAATGTGAAGGACCAAGGGATTCTAAGTTTGATTTCAAATGAAATTCATACTTTTATTTACACACTATTTAGTATATCTTTTATTATTTCACATACACTCTTTATTTAGTTTCTTTTTCTCACACCCTTGTATCATGTGGTGTTAACTCTGTGTTTCTTATTTCTCACATGTTTGCCTATAAAAGGCCCTCTCTTTTTGATTTATGAGTTTTTTAGATCAATAAGCTTAAAAGTCTATTTGATAATAATAAAAAATGAAACCCTGTCTAATTAACACTTGTTAGAATGATTGAGCGGTTCTTCTGTGCAAAACAACTGGAATTCAACAATAAAGTTACACCAGAAACAATATTTTAAAAGTAAAAGTTTTAATGTTTTTATATTTTAATAAATTTTGAGAGCAGATACTGTCAGCCTAAATATCCTTAGGACTGAGTATTTCTTATGCTTAAAATAAGATAACCTTAATTAAATTAAACTTATATCTTAAAAATAAGGTTAAAAAATAATATATATTATTTTATTATATATATATATAATTATTATTCTATTATATAACTTATAATAGTTTAAATAGCTTATCCATGGCCTAATAATACTTATTAAGGTGTTAATGGAGTCATAATATACTTATCTTAAGTGATATGAAGTAATTATTGACATACATAAGCTTATATGTATACATAAATCTCATATTCAGTGAAATATGCAGTATATTATGTATATTTAGGTATATAAGTGGGTTTTAGCCCCTTAATAGCCTATAACCTTTGTTTTTCTGCTTATTTTAGGTCATATGGACAAAATCAGTGGACTCACTATGCCTACAGAAGCATAGACACCTATATCAGGCGCATACACCCAGTTTGGACAACTAAAATTACTTCCTTGGATGGTTATTCACGGATTTATGGGTTGGAAGGATATTTCTGGGTTAATGTGGATGCTTGGGGATGTTATTGGGGGATTGGACATTTTATTTGTTTCCTTTATATGCTTTTAGTTTCATTAAATCTCTTTTTGATTGTTTATTTTACTTGTTTCTTTATGGTATCCGCTTTTATCTGGATTTTTTATTTATGGTATGGATCTGTGTTATTATTAATAGTGATGGAGGGTCCTTACTGGAGGTCTGGGTGTTGAAACTGCTTTAAGTGGACTCCATGGGGAGGTGATGGGCCTACACAGTGCTGTAATTGCCGGGGATAGCAGTGACATCATCTGGATTGAAGGTCTGTGCACTCCAGTGGATTTGGGTATAAGTAAGGAGGGATTTTGACGGTTATTTATCATCATTCAATTACTACAACTCCAATAAACACTACTATACAATTATTAACATTTAGAAATATATTATAAAGCCACTATAAATTGATATTATCTTTATATAAGCTATAACTATATTTTATTCATCTATTTTCCACCACTAGCACGCATTTAAATCCAAGTATTGTGAGTTTTATTTGAGTATAACTATTTTATTAGTCTTCCCCTGAGGTTTAATCACTAAATCATATATCAATAAGTAGTAGGACCATAAATAAATACTATTATATCATACTCATATACTAGACTATGCTGACAGATACTATAAATGAGTCCCTGGAGTTGAGACCTTTCTAATTATACCCTATATGTTAATGTTCTAGAGTTTTTGAGTAAGATATTTAAAGTGTTATGTAAAATTGTTATTTTTTAGGGGTATTATAAGTGATTAATTAATTTTTTGACAAAAGAAAAATATGAATAATGGCTGTTATAATTATCTCTTCTCTCTCTTCTCCCCCTTGAATAATTTCGAGTTTACTGCCTTTTATGCATAATAATCAGTCAAGTGCTCTTTTTCCCTCTGAAGTTCAGCCAGAGCTCTTCTGGAACTCATCCAGACCTCCAGACTCAATTAAAAACCTTAAATCTATAATAAAAATCTAGAAAAATTAAAATTAATAGAGCTACTTTTCCTTAACATTCCTAACTATTTTTTGTAGTCTGCGCAGCTCTATTTACCCTATAAATAATTCATTAAAGTTAAGTAATTTTTGAAAAACATAAATAATTTAATAAATCTTTAAAAATCAACTAAAAAGATAAGAAAAATAGTAAAAATTCAAGGAAAATTCTCAAAGGTTCTTGAGCTTCTTTACTTTCATTAAATTTAAATTTGCGGCCGTGAAAAAATCATATGACCTGTGAAATTAATAAATCTGACCAAACATTCATATCTTGGCTTTTTCAACTTCATTTTTTGTTTTATAATAAAATATTTAAAATTAATCCGGCTTCTCCGATCACCTTCCAATTACCAGTAAGTATTCTAAATAGAATTTTAGAGCCATACTAAGATTTGGAATGCCACATAATCCCTCCAATGAAGAATGTCCTCATTCTTTGAATTTTGCATGTTTGATCAATCTATAATCCTACTTTTATCTTCTCTATATTCATCTCTTCTTCATTTCTTCAACATCCCACCCCAACTACATAATATTATTTCTATTTTTATAAGTACTTTCATAAGTATGAAAGATCTTGCTGTAAAATGCGACCTCTGCAAGAAATATGAAGTCCCTTGCTTGATGTCCTTTCCAAATCCTCCTGGAAGAACCGCTTGTGATCTCTGTCATTCAAAAATGTTAAATGCGTCTGGACAACTTCTAAACCATCTTTCAATCCTATTTCTGACCCATCTACTGCTCAAGCTTCTAACTTATCTAAGAAAATATGTGCAAAGGTACCTGTATTCTGGAAAAGGATCAAGGCTAAAACTAAACCACCATCTCCAACTTCATCTCTAATCCCTCCTTCTCAAGATCTTTCACCCATACGTCCAGTTTCTCCTTTTTCATTTTCCCAGACTTTTATTCCTGGGGCCCAAAGTAAGCCTTTAAATAATTATTTTTCTATTCATGCTAATCCCAACAATTCCTTTCCATCCTTTAGGTATGAAAATCACCAACTCTGATGATGTAGGTTGAGTCAAAATGGACTATATAAATCATTATTCTAAATTTCATAGATATCTTTTTCTTGACTTTACTGATGATATAAAGAGAAATATTTTATCCTACTTTCAAGACACTCCTGCCAATAATCATGAAGATTTAATGAAGAGAAGATTTTTAATGCAGAGTTTTGATGATGATGTAGAAAAATTTCAGCAAAATTATTTGTTTTAATCTTATATTTTAGTGCTTTAGTAAACATGAATCCTGATCTTTTCTTAATATTAAATTGTTTTATATCAATTTCTTCATAAATTTTCATTTTGAAATAAAATCTATTTGCCTCGTGATTCTTTCAACTACTGAGAGTAAGGTTTGAATCCCTTCAGACTCCCCTATACCAGTCTCTACTCATATGCATTAAGAGAGTAGGATCCACACCTACTGAGCTGAATACTTGATTCCATTCTCATCAAATGTGCCAAATACTCCTGATTTCATTCTCTTTGATTGAGCCAAATACTTGATCCAATTCTTTCCATGAGGTCCCCCAAGCTTCATACCATTTAGCCTATTCAAGGCACACTACTTTTCCAACTACCATATCCTCCTTCAAAAATTTCATCATCACAACATTCAAATAGACCACCTTTTAATAATTCATCTTTTAAATAATAATAATCACCATATTTTCACCATGTTTAGCACCATAATCATCATTCTTCATCCATAATTTCATCATCCATCACCTCCACAATATTAACCACTACATTTTCCAAATCAAACATACACCCTTTTTTCAAAATTTGAGTACCAGTGATAAATAAAATAATTTGTTGATTCTTAATTGAATAGCCTTCATAAAAAAATTTTCATTACCAGTTTAGATGTCTTGGTGGACAGTGATAAATTAAAATGAGTGCATAGAGTTGCATAGAATATTCCAGTTTAAGGTCATGGGGGACCCATCTTGTAAATCTCGTTTAAATTGTCCAAATAACAATTGAATTGCCAGTTTAATGTCATAGAGGACAATAAATGAGTTATTTTTCAGTTTAGGGTCATGGTGTACCAAAGAATGATAAGCTTGCCAGTTTAAGGTCATGGTGGACCAAACTTTTGATCAATTCCAAAATTCTTTTCTATCCAGAGTCCAATATCTTTCCACCAGTTCCTTTTCTCCCAATTTTCAGGCCATTATCCAGTGTTTCCATCCAATTTTTAATCCTATCAATATGACTCCATCCAACTATGTTGCTTCTCCTGATCAAGCTTGAAATTACTGCTGTTTCACCCATCAAGAATGTGTTTATACCTTCAACCCTAAGAAACACACCTATAACAGAGCTTTTTCTGCCTGCTTCATTAAGAGAAGAAAATGCTCCAGCTTAAAATATGGATCCCTGCAAATTCCTGCTACCTCTTTTGCCTCCTTCTGTAGTCCCATTCCAAAACCATCAACTCCTCCTATTCCTTCTACTTCCAACAATCCAACACCATTTACCCCCTCTGCCTATCTAAACTTCTCTCCTGACCAAAACACACTGGGTCCAGCTGCTCCTTCTCTTAAGTCTAGGCTTGCTTCTAATCCTCCCAGGACTCCAATCACTCAAAGAGCCATGAGAAAACTCCTTCAATTAAACCATCCTTGGATCATTCCACTTCATCTTCTATCCAAACTCCTAGCCCCGTTATGGTAAGGTAAACTCTTACAGTCGCCTTGCTGTAAGCAGAATCCGGAGGAGATATGTGGATTTAGCCGAAAACCCCGTCCTTCCAATAAAAATAACAAAATGGGAATTCTAAATCACTAAGCTAACCAATCTACTTAGATCTGATTGATAAAAATAATGAAACTCTAAAATAATTATTGCTTATTGAGATTTGAATAAAAGTGGCTGTTGATAAAGAAATACTGATAACAACAATTAAGGTGTACCAGTGAAAGATCTGTAAAGATTGACTTTTATGTTTTTATAATAATTTGAATTTTTATGAGACAGCAATAATCAAGTCCCAGCGACGAAGACCTTTCTAAAGATACCCTGTATGAAGTGTGATTTAAATTGTTGAATAGTATTTCTAAAATGTTAAATATAAAAATATAAAGTTATAAGGGTATTACAAATTTATTTAATTTGTTGAGTAATAAAAAATGAGACCGTGGTGGTCAATGATTAAGCTGTATGATGTGTCCCCCCCCTCAATTTCGAGTTTGAGAAGTGCTTAAGTATTCCTTGTCACGTGCCTAAGTTTTCCCCTCCAGAGCTCTTCCAGAGTCAATCCGGAGTCCGTACGGAGTCCGTACGGAGTCAAAGCGGAGTCCGTACAGAGTCCGTACGGAGTCGAAACGGAGTCCGTTCGGACTTCCGGACTCAATTTAGAACCTTAAAACTATAATAAAAAATCTAGAAAAATTACACATAATAGAGCTACTTCCCATTTACATACCAAACTAATTTTCGTAGTCTGCGCAGCTCTAATTACCCCGTGAAAATTCATCAAAGTTAAGTAATTTTTGAAAACGTAAATATTTCTATAAAACTTTAAAATTCATTTAAAAATTTAAAAAAAATAGTAAAAATTCTGGGAAAATTTCCCAAGGTTCATGAGTGACTTGACTTGATACTTATAAATTTTTTAGACCATAAAAATAAGTTTTCTCCGTAAAATAAATTGTATTTGTGTAGGCATTCGCTCGTGACCAATTTCTTCATATTTAAAACTCCAATAAATTAAATAAAACCCTTTTATAAAAAAAATAATAACGCCAATCTTGCACGCCGTAATAACTCCATTTACGTACTTAGGTTCCGTACTAAACTTTAGGCTACCACATCCTCCCTCCAATCGAGAATGTCCCCATTCTTAAAACTTTGCATAAGTGGTTGATCACAATATTCATCTTTAACCTTCAACCACCATCTTCTTTAATCAACTATAAAATTCATCTTCATCAATATGTCTTCCAAAGAACTTGTCGCTCCATGTGAACTCTGCGCTCAATACCAGGTACCTTGTTTAATGTCCAACCCTAATCTTCCTGGCAGAACAGCTTGCGACTTATGCCGTGTAAAAAAAGTCAAATGCAACCGGCCAATAGTTCCTTCTAAAACAAACGTATATTTAGGACCAGCAGCTCTCCCTGATCCCTCAACTTCTAAAAAGCGATCCAAAATTCCTGTCTTCTTAAAACGAATAAGATCAAAAACAGCTTCAAAAGTTCAATCTTCATCAGCGGATCCCGGCCTAATTTTGCCTTCACAAGATCCTAATCCTATAACGCCAGTACCCCCAACTAAATTTGCTGAGACTATGTTTCCTGGCTCTAAATGTAAGACCCTATTTATCTTACTAAAAAAAACTTTTAATCAAAATTGACTAAACCTATGACTTAATAACATATTTGAACTTCTAGCTGTCGAAATAACCAACACTGATGATGTTGGTAGAGTGAAGAAGGACTATATCAATCATTACCCAAATTTTCATCGCTATCTTTTTCTTGACTTTACTAATGAGTTGAAACGAAAAATGCTGGCCTATTTTCAAGAAACTCCAGCTAATAACCATGAAGACCTCATGAAAAGAAGAATTTTAATGCAAAGCTTTGATAATGATGTTGAACAATTTCAAAGAAATTATCTTTTCTAACAGTATAACTTGATAAAATTTTGTTTTTGCTTGGTCTTCTTAAACTTTCAACATAAATGATGTTTTCTTTCTTCTCTGGCTTGATATAAAATAAAATAAAATAAATCTTGTGATGATTCCACTACTGAGAGCAAGGTTTGAATCCCTTCAGACTCCCATATACCAGTCTTCCTTCTTGTCACAGCATTGAGAGAGTGGATCTTCCTATGAGCCGAATACTCCTGATTCCAACCTCATAGGGCCCCCCACTGAGCCGAATTCTATGATTCCAATCTCGCCATAAGGTCCTCCAAGATTCACACCAAAAAAAATGGCCTAACTATGAGGCACTAAAAAAAATCATTCCCTAAAATCCAACTACCATCCTAACTTCTGATTCCTTCATCACAATTTTCAAACTTTGCTATACAGCAAACCCATAAAATACTTTTGCCAGGCTTCCAATAATAATATTAACTTTAGACCATGTTAAAGCGCCACAAATTTCACCTAATTAACCATTATGCTTTCCTTAGCATCATCACCACCTAAAATTTTAGCCTCCTAAAGCTTATCAACACCCAATTCCAGAAATAATTAAATAACCAGTTTAGAGTCTTAGTGGACAGTGATAAATTAAAAGATTGAATTGAGTTATCCAAACAAGATTGACATTCCAGTTTAAAGTCTTGGTGAACCAAACATATAATCGATTGCCAGTTTATGGTCTTGGTGGACCAAAGATTGTTTAGGTGCATAAATAACTTGATAAATTCCTAAGTAAGGCCTAGGCTTGACCAAAGATTGAATAAATTTGATAATCCAGTTTAATGTCATAGTGGACCAAACATTTGATCGACAAGTAATCCAGTATATGGCCATAGTGGTCCAATGAATGTTGAATTATCCTGCAGATATTAATTTTCCAGTTTAAAGTCATAGTGGACTAAACAATGAATGAACTATCAGTTTAAAGTCATGGTGGACCAAACATTTAATCGATAAGAAATCCAGTTTAAGGTCATGGTGGACCCAACAGCTTGATAACAGTCCAGTTTAAGGTCTTGATGGACCTAACATTTGATAACACTCCAGTTTAAGGTCTTGGTGGACCTAACATTTGATTTTTTAAAAAAAATCCGTCTCCGAAAATATCCATAAAATCTTGAAAATCCTTGAAATTCAGTTTAAAGTCTTGAAGGACTAACAGCTCCATTATAAAATCTTTAATGAAAGTCTTGAAAATTAGCCAGTTTAAAGTCTTGGAGGACTAAAAGATCCAAAATACGTATAAAAAACCTTAAGGAATGTCTTGAACAGTAGCCAGTTTAAAGTCTTGGAGGACTAACAGCTCCAAAATTCGTATAAAAACCTTAAGGAAAGTCTTGAACAGTAGCCAGTTTAAAGTCTTGGAGGACTAACAGATCCAAAATATGTATAAAAAACCTTAAAGAACGTCTTGAAAAGTAGCCAGTTTAAAGTCTTGGAGGACTAACAGCTGTCTTGAAGTAAAATCCCATAGGTATTGAGCTCCCCTAGACCCTGTTTCCTGTCTAAACTAAATGAATAAAAGTAAAAAGAATGAAAACTAAAAAATAAAACTGAGAAATATAATAATTTTGATTTAATTAATTAATTTATTTTATTTTATTATTTTTTTTTATTTATTTTATTATTTTATTTTTATTTATTTATTTTATTTTTATTATTTTTTTTATTTTTTATTTTATTTTTTTTTTATTTTATTTTTATTTTTTTTTTAATTTAATTTTAATTTTTTTTTTTTTTTTTTTTTTTGTTATTTTAAAATAAAAGAGTTTTAAAAAAATAGTTTTGAAATAAAAGTTAAAATTTAATTTTTAAAGAAAGATAAACGAATGTGAAAAGAAAGATAAAAAAGTAATAAAAAAAAATTTCAAAATAAAATTATAAAAGATGCCCCCCGGCCATTTGATGAGCCGTACCCTCGACATCATACCCACATCCAAGTGCAACTTGATGTGGTTACACAATTTTGAGAAATTGAAAGAAAAAAAATAAATGAAAGTTTTTAGAAGATAATTTTTATAATGATGATCACTGGGTGGGCTCCCTCCAATTTATAAAAATGATTAGAGACCACCAGTGAGCATCACCTTTACAATAATTCATAATATATATTAAAGAAAAGAAATCACAATCTAACATAAAAAAAATCAAAAACAAAATAAAAAATCTTGAATCCGGCGTTGAGAGCGGTGTCTCTTGATTTGTTCCAGTTTATAGTCTTAGTGGACTTCCTAAAATCAAAAGACAAAGCCAGGATTCAACTAGAAACAGGGAAAATTTTGGAAACGAACATTATGGGGTAATTGTGTATAGAGCAGCCAGCCCATCAATTACCCCCACACTTGCCAATATTAAATTAAGAAGGTTCCCCTGTGAACACTTCTTCCAATAAATTTTAAAAAAGTTTTCCAACACTATCTTCACCCATATTTTAAGAATTTTAAATTTTGAAAATTTTCAATTAAGGTTTTCTCGTATTTCGTTATGTTTCATCACAGTTTCGTTGCCCATATGCAGTGTAACGATAGTAAAGTATTTTTTATAAAAATAAGAAGATAGTTTATACTCGTTGCGGAGGAATCCATAAAATTTCGTAGATATCATAGTTTATCCTCGTTGCGGAGGTATCCATAAAATTTGATAAATGTCATTAAAATTGTAGTTTATCCTCATTTCGGAGTTAATAAAATTTAAGAAATTTCATAGTTTATCCTCATTGCGGAGGAATCCATAAAGTTTCATTGATATCATAGTTTATCCTCATTTCAGAGGTATAAAATTTAAGAAATTTCATAGTTTATCCTCATTGCGGAGGAATCCGTAAAATTTCATTGATATCATAGTTTATCCTCATTTCGGAGGTATAAAATTTAAGAAATTTCATAGTTTATCCTCATTGCGGAGGAAGACTTCAGCACTCCTGGTGCCTCTAGGATAGAACCGTTTCACTTGATCAGCCGCTACCCTCTTCTTCAATACAACTCCATCCAACTCTTCTAGCACATATGAACCGCCGGAAACTTGCTCCTTGATTTTATACGGTCCATTCCACCTATCTGCAAACATTTTTCCCCACTGACTTTCCAAACTCCTATTATACACCAGGACCATATCACCTGGGTTCAAAGGTTTCCTTAATCGATGTGCCAACCGCTCATCCCAATATCTGACTGATTGATTTCGGATCTTCATCATCCGCGAATATGCCTTTTCTAAATATTCTTCTTTCTTTTCTAGTTGCATCATTCTTGCACACAATAATTCTTCAGTAGTTTTGACCGTGTCCCAGTCAACTCCCAGATATGATTCAGCTTCTAAATCAACCGGTAAAACTGCTTTCTGTCCAAAAACAAGTTCATAAGGTGAAAATCCGGTCGTCCTTTTGGCAGTGATTCGATCAGCAAATAAAACTAAAGGTAAATAGTGCCTCCACTTTTCGGCACTTGTCCCACACATTTTAACTAAAGCATCCTTAATAACTTGATGCCCTCTTTCAACCATGCCTTCAGCTTCAGGATAATATGGGGTTGCTACCCTAACCTTTGATCCAACTTTCAATACGGCCTCTTTAAACTCTGTCCCAAATTCAGAGCCTCCATCTACCGTTACCAACTTCATCACCCCATACCTATATACCCAATTATTCAAAAAAAATTCTGCCACATTTTTGGAAGTTAAATTAATAAGAGGCGCTGCCTTTACCCAACCAGATAAATCATCTCTGGCCACAATTAAATATTTATACCGCCCCTCTTTTATATGAACGGCATCTAAACTAACTCTTCCAAAGAGCGTATATTCACCGGTCGCGCGTCCAGGTTCTTTTGGCCTTAAATAACTTCGTCTTTGACATTCTTCGCATGACTGAACCCACTGTTTAACAGCCATCTTCATGCCAGGCCACCAAAATCGATCAGAAATTCTTCTAAACGTTTCTCCAATGCCTCTATGCCCGAGATCTTCATGCAGTGATTTCAAAACTAATTCTTGCCCCTTCTGTTGAGTTATAACTACTTGAGGATTTGGATACCTCCTCCTCATTAAACGTCGACCAGATAGGTAAAACGTAGATGACTTCCTCTTGATAGCCACCCATTCATCGTCTTCACAATCTTCTGGCCTCTCTAAAGTCAACAAATATTTGACTAACAAAAAATAAAAACCAGTCTGACCCCAGACTTCATCTTGAAAATCGATTAATATAACATCAATAGGCACTTCTCTATCACCAATATCACCTGCACATGAATGAGCCAATAATCGTTGACCCCTAAATAAATCTTTAATCGAGCTATGTCGACGTTTTTCTTCTGAACCTTTGGATCCTTCGAAAACCGCATTTGAAAATACCTCTTTCTCTTTATCCACCCTTTTATTTAAATTCTCTAATTCTCCAACATATACACCATTCCTTAATTTACTACTATCCCACACTACCAATCCATTTTCCTCTACATACACCACATCTTCTTCTACCTCCTCTCTGCCGAATTTATCTACATCTTTTTCAACACCTTTTTTAACATAAAAACTATTTTCCAGTTTATCCTCTTGGTGGAGGTCATCATCACCATAATCTAAACACAATAGTCCTGCCAGTTTAACCTCATGGGGGAGGTATGGAAAGTCTTCAGCTCCTTTAGTGCTGGCTTTGATAATAGGTATATCTTCATCGAACTCTTCTGAGTCTGAATCTTCTTCAGTGGGTGGTCTCCTTGATAAACCATCTGGAATAGTAAAAGTTTTGCCAGGCTTATGAACTAAATCAAACGAAAAATGTTGAATAAAAGCTACCCATCTCGTCATGGGTGCGTTCGGTAAACTTGGGGAATTAATCATCTGGATTAACGATTTCGCATCCACTTGCAACTCAAAATGTTGCCCCCACAAAATATGCTGAAGTTTCTTCAGTATTTTCGCCACACCACATAATTCCAATTTTGGTTGAGAATATCTTGATTCGACCTCAGTAAATACTACAGATTCATACCTAACTGGCCTGACGTAACCAGCTTTATCCATCTGAGACAAAACCGCCCCAGCTGCCACCTGACTTGAATCAACTGCTAAATAAATTCTGCCAGCATCTTTTCCATAATCCAACTTGTGCAGGACTAAATCCTTCCCTACAACCTCCTTCAACTTCACAAACGCCTTCTCACACTCTTCATCCCACTCCCAGTCTGCATCCTTTCTCGTTAACCGTCTCAATGGAGCTGCCAATGAAGAAAAGTCCTTGATAAACATTCTAACATATACACAAACGCCTAAAAACCCTCTAACTTCGGTCGTATTCTTGGGTCTTGGCCAGGACTGAATTTTGTTAACTTTCTTCTTGGACATAATCCTACCCTCTCTACATACCACATGGCCTAATATTTCTAAGGCTGGCACACAACATGAAAATTTTGAACCTGAAATAGTTAAACCAGCCTCTTCAATTCGAAACAAGATTCTTTCTAAAGTAATTGCAAACTCCCAAATGAATTTGCGTATCCCGGGATTCTCTTCCAACACCTGGTTATCATAGTCGGTTGTTGGTCCCTTAATTCCTCCATCATCTATAAAGATTCCAGCATATTGTGGAATTTCGTCTTGAAGGATCCAAGCCATCTGAGCTTGATAAACTGCAACCGAATTTGTTGCTCCTTGAGGTAATCTTGTTAACTGTAAACGTCCAAGTGGCGTATCGAATGTAGTGAGAGGCCTTGAGTCCGGATGTAACTCTCTCTCATCATATCCACCCATAATATCTCCCAAACCATAGCACACTCTCCCTGCAAACGCTTCCACAAACTCCTCAGCACTAGGTGGTATCCCAGCATCCTTTATTGTAACCCTATTTAATTCCCTAAGATCATGAACAATTCTAAGCTTGCCATTCGGTTTCTTGATACAAAATACCGGACTAGAATAACTTGATGTTGATTGCTCATACAGTCCAGTGCGTATCCGTTCTCTGACAACTTCGATATAAGCTTCTTTCAATGCAGCTGGAATAGGAATCGGTTTCTGCTGCCACGGTTCATGACATACCACAGGAATCTTGTAAGGCTCCCCATAGGAATGCTTCAACACACCCCTCTCCTCTTCTTCAAAAGCAATGGCCTTCTCTCGTTTGACCATCACATCCAACAACAACTTCTCCTCTTCTCCAGACAACCAACCATCAGGTCCAAAATTAACAACACCCAGTCTCTCAAAAGTGATTCTTGACGTCTCAGAAAATTCAGGCGGATTCTTTACCAAGGGACTTTCATAAGGATCTCTTGATAACCTTGGTCTTCTCAAAGGTGGATTTAATTCAGCAGGTAGCGGTTCATTAATAGGTCGAACTTTATTTTCTACCTTCTTATATTTGGCTGCATCCACATCTAAATAAACTTGAGGTAAAACATCGCCATTAAAACTTTCATTAAATGAATCTTCTTCATCGTCAGAATCGGAATAAGAAAAATTAGAAAAATATTTTATTTCATTTTTAAATTTTACCCTTTTCTCCTTTCCCTCGTCTAATTTATAAACAGATTTTCCAACACCTTTGCTTCCCTTATCCAACAGTAAATCACCCGTAAAGAAAGTTGGCAGTTTAACCTCTTGCTGGAGGACCGGAATTGAATTTTCACAAAAATTATTTTTTTGGGTTTTAATTATACTGAGATTTTTTATTGGATTTTGATGTGATATTTGCAGTTTACCCTCTTGCTGGAGGTCCGTAATAGAAGGAGATAATTGCAGTTTAACCTCTTGCTGGAGGCCCCGAATAATATTTTCACATAAGTTATTTTTTTGTGTTTTACTTATACTGAGATTTTTAATCGAGTTTTGATGTAATTTTTGCAGTTTACCCTCTTGCTGGAGGCCCAAAATAGAAGGAGATACTTGCAGTTTAACCTCTTGCTGGAGGTCTGGAATAACCTTTTCACAAAAATTATTTTTTTGTGTTTTAATTATACTAAGATTTTTAATCGGGTTTTGATAAGATTTTCGCAGTTTACCCTCTTGCTGGAGGTCCAAAATAGAAGGAGATAATTGCAGTTTAACCTCTTGCTGGAGGCCCCGAATGACATTTTCACATAAGTTATTTTTTTGTGTTTTACTTATACTGAGATTTTTAATCGAGTTTTGATGTAATTTTTGCAGTTTACCCTCTTGCTGGAGGCCCAAAATAGAAGGAGATACTTGCAGTTTAACCTCTTGCTGGAGGTCTTGAATAACCTTTTCACAAAAATTATTTTTTTGTGTTTTAATTATACTAAGATTTTTAATCGGGTTTTGATAAGATTTTCGCAGTTTACCCTCTTGCTGGAGGGCATAAAACATACCCTTCCAATTTTTATCCAACCTAATTTGGCCCATTTTGCCTTTTTCACCGTTTTTAAATTTAATAGAAAAACCGGGTAAATCCAATAAACATATAGAAAAGTCCAAAACGTATTTGCACTCCAAAGTAATATTAACAGAAAATAATTGAGAATCCACTTGAATTATCTCCAAGTGAGCTGACCTATTGCAATCCGGGATCTCATCCTGAGGAGAGATTACAACATTAGAGCGATCAGCCCCTGCTACCCCAAAAAATGAGGGCATCCATCCCTTTCCAACAAACATAATTCACCAGAAGCCGTCCGTTTAATATGCCGCTTCTTGGTGCAAACACAACACTGGCACAGAGTAGTAATCCCTGGCCGTGTTTCCCAACCTTCATCTCCAGGAGGCGCTAACCGCATATGTAACCTCCGCATATCTTCACCAGTGATCTCCAAACTAATCCCCATGCCAGCTTGATACCCTATCCTGGCCTCAAAATCCATCAAAAAAGGACCACCAAGAACAGTTTTGACTGCTCCTCTGGCCACATAAAAGTGAACCTTACCAACAGATCCACCAATGCCTAACCTGACATGCTCAGCAGTACCCATCAGCTCTGTTGCATGCCCTCCAATACCTCTGAGGTTTCCCCCAGTTCCACTTTTAATTGGCAAGCCTATACTCGTCGCTTGCTCAAATGAAATTAAATTAATTTGAGACCCTGAATCGACCAAGGCCTTTACTTCTTTACCATTAAGAGTTACCACCAGGTAACCCAGGGGAGCGGAAAAATGTGTATCTACATCTTCCCCAAACTTTTCAGCATTTTCACAAATATATTCCACCTCTCCAGTGGAAACCCGACGCCTCGTCAAATGCTTCTTTTGCTTTTCAGCAAGCGCCGGACTAATCGTAAATAACTCCCCTAAAGATAAGGGAATCTGAAGTTGATTCACCCTATTCAAAACTGCGTCCATCGCATTAGCTTGACCAGAAACTACTGGCCGCTCATACTGGACCTTTGATTTAACAACCTTGGCCCTGGGTACCTCTTGAGGTCCAACCGAGCCATCTTCACCCCCCATTATAACATCTTCACTTTCTATAACCCTAACTCCGTCACCAGCTTCTTGCACTAATCCTGATCCATCGCTAGTCCTTCTTACTCCCTCCATTGGGATGGGACCGCTAAAACTTGGTCTGGGTAGAGACGCCAACGGTACGTCCTCCTCAGAATCCGAATCATCCTCTGGCATAGGCTCACCATTTAAATCAAACTTGCCATAACTAGGGGGCCCCATATCAGCAATCCCCTTCTGCATTTTATATAATTTGTCCTTAGAGTAAGGGTTCAATTTGTTGGCAGCAGTTTGAGCACTAGAAATCTTGTCCTTAGAGTAAGGGTTCACTTTGTTATTGGCCTTGCCAGGATTAGCCCTCAATTGGCTCTGAATGCTACTTTTCGCCTTAGTAGCAGCTGCTCTTCTAGCAGCATTAACATCATATTCGCCAGCCATACAGCTACCCTCCACCTGGGCAACCGTCGCCAGCTCTAAACCACCAAAAGAAGTAGAGAACGTGGCTTTACTGACCTCTTTCTCCTTGACCTTGTCAGCTTTACCACCATTACCGTTACCATTTTTGCCACCCTTGGCATTAACATCTTCATCTGTCACCTCTTCAAATCTGGCTCTCCTTTCAGCCGTTAAACTTCTTCTGACCAAATCAGAAGGAGACTGTCCATCACTGGGCTTGATGAACGAACCATCGGGAAATTTATAAACTTTACCATCGAATAAAACTCGCCCAGCATCCATATCCTTATCAAGAGCAAAACAAACTGTTGCTCTGTGACCCCTCCTATTACAATAGGAGCACACCTTTGGCTCATCATAGCCACCTCTATATCCATTACTACCATTCCCACCATTTCTCCCATTGCCTGGAAAGCGGTTACCATTGTTATTGCCATTATAATTTCGACGTTCATAACCTCTGGACTGATAAGAAGTTGACGTCGACGAAGAAGCGATTGGGGCCTTATTGGCCTTCTGTGTTTCTTGAACAAATATTTTTAACTGTTTAGTTAAATCGGCCAAATGATTGACCATCTTATTATCTACATTACCCTCAACTTTAGCAGCAGGTAATCCCATTTGAGCCTTCTTGGCCTCCTGGGCTTTGACCATAATATCGTTGTTTTCGGCCAAAACTTCGCTAACCTTGCTAACATATTGAGTGCATGACTCTTGATATTTGTCCAACGCCAATAACTTGAGATGGGCCTGAATGTTCTCTTTGATAACCTCCAGAGCCGGCAGTTTCTGCTCACCATTAGGCAGTTCCTTTATCAAATCTTTTCTTGAAAGATCCTTCAAGACGTCCATACGAATATCCCTGCTGCATGCTGACCAAAACAAATCTTTTGCTTGGTTCTCATGCACTAACTCGTCCACCAGTATGAGATATTCCACCACTTCATCAAACTGAACACAGAGCTTTTTGAAGTCAGCCATAGAAGAAACACCACCTTTTGCTTGCCAGTCTCCAACAATTTTATTGAGGTCCATCATAGTAAACCTAACACCCCATCTATCAACCATAGCTTTAGAAAGCTTAACCCAATCCTTGTCCTTGAATGCCTGCATAGCAATAACCTCTTTTTCCACCTCCCTATCGGCAATAAAAAATCTAACTTGCTTCACCATATCCACATGGGAAGCACCATCAACAGCAGCAGCAGCTTCATACCTGCTAATGAACCATTTAACCTCCTCCCCATCAAACTTTGGGCCATCCCAAGAAACAATTCTAACTGAGGGAGTAAGAGGGTTAGAAGATCCAGAAGCAACAGCAGAAGAAGACATCCCAATAAGTAATGAAAAGCGTTAACAATCAATAAAATAACAAGCCTCTTGCAGGCCAATAACAAAAATCCAATTAGAGTTCCAGAAAATAAGCCTCTTGCAGGCTAATAACGTTCTTGATCCAAGTAAGTCTTTAAAGAAAGCTAGAGAAATCGAACCCCACGTTGGGCGCCAACTATGGTAAGGTAAACTCTTACAGTCGCCTTGCTGTAAGCAGAATCCGGAGGAGATATGTGGATTTAGCCGAAAACCCCGTCCTTCCAATAAAAATAACAAAATGGGAATTCTAAATCACTAAGCTAACCAATCTACTTAGATCTGATTGATAAAAATAATGAAACTCTAAAATAATTATCGCTTATTGAGATTTGAATAAAAGTGGATGTTGATAAAGAAATACTGATAACAACAATTAAGGTGTACCAGTGAAAGATCTGTAAAGATTGACTTTTATGTTTTTATAATAATTTGAATTTTTATGAGACAGCAATAATCAAGTCCCAGCGACGAAGACCTTTCTAAAGATACCCTGTATGAAGTGTGATTTAAATTGTTGAATAGTATTTCTAAAATGTTAAATATAAAAATATAAAGTTATAAGGGTATTACAAATTTATTTAATTTGTTGAGTAATAAAAAATGAGACCGTGGTGGTCAATGATTAAGCTGTATGATGTGTCCCCCCCCTCAATTTCGAGTTTGAGAAGTGCTTAAGTATTCCTTGTCACGTGCCTAAGTTTTCCCCTCCAGAGCTCTTCCAGAGTCAATCCGGAGTCCGTACGGAGTCCGTACGGAGTCAAAGCGGAGTCCGTACAGAGTCCGTACGGAGTCGAAACGGAGTCCGTTCGGACTTCCGGACTCAATTTAGAACCTTAAAACTATAATAAAAATCTAGAAAAATTACACATAATAGAGCTACTTCCCCTTTACATACCAAACTAATTTTCGTAGTCTGCGCAGCTCTAATTACCCCGTGAAAATTCATCAAAGTTAAGTAATTTTTGAAAACGTAAATATTTCTATAAAACTTTAAAATTCATTTAAAAATTTAAAAAAATAGTAAAAATTCTGGGAAAATTTCCCAAGGTTCATGAGTGACTTGACTTGATACTTATAAATTTTTTAGACCATAAAAATAAGTTTTCTCCGTAAAATAAATTGTATTTGTGTAGGCATTCACTCGTGACCAATTTCTTCATATTTAAAACTCCAATAAATTAAATAAAACCCTTTTATAAAAAAAATAATAACGCCAATCTTGCACGCCGTAATAACTCCATTTACGTACTTAGGTTCCGTACTAAACTTTAGGCTACCACACCGTAAAAATTAACAAGCCCAAAAGATCTAGAACCAACAGCCTTTCTTCTTCTCCTATCTCCAAAAAATCCTCTAAAAGACCCAGATCCAATACCAAACCTCCTTCAAAAATTATCAACCCCTTAACATCTCTAAAAAAACCAATTCCTATGCCCATTAATCCTTTTAGACTTGATGTTGATAGTGTTGATAGCAGTTAGTATCCCTTTTATCTTGATTAGACCATAATTAAAAAAATTGACTCTTGCTCCATAATTCCAGTTTCCAATGCTCACCCATCCATTCATCAGCGTATGAGCTTCCTTTACCTGGTCCTAGTTGTCCCCAGGTCCCTATTCATCTAGTTGGACATCACCTTTCACCTAATTTCAATAATATTTAAACTTATTTTCACCATTATCCTCCTTCTGATCAAACTGAGGTATGGTTCAGAGAGCAAATTTTGAGGGATCAACTAAAAATAGCCAACTGCCTTCGAATTTCACAATACCAAAAAATTGATTCAGCTACCCGGATAATTGACGATTCAGCTCCAAATTCTTCAGATAGAGCTCCTTCCAATAATGATTTTTCTTAAATGTGATTTATTCCAGTTAACTAGCCATTCTGAATGGAATATAAAATGAAACACATAAAAAAGAAATATACACTAAAAAACTACTCTAATTTAAATTTTTATTTATTATTATTTTATTATATATATATATATATATATTTTGAATGATGAAAATAAAAAAAGTTATAAAAGATTGTTATGAAATATAAAATTTATAAAATTTAAGGAATTAATTTTTGTTTTAAAATAAAAAATGATAAAGAATTTGAAATATAAAATTTAAAAGATGCCCCCTGACCAATTGATGAGCCATACCCTCGACATCATACCCACATCCAAGTGCAACTTGATGTGGTTACACTATTTTGAGAAATTGAAAATACAAAAATAATAAATGAAAGTTTAGGAAAATAAAATTTTATGATAATGATCACCGGGTGGGCTCCCTCCAATTTGTAAAAATGATTAGAGACCGCCAGTGATCATCACCCCTAACAAAATTTTATAGTATTATAAAAATTAAAATGAACAAAACACGTATATTGTTTAAAAAATTTAACATAAAATAAATAACATAAACAAAAATAAATAAATAAAAAAAGAATCTTGAATCCGGCATGAAGAGCAGTGTCTTTTTGTTCATTCCAGTTTATAGTATTAGCAGAATTCCTATAGATCAAAAACAAACCTAGGATTCAACAAGAAACAGGAAAAAATTGGTAACAAACATTGTGGGGTAATTGTGTATAGAGCAGCCAGCCCATCAATTACCCCCAAACTTGTCAATATTTAATTCAGAAGATTCCCCTGTGAGCACTTCTACCAAAAAAAAAATTATCAATCCAACATATATCTTCCCCGTAATTTTTGTCGCTTTTAAGAGTTTTAAGAATTTTCAAACAAATGTCTTCATAAATGTCGTAATATTTCATTAACGGTTTTGTCTCCCATACAATAGTAATACAACAGTAATATTTTTAATAAGAAATTAGTTTATCCTCATTCCGGAGTTTCACCTTCAAACAATTGTAAAAATGGTTTACCCTCATTTTAGATTTTCACCTTCAAACAATTGTAGAAATAGTTTACACTCATTTTGGAGTTAACTTTCAGCACTCCTGGTGCCCCTAGGATAGAATTGTTTGACTTTATTGGCCACTACCCTCCTCTTTAAAACTACTCCATCCAATTCTTCCAGAACATATGAACAGCCAGACACCTATTCTCTGACTTTATAAGGTCCATTCCACCTATTTGCAAACATCCTCCCCCACTGGCTTTCCAAACTCCTATTATACACCAAAACCATATCTCCAGTATTCAAAGGTTTCTTAAGCCTGTGTGCCAATCTTTCATCACAATAACTTACTGACTGATTTCTGATTTTAATCATTCTAAAATATGCCTTTTCTAAGTATTCTTCTTTCTTCTCCAGCTTCATCATTCTTGCATATAACAATTCTTCAGTAGTGTAAAAAATATCCCAATCTACTCCAAAATATGATTCAGCCTCTAAATTAACTTTAAAACTTCTTTTTGTCCAAAAACTTAATCATAGGGTGAATATCCAGTCATCCTTTTGGCAGTGATACTCTCAGTAAATAATACTAAGGGTAAATAGCGCCTCCATTTTTCGGCACTTGTTCCACACATTTTAACTAATGCATCCTTTATAACTTGATGCCCTCTTTCAACCATTCCTTCAGCTTCAGGATAATAAGGGGTTGCTACCCTAACCTTCGATCCAACCTTTGATATAGCTTCCCTAAACTCTGTCCCAAATTCAGGACCTCCATCTACCGTTACCGATTTCATAACTCCATATCAATACAGCCAATCCTTTAACAAGAAATCTGCAACATTTTCGGAATTTAAATTAATAAGAGGCGCTGCCTCTAACCAATCAGATAAATCATCTCTGGCTACAATCAAATATTTATATCTCCCCTCTTTTATATGAAAAGCATCCAAACTAACCCTACCAAAAAGAGTGTTTTCACCAGTTGCATGTCCAGGTTCTTTTGGCCTTAGATAACTACTTCTTTGAAATTCTTCACATGAATGAACTCATTTCTTAACAGCCATCTTCATACCAGACCACCAAAATCTATCAGTAATTTGTCTATATGTCTCTTCGATTCCCCTATTTCTGAGATCTTTGTGGAGTGCTTTCATAACCAACTCTTGCCCTTTCTTTTGAGAAACTACTACTTGAGGATTTGGATACCTACTTTTCATCAATCTTTGTCCAGATATATAGAATGCTGGGGTCTTTCTTTTGATAGCCATCCAGTCCTCATCATCACATTCCTCTGGCCTTTCCAGAGTCAACAAATATTTTACCAAAACATAATAAAACACAGTCTGTCCCCAGAACTCATATTTGAAATCCAATAAAATAACATCCAAGGGCACTTCCCTATCACCTATATCACCTGCACTTGAATGAGCAATAAGCTTCTTTGATTGAGTTTGATCCATAAATGAATAAAATTTCTCATCTTTAAATTTTGAAACTTCAAATCTCTTTTGAACCAAATTTTTATCAACCTCTTAACTACCCTTTTTAGTATCTCCTTCTTCATCATCATTGTTCAACCTCCCCTTTACCAAATTTATATCTACACCCAACCTCTCTTTGTCCCCATTTTCTAAATTTCCAACATATACACCATTAACCAATATACTACCATCCCATACTACCACATCATTCTCATCTACATTGACACTTTCCACACTTTCATTATCCTCATATCCCACATATTCATCCCACTTTATACAACAAGCCAGTTTAACCTCATGGGGGAGGTTGAATCACAATCATCTATACACAATAGTCCTTCCAGTTTAACCTTATGGGGGAGGTGTGGAAAGTCTTCAGCTCCTTTAGTTCTGGCTTTAATTATAGGTATATCTTCATCAAACTCTTTTGAGTCTGAATCATCTTCAGTGAGTGGTCTTCTTGACAAACCATCTGGCATAGTAAAAGTTTTGCCAGGCTTACAAACTAAGTCAAAAGACTAATTTTGAATGAATTCTACCCATCTAGTCATAGGTGCATTTGGTAAACTTGGGGAATTAATCATTTGAATTAAATATTTTGCATCCACTTGCAATTCAAAGTGTTGGCCCCACAAAACATTTTGAAGTTTCTTTAAAATTTTTGCCACTCCACACAGTTCCAATTTCAGCTGAGAATATCTTGATTCGACTTTGGTGAATACCACAGATTCATACCTAAATGGCCTAATGTAACCAGCTTTATCCATCTGAGACAAAACTGCCCCCGCAGCAACCTGACTTGAGTCAAATGCTAAATAAATCCTACCAGAATCTTTTCCATAATCTAACTTGTGCAGGACAATATCTTTTCCCACAACTTTCTTAAGCTTCACAAACGCCTGCTCACATTCTTTATCCCACTCCCAGTCTGTATCCTTTCTCTTCAACCTTCTCAACGGAGCTGCCAATGAAGAAGAGTCCTTGATAAACATTGGAACATAAACACATACACCTAAAAACTCCCTAACTTTGGTTGTATTCTTAGGTCTTGGCCAGGACTGAATTTTATTCACTTTCTTCTTGGACATAATCCTACCCTCTCTACATACCACATGACCTAAAATCTCTAAAGCTGGAACACAACATGAAAATTTTGAGCCCAAAATAGTTAAACCAGCTTCTTCAATTCTAAACAAGATCCTCTCTAAAGTGATTGCATACTCCCAGATGAATTTTTGTATCCCTGGGTTCTCCTCCATCACTTCATTATCGTAATCTGTTGAAGGTCCTTTAATTCCTCCATCTTCAATAAAAATTCCAGCATATTGAGGAATTTCATCTTGAAGAATCCAAGCCATCTGAGCTTGATAAACAGAAACTGAATTTGTTGCTATTTGAGGTAATCTTGTCAATTGTAATTGTCCTAGTGGTGTATCAAAAGTAGTGAGAGGCCTAAAGTCTGGATGCAACTCTCTCTCATCATATCCCCCCATAATATCTCCTAAAACATAAGACACTCTCCCGGAAAATGCTTCCACAAACTCCTCAGCACTAGGTGGTATACCAGCATACTTTATTGTAACCCTATTTAATTCCCTGAGATCATGAACTACTCTATGTTTTCCATTCGGTTTCTTGATACAAAATACTGGACTAGAATAACTTGATGATGATTTCTCATACAGTCCAGTGCAAATCCATTCTCTGACAACTTTTATATAAGCTTCTTTTAATCCAGCCGTAATTGGGATTGGTTTTTGCTGCCATGGTCCATGACATACTACAGGAATCTTGTAAGGCTCTCCATAGGAATGCTTCAACACACCCCTTTCCTCTTCTACAAAAGCAAAGGCCTTCTCTCACTTGACCATCACATCTAACAACAACTTCTTCTCTTCTCCAGACAACCAACCATCAGGTCCAAAATTAAAAACACCTTATCTATCAAAAGTGATTCTTGACGTTTCAGAAAATTCAGTCTTATTTTTCACCAAGGGAAATTCATAAGGATCTCTTGATAGCCTTGGTCTTCTCAAAGGTGTATTTAATTCAGCGGGTAGAGGTTCATTAATTTTTCGGATATTATTTGCTACCTTTTAATATTTTTCTGCTTCCACATCTACATAAACTTGAGATAAAATACTTATTTTTATATTGCCATTAAAAATTTTATCAATAAAGTTTTCTTCATTGTCAGAATCAGAATCAAAATAAGTTGAATAATATTTTATATTTATATTAAATTTAACCCTTTTCTCTTTTCCATCATCTAGTTTATCAACAATTTTTCCAACACCTTTAATTCCCTTATCCATCATAAAATCACCAGTAAAAAAATTTGGCAGTTTATCCTCTTTCTGGAGGACTGGAATCGAATTATCACAAAAATTATTTTTTGTGTTTTAATTATACAAAGATTTTTTATAGAATTTTAATGAAATATTTGCAGTTTACCCTCTTTCTGGAGGTCAGAAAATAAACCATTCCAATTTTTATTCAACATAATATTTCCCATCTTCCATCTTGATCCATTCTTGAATGCCATCGAAAATCTTGACAGAGAAGTGAGACAAACCAAAAATTTGAAAACAAAATAAAAATTAAACATATTATTAACAGAAAATAATTGAGAATCCAATTGAATTATCTCCAAGTGAGCTTACCTATTGCAATCCAGGATCTCATCCTGGGGAGAGATTGCAACATTAGACTGATCAGCCCCAACTATGCCAAAAAATGAGGGTCTCCAAAAGTACCCTCTAAACATATTTCACCAGAAGCCGTCTGTTTAATACACCACTTCTTGGTGCATACACAATATTGACACATAGTAGTCACCTCAGGCCTAGTTTCCCAACCTTCATCTCCTGGGGGCGCTAGATGCATATGAAGCCTTCTCATATTGTCCCCTGTAATCTCCAAACTAGTGCCCATACCAGACTGATAGCCAATCTGGGATTCGAAATCCATCAAAAAAGGACCACCAAGAACAGTTTTAACCACCCCTCTGGCCACATAAAAGTGAACTTTACCAATAGATCCACCAATACCTAATTTAACATGCTCAGCTGTACTCATCAGCTCTGTTGCATGCCCTCCAATATCTCTGAGGTTCCCCCAAGTACCAGTTTTAATTGGCAAGCCTATAATCATTGCTTTCTCTTAAGAAATTAAATTAATTTTAGACCCTGAATTGACCAAGGCCTTTACCTCTCTACCATTGAGAGTAACCATCAAATAACCTAAAGGTGCAGAAAAATGAGTTTTCACCTCCTCACCAAACTTCTCCACGTTTTCACATATATATTCCACCTCTCCTGTGGAAACTCTTCTCCTTGTCAGATGATTCTTCTGCTTTTCTGCAAGGGCTGGACTAATCATAAATACTTCACCTAAGGATAAAGGAATTTTAAGTTGATTCAATCTTCCTAAAACTTTTTCCATCGCATTCTCTTTTCCAGAAACAATGGGTCTCTCATATTGAGCCCTAGATTTTGTTACCTTGGCCCTGGGCACCTCTTGGGGATCCACATTTCCATCTTCACCCCCCATAATAACATCTTCACTACTAATAACCCTAGCTCCATAACCTGCTACTTTTACTAATCCAGATCCATCACTGGTACTCCTTACCCCTTCCATAGGAGTAGGACCACTAAAACTTAGTCTGAGGAGAGATGCCAAAGGTACATCCTACTCAGAATCCAAATCTTTGTCCACAGGCATAGTCTCACCATTTAAATCCAACTTTCCAAAACTAGGAGGCCCCATATCAGCCATCCCCTTCTGCCTATTATAAATTTTGTCTATAGAGTAAGGTTTCTTTTCCAACTTTTTAATTTCTGCCTTGCCTGGTTTATCCCTTAATTGGCTCTGTATACTACTCTTAGCTTTAGTAGCAGCTGCTCTTCTAGAAGTATCAACATTGTATTCACCCGCCATACACCTTTCCTCTGCCCTAACTACTGAGGATAACTCCAAACCACCAAATGAAGTTGAGAATGTGGCCTTATTAACCTCTTTACCTTTTCCTTTATCTACCTTTTCCACATATTTACCATCATCAAATTTACCACCTTTAAACTTTTCTTCATCATCACCAGGTAACTCTTCAAACCTGGTCCTTTTACCCAGATACATATTCCTCCTAACCAAATCTGAGGGAGCTTGACCTTCACTGGGCTTGATGAAAGATCCATCCAGTAATTTATAAACCTTTCCATCAAATTTTATTCTTCCAGCATCCAACCCCTATCAAAAAAATAACATTGTCCAGCCTTGTGTCCCCTCCTATTACAATAAGAGAACACCCTGGAATCTCCATATCCACCTCTAAAACCATTCCCACAATTACCATTATCATTACCATTGCCATTACTCCCATCATTACTATTTCCAGAGAGCCAGTTACCATTGCCATTAAATCCATAATTCCTTCTATCATAACCTCTAGATTGGTAAGAAGAAGTTGAAGTCAAAGCCACAGGTGCTCTATTAGATTTTTGAGTCTCTTTAACAAATATCATTAATTGTTTAGTTAAATCGGCCAAGTTATTGACCATCTTGTTGTCTACATTTCCTTCAACTTTAGAAACAGACTGTCCCATCTGAGCCTTCTTGGCTTCTTGATCTTGAATCATGATATCTTTAATTTCAGCCAATACTTCACTAACCTTGCTAACATATTGAGTACAAGATTCTAGATATTTGACCAGTGCCATGAGTTTTAAGTAGCCTTGAATATTCTCCTTGATTATCTCCTCAGCTGGAAGCTTTTGTTCACCATTAGGCAGATCCTTAATCAATTTTTTCCTAGACAGTTCTTTTAACACATCCATCCTAATATCCCTACTAAAAGAAGACCAGAATAGATCCTTGGCCTGATTTTCATGGCCCAATTCCTCCAACAAAGTCAGATATTCCACCACTTCATCAAACTGTCCATATAACTTTTTGAATTCCACCATATTAGAAACACCACCTTTAGCTTGCCAATCACTGACAATCTTATTGAGATCCACCATAGTATACCTGAAACCCCATCTATCAACCATCTCTTTTGACAACCTTATGCAATCAAACCTTTTATAACCCTCCATAGCAATGACCTCTTTTTCCACCTCTCTGTCAAAAATAAAAAACCTGATCTGCTTTACCATATCCAGGTTAGTAGCTCCATCCACCAAAGCAGCAGCCTCATATCTTCTCAAAAACCATTTAACTTCTTCCCATTAAACTTGGGCCCATCCCAACAAACAATCCTAACTGATGGTGTCATAGGAAGAGACAAACCAGATCCAGCAGCATATGACATCCTAATAGATTAGATTAAAGATAAAGCGTTCCAAAAAGTGAGCCTCTTTCAGGCTAAGATATATAAATTGATAAGAGTTTCAGAAAACAAGCCTCTTGCAGGCTAAAATTCCAAGTATCTAGTAAGCTCTTCTAAAAGCTAGAGAAATCGATACCCCACGTTGGGAGCCAAATATGTAGGTAGACTCTTACAGTTGCCTTGCTTTAAGCAGAGTCCAAAGGAGTTGGATAATCAGAGAAAACCCTGTCCCTCTAAATGAATTTTTGAGTTTTTTAGATCAATACGCTTAAATGTTTATTTGATAATAATAAAGAATAAATCCCTGTCTAATTCACGCTTGTTAGGATGATTGAGCAGTTCTTCTGTGCAAAAAAACTGAAATGCAGCAATAAAGTTACACAAAAAACAATATTTTAAAAGAATGAAGTTTTAATTTTTTTAGATTTTAATAATTTTTGAGAACAGATACTAGAAATGAGTCCCTGGAGTTGAGACCTTTCTAATGATACCCTATATGTTAATTTTTAAGAGTTTTTGAGTAAGATATTTAAAGTGTTATGTAAAATTGTTATCTTATAAGGGTATTATAAATGATTAATTAATTTTTTGAAAAAAGAAAAATATGAATAATGGTTGTTATTATTATCTCTTCTCTCTCTTCTCCCCCTTGAATAATTTCGAGTCTACAGCCTTATATGCATAATAATCAGTCACGTGCCATTTTTCCCTCTAAAGCGTGGCCAGAGCTCTTCTGGAGCTTGTCTGGAGCTTGTACAGAGTTTGTACGGAGCCCGTACTGAGCTTTTCTAGACCTCAAGACTCAATTAAGAACCTCAAATCTATAATAAAAAATTGAGAAAACTTACAAATGATAGAGCTACTTCTCCTTAAGATTTCTAACTATTTTTCGTAGTCTGCGCAGCTATATTCACTCTATAAAAAATTCATCAAAATTAAGTAATTTCTGAGAAACGTAAATAATTTAATAAATCTTTAAAAATCAATTAAAAATATAAGAAAAATAGTAAAAATTCAAGGAAAATTCTCAAAGGTTCTTAAGCTTCTTGACGTTCATTAAATTTAAATTTGCAGCCGTAAAAAAATCATATGACCTGTGAAATTAATAAATTTGACCAAACATTCATATCTTGGCTTTTTCAACTTCATTTCTCGTTTAATAATAAATATTAAAAATAAATTTGGCTTCTCCGATCACAGTCCTATTCCCAGTAAATATTCTAAATAGACTTTCAGAGTCGCACTAAGATTTGGAATGCCACAAAATTCAAAGAAATTCCTGGTAACCAACTTGTTGATAAACTTCTTGAGACAAAAAAATTAGCTTATTTCAGTAAGGGCTACACAATAAAAAAATATTTTGTTCAATAGCTACCATTAAGTAACATATTTCTTATATCCAGAAGTCCTAAAATGACACCATTTTTTTGTGTTTTTAAATTTGAAGAGATTGGATGTTCATCAAGAAATCATCAGACCTCATTGGGAAGCTTTGAAGTTGGTGTAGCTTTCAAAACATCTCACTGATACTCTAAACATGAAGAGGAAAGAAGTCACAAAGCACAGATAGTTGGTACATCCAGCACTTCACCTAACTTAGGATCCAACATCCAAGATCTTGTAAGACATAAATATTTGATAAATAAAGAGAAATTATATTTCAATTAATCTCTATTTTTTTCTTTGCCTAAGAGCAGCTTGCTTCAGATACAATTGGATCTCTACAACAGTCAAACAAATTGAATTTGTAAGAGCCTTATAGCCAAAAGATAATGTGGCAAACAGAAAAAAATTTTCTTATCCATAATTTAAGCATAGAAGGTTGTGCTCAATTTTTGAAGGAAGAATCAAGAAAAACAAACTTCTTATTGATGTAGGTAAGCTAGATTCTAGCAGAATAATCAGCCTAATTCCCCTTTCTATTGATACATTTTTTAGTCAATTGCAACTCATTCCATTATTTGTCACCAAGACATGCTATGCTAAGTGCTTTTCTCTTTATGAGTATTTCCCAAAACACCAACAATCAATCTTATCTTGTAATCAATCTTTTTATTCATCCTCAAAGGGCTATTTGAAAGATTTAGGACTGATAGAAGAAACTGTCAATTGTGATGAAATTTTGTATCTGGCTAAGTACAAACATGAAGAAGCAATCTACCATCCTTTTAATACGTTTAATCACAACAGTTTGGTTGACTGGATTTCAGGAAAGCTTAAACTAATTGAATTTGAGATTCTTATTGAGAAAAAAAATGATTTTCTAGAAAACATAGAAAGGGATGTGATGAATGATGTATATGATGGATTTGTATGGAAATATTTTCCAGACATTTATATGACTCAAAATACAATTTTTGATGGATATACAAAAACACAAGGTAATTTAATGTTTAGTTTATATGTTGACTGGTTTAGGCTGGGTGGAAATTCTATTGGAGGTCATCAGAAATCTGTGAGTAATATCTTGTTGGTGTGTATAAACTTGCCTCCAGAAGATCAATACAAAACCAAAAATTTATTTTTGTATGCTATTATTCCTGGTCCAACTGATCCAAAAGGTGAACAAAGAAATAATCTTCTGAAGCCTCTTGTGGATGAAATAAAGACTCTATGGGATGGCATATTTAGTGGGAAAACACCTCACTATCCACAAGGCTAAAAAATATGGGCTGCATCATTCTCTTGAATAGGAGACATTCCTGCAATGCAAAAGATTGCTGGTTTTTCAAGTCACTCAGCCACTAAGTTCTGCTCTGTCTGTCCTATCTAAAAAGATGACATTGATGAGCATCAAGTTTAAAAATTTTCCTTACGCACTCATGAGGATCATATGCACTGGGCAGAGAAGTGGAAAAAGTGTTGATCACATTGGGAGTGGGTAACAATTTTTAGGATTAATGGGGTTTGATGGAGCAATCTGAACAGCCCTGTATATTAACATCCTACAGAATATTGCTCAATTGACTTGATGCATTAACACATGCTTTGATATCTTAAAGATCACATTCTAGCTTTTTATCTAATACAAAATGCAGCTATTGAACTAGAAAAAAACTTACAAAGAAAAAAAATTGCATGTAAGAAGAGAAAAAGACAATGTGCATTCTGATATATTTCTAAATAAGCAATATAAAAAATGTAGAAGCAGATTAATAAGCGCTGATGCTAATAATATTGAACCAGTGGGACAATATAAAAGACTACAATATATGTCAGTGTGTGCTAATATCTAAGTATGATTTAATAGTAAATAATAATGGTCATACTACTTATTGATAAATGATTTAGTGATTATACCTCAGTGGAAGACTAATAAGATTGTTATTCTCAATGTAAACTCACAATACTTGGATTTTCATGCATGCTAGTGGTGGAAAATAGAATAATAAAATATAGTTATAACTTATATAAAGATAATATCAGTTTACAAATGCTTTATAATATATTTATATATGATAATAATTGTGTAATAGTGTTTTTTTAATGTGTAGTAAGTAAGTGATGTCAAATAACCTATCAAATCCTCCTATACTTATACCAAAATCCACTGGAGTGCACAGACCTTCAATCCAGATGATGTCTCTGCTATCCCCAGTAATTACATCACTGTGAGTTCAAATCACCTCCCCATGGCATCCACTTCAAGCAGTTTCAACACCCAGACCTCCAGTAAGCACCCTCCAGCACAATTAATGATACCACAGACCCATACCATATATAGAATAAACAGATAAAAGCGGAAACCATAAAGAAACAGGTAAAAATAACTCATCCAAAGAGTATATAATGAAAACCAAAGTATATAAAGGAACCAAATTAAATGGTGGAGCCCTCAATAACATCCCCAAGCATCCATATAAACCCAGTAATAATATCCCAACCCATAAATCCATGAAAATCTATCAAAGGAAGCAGATCAAGTTGTTCAAACTGGATATATGCGCCTGAAATAGGTGTATATGCTTGTGTAGGTGTTTTGAGTCCACTGAATACGTCCACATGACCTAAAATAAGCAGAAAAATATAGGTTATAGGCTATTAAAAGGTTAAATCCCACTTATAGACCTAAATATACATAATATAACTACACATTTCACTGAATATGAGGTTTATGTATACATATAAGTTTATGTATGCTTATAATTACTTAATATCACTTAAGATAAGTATATTATAGCGCCATTAAAGCCTTAACAAGTATTATTAGGCTATGGATAAGCAATTTAAACTACTATATGTCATATAATAGTGTAATAATTATATATATATGTATAATAATCATATATATAAGTATCTTACCCTTATTTTTAAGTTATAATTTTAATGTAATTAAGGTTATCTTATTTTAACAATAAGAATTACTCATTCCTGGGGACACCTAGGCTGACATTCCCTCACCCAAAAAAACAATAAAAAAATGTTAAGATATTTTAATTAATAAGTAAGGAGTGAATAGAAAAATAATTTTAAAATTTCTATGAAACATATACTTTATTAAACAGTATTATTTGGATTTTAATTTATAAATAGTTTTTTAAAATCAGAGATTTCATTTTCTGGAATCCACTGGTCATATTCACTTGATTTATTTTTAAACCTTAATAGATACTCAACTCCCTTTTCTTTTGTAAGTTGTCTCTTTTTAAGGATCTTTTCAATTTCTGCCTTTTCAAGTATTTCTTCAGGCTGCTGTTTATGCCTTACTTATCTTCTTAGAAATAGAGAAGTATCATAAGAATTATATGGTTTTATAAGAGAAAAGGAAATACTGGATGTTTTCTATCATATGATGCATATAGAATAACTTCAAAAGCATTTTTACCAACCATCTTTGTTTCTACAAATCACCATGGGAAATCAGGGATTGAACTGCTAGCAGTTCCCTCTCTTTAAAACTTTCAGGAAGAAGTTGGGAAAAATTTGGGGAAATTTTGTGAAAGTTCTAGGAAACTGTTTTTAAATTAGATGAAAAAAGTTTGAAAAAAAAGTTGGCCCTAAATTGTGCCTCAATATATCCCTTCTTGGGAAGAGCTTTGTATTCAAGTTGAGCATAAGTTAGACCCAATTCAAGCAATGGTTGAGCCACAACACTTAAAATACCATAATATTCAATTTTATATCTAGATGCATTTGATGTTGGGAGGTCAGGTTTGATATTAGTAGAAATGTCTTATATGACACATAGTTTACTAGGTCTGGAATATTATTTCCATTATCATTTTTATTTCAACAAATATATAAGAAAGAATACTATTTAAGTCCTTTTTAAAAAATTTATTAATAAAAATATAACTCTGTAAAAATATTTGCTCATAATTTTAAAATTTCTAGACAAAAGTTGATATTGAGCCTTTATTAATAGAAATTTCTCATTGTTCCTTAGAATAAAAAAATATAAGAAAATGTTCAAAAAATTTAATGTAAGAGAATATTTATATATATATATTATAAGGGGAAAAAATAGTAATGAATTTTTTTCACATTCATGCTATTGAATAAAATGATTTTAATATATTGGAACAGAACTTAGGCTCTAAAATAATGCACTTCCTTTAGTTATCTATCTGTATTTAGTATTTATTAAAATGTGAGTCAACAATAATTATTAACATACATGAAAAATTCAATTGTGAATATTCATCTAATATTATATATATTCTCTACTTTATTCTCTTTCAAAACTTTGCTGTCATCCTCTCTTTATTTAGACTACCACCATAACCTAAAATTCATGTAATTAAAATGTCAAATTTAAGATGCACTGGACAATTCTCTTTAAATTTTAAACCTATTTTTCCAAGAGAAAGATCAATATTTGATGAAGTTTGCACTCAAGTTATTATGCAACAAGGAATATCTTTAGTTCATGTTTTAGGAGTATTCCAAGAAAGGGAATCTACACCCCTTGGTGATCTTTCTAATCAACAGAGCTACCAAATTGGACCACTACTTGGAGAAATCAGATCTGAATCTCAAATTTTAACTGAGGAAAGGGCTTCAAGTCCCCAAACACCTTATTATTTTTGCTCTTACTTGGTTCTACTTTTACTCAGGCAGTATAGAATTTGTGGCCTCCTTTTTTGATTAACTTATTCTATTAGTTAGGCTAAAGAAGTATTTTTAAACACTCAAATTTATTTGACACAGCTTCCACACTACAATTCAGCTGTCTTCTTCAATATTACTCATTGTTGTATTAACACACCTTCTGAAATTTCTTGGACAAGGGATAATCAAATGGTAAATCTATCTATTATTGGTATCGAAACAACTCTGAAAACACATCAGATTCAAGCTATCAATTTTATGATAGACAATGAAAATAACTTATCATAAAAGTTAGAAAACCTGTGGAGGCATGTAGAAAACAGCTGGCTTTGAGTTGGTTGTAATAATTATTATGAAAAATTTCCTGTAGAAGAGTTATCCTCTGCAGGAATTGGTTCAGTTCTAGCTGATAATATGGGCTTGGGAAAGACCCACTCAACTCTTGGCCTAATTAATGAAATGAAAAGTGAAGCCAGACGATTCCAACTCTTGAGTGGTGGAGAAGTTAAAGATAGGACATAAGCAACTCTCATTATTTTCCCACTTGCAAAACTATCAAACTGAGTCAATGAGATAAGAATTCACATTGAAGATAATGCACTACCTTTCAAGGTTCTTTATGGGAATGATTCAAAGAAAATTGATTTTTAGGAGCTTCAGAACCAACTAGTTGTTTTGAATACCTATAAAACAGCAAGTCCATCTTCTTCAAAGAGAACTCCTTAACCTATTCTTCCAGTAACTCATATACTCATTTGGTACATAATAGTTTTAGATGAGGCTCAGTAAGCATTCATTTAAATTAATAAATTTTTTTGAACATAATATTATAAAAGCTGATGAAATTTTTAATATAATTTAAAAGTTTAATAAAGAATCCTTAGTCGCAGAGGAATCAGTATATATTAGATCTGGAGGCTGAGTATTGACCATGCTTGACAGGGATACCACTTAAGAACTGGGCAACTGATCTTCAAAGCCTTATATCATTCCTCAGAATTTAAAGATAGCAAGAAAACTGGTTGTGGATTAATATTCTTATGAATGGCTTAAACAGAGGAGTCTCTAGCTCAATAAAACTGATACATACTCTCATGAATGTCATATGCCTGCAGAGGACTAAAGAAGCAATCTTATCAGTTCCTCAAAAAATTGAGCAAGGAATATCTGTGGAAATATCAGATCCTTGTAACTCAAAACTTACCAAGCTTCAAGAAAGTTTTTCTGAGTATAATGGGCCCTCTTGCATCACCAAGCTCCCTTGGGACTCAGCCTAGTTTCTCTGAGAACTGTCAATTTTACAGCAATTTTGTAACCACCCTGTCTACAAAAACCCAGATCAACATCCAACATTTCCTTTCACATGGAAAAATTCAGTAAAGATTATACATCTAATAAGTCATTTAGAAAATTTCTAAAAGGGAGAAAGGGGGATAATTTGTCCCAAGGCTGTTATATTTTCAGAATATGCAGACTTTTTGGAAATGTAAGTAATTCTATTAATTACCTCAATAATTTATTTTTGGCTTAATCAACATCTCAATATACTATCCATTGAAACATTATAAAAAAGGATTTATATGACCATGGAATTAGCTACACAGAGCTTTTAGGAAATTTGAGCATGAAAAAAGGGATGAAAATCTGGACAAATTCAAAAATGATGAAAGATGTCAATTTTTGCTTGGTACAATCAAGGCTTCAGCAGTTGGAATAGTAATGAGATGTGCACAAAATGTATGTATAATGGTAAGTCAAAGAGTCTGATATTGAAATAAAAAAGGTTGAAAAGAGAATTTGTTTAATATATTTAAACAGGAGCCTAATTGGAATCCAGCAGTTGAACAGCAAGCAGTTGATCATCTGTATAGAATGGGTCAACAAAATGAAGTTCATGTACTCAATTATTTTGTAAGCAGAAGTATAAAATTTAGCATTTATAAGATACAAGAAAAAAGATTGAGCTATCAATGTAGGTGAAATTTTCTGTAAATAAATTTTCATCATAGCTAAAAAAATTTATCCAGCCTAACTTTTTTAGGCTAAGTGTCCCAAACATTGGAAACAAGGAATATTAGTCAGCTAGATTATTGATTAGTGAATTCATCAATAACTCACATTAGAATTTGAAATTTGTTGAAGTATGTAGGAAATGTATATTGGGGCTGGACAATTAAGAAGTCTTAATTGTTGAGGATTAAAAGAAGAGAGATATAATGAAGAATAGAAGTCACTTTGCAAACCCCTGGGGACTGGAAAAGAATTAAAGTGAGTCTCAATTGAGGATACCAAATTTAATCTATCATATAATGCCATGTTCTTAAGTATTTCTCATGAATAAGTGGAATTTTCTTGGATTTGAATTTGTTTATGGTCAAGATTTTGTGCAAGTCTTGAGAATTCTTCAGATCTTCATGGAAATAAAATCTGCTTAAAAGAACCTTCATCATCAATTTTGGTGTCTGAGAAACATTTGAAATTTTTAAAAAGATTCTCATAGGCTTCACCACTTGGAAGTTGTTTAAGAAGGTGAGTTTGGTTAAAAGAATTCTGAAAAAGATTGTCAAAATTATATAAGCCTGTGGAAAAAATAAGAGAAAAATATTAGTTCTTACTTTCTTTTTTATTTTATATTTATAATTTTATATTTCAACTATTTCATGGAAACTATCAGAATCTTTTCCAAGTTTTTATTTATTAGCATAACCTATAAAAAAGCAGTGAAGAACACCCATTTGATTTAGGTAGGAAATATGAGTAGAGTCCATTGAATAAGAAACCAAATAGTTAGTTTCCAAAGCTTTATCCCAGTGGTTAATGATATTTTTTGCCAAAACTTGGCTCCACTTGTGATACCAATCAAGATTCCAAGCAAACATTTTTCTTTAAAAGTTGCATTGATGAAGAAAGTGGATAAAAGCATTGTTGAATATAGTAGGGATTTTTTCAGAAATGTGGTAATTTTTTTCAAGATATGGCAAATTAATATCCATATTTAGAGAGCTTTTATTGAACAATGAGAACCTGTGTAGTTGTTCTTTGGTGGGGTTCAGCTTCCATTCATTAGACTGAGGTGAAATATTCAAAAGGACACGACACATATTTTAAATAGACCTGCAAAAACGTGAAGTTGATTGAGGGAGTATCTCATTGAACATTTTTTCAAGTACATGGGTATTAGTAGGTATTTTTCCCTGAGGAAAATAAGAACAACTAGAGCTCATCATATATGTTATGAAAAGCAAAATGAAGGAAAATATAAAATTTTGAAAGGATATGGCAACAAAAACACTACTATAATAATTTTTTTTGAAAATAATTAATAATGAAGAGTTGAGTGGATGGAAAGATGAGCTTTCTCAAGAATATCTTTCTCTATAAAATATGGATATCTATGTATCTTCATAAGTATTTCAAAAGAAAATAACTCAACTGTAATAGAAAATTATTTCATGATAAATGGGTAAAAATATAATGCAGAATCATTTTGATATTTCAAGTTATTTTGATAATATTTTAATGCAAATAATGACTTTATTTGAGCTTACTGATTTTATTAACAAACTTATTTTAAAAGTTTATATTAACACATAATTGGTAGGTATATAGTTTATTGACCAATATTACTTGGAAACCATACCAATTTTTCAGAGTTTGGAATAAGCAACTTAATGTAAAAATTCTGTTTTTTAGATTCTGGAAGCTTTACTTTGATGACATCTAAGAATTAAAAATTTTAAAATAATATATTTTGTTGAAAAAATATTTATTTTTCATACTTTAATTATATATTGTGAAAAATTAAAATTAAAATTTTTTTTATATATTATAGTGATTATTAGTGAAAACCTTTCTGTTACTTGGCAGAATTTTATTAATGCAGGTTATTGTAGAAAAAAAATTGCAACACTTAAATATCCATATAATTATAAATTAAATGGTATTATTTTTGATTCAAGTTATATCATAGTTACTCCTAAATTTAAAAATGTAATCAATTTTTATTCTATTATAGTATTATGCTTTGTGAAAAATAAGCTGTTTGATAAACATGTATTCAACATTGTAAAATGTAGCAAGTCTGAAACATTTTGCTGATGCAGAGTATGGATACCTTCTTAATGCATGGTCGATATGCATGAAAACCAAAATTTAAAGAAACCCATGCTTACCAACTTGTTGATAAACTTCTTGAGACATAAAAATTAGCTTATTTTAGTTAGGGCTTCACAATAAATAAATAGTTTGTTCAATTTCTACCATCCGGTAACATATTTCTTATATCCAGAAGTCTTAAAATGCAACCATTTTTTTTGTGTTTGTAAATGTGAAGACCTTGAATGTTCATAAAGAAAGTATCAGACCTCATTGGAAAGCTTTGAAGTTGGTGTATCTTTCAAAAATCTCAGTCATACTCCAAACATGAAGAGCAAAGAAATTTCAAAGCACTGATGGTTGGTACACCCAGTGCTTCACCTAATTTAGGATCCAACATCCAAGATCTTGTAAGACATAAATATTTGTTAAATAAAGAGAAATTATGGTTCAATTAATCTCTATTTTTTTCTTTGCTTAGGGGAAGCCTGTTTTGGAAACAATTCAATCTCTACCACAGTCAAACACTTTGAATTTGGAAGAGCTTTACAGCCAAAATATTATGTGGCAAGCAGCAAAACTTTCTCTTATCCATCATTTAATTAAAGAAGGTTGTGCTCAATTTTTGGGTGATGAAATCAGCAAACTCAAACTTCTTAGTGATGTAGGTAAACTAGGTTCTAGTGGAATAATTAGCCTGAGTCACCTTTCTATAGAGACAGTTTTTAGTTGATTGCAACTCAATCTATTATTTGTCACCAAGATATGCTGTGCTAAGTGCTTCACTCTTTATGGGTATAACCCAAAACACCAACCATAAATTTTATCTTGTACTCAACCTTTTGATTCATCCTCAAAGCGCTATTTGAAAGATTTAGAAAACAGAGAAGAAACTGTCAATTGTGATGAAATTTCGTATTTGGCTAAGTACAAACATGAAGAAGCAATCTACCATCCTTGTAAAACATTTCATCAAAAAAGTTTGGTTGACTTGCTTACAGGAGAACTTCAACTAATAAAATTCAAGATGCTGATTGAGAAAAATAATTATTTTCTAGAAAACATGGAAAGGCCTGTGATGAAAGATGTATATGATGGTTTTGTATGGAAAAATATTCCAGATATTTCTAGGACTAAAAATAGAAGTGTTGATGGATATACAAAAACACGAGGTAATTTAAGGTTTATTTTATATTTTGACTGGTTTAGGCCGGGTGGCAATTGTATTGAAGGTCATCGGAAATCTGTGGGTAATATCTTGTTGGTGTGTATGAACTTGTCTCCAGAAGATTGGTACAAAACCAAAAATCTATTTTTGTATGCTATTATTTCTGATCCAACGGAGCCAAAAAGTGAACAAATAAATCATCTTCTAAAGCCTCTTGTCAATGTAATAAAGCTTCTTTGGGATGGTATTTTTATTGAAAAAAAATCTCACTATCCACTAAGCCAATAAATAAAGGCTGAATTAATCTCTTTAATAAGAGACATTCCTGAAATACAAAAGATTTCTGGTTTTGCAAGTCAATCAGCCACTAAGTTCTGCTCTGTCTGTCATATTTCCAAAGACAAAATTGGTGAGCATCAAGTTGAAAACCTTTCCTTATGTACTCATGAGGATCATATGCACTGGGCAGAGAAGTGGGAAAAGTGTCAGTCACATTAGGAGCAAGTATCTATTGTTAGGAGTCATGGGGTTCAATGGAGCAAGCTGAATAACCTTATATATTGGGATCATACAGAATATTGCTCAATTGACTTGATGAATTCACACATGCTTGGAAGTCTTAAAGATCACAGCCTAATTTATTATCTAATACAAAATGCCGCAATCGACCTAGAAAAAAAGCTGACAAAAGAAAAAAAATTGGCATGTAAGAAGAGATAATGATGATGCACATTCTGATACATTTCTAAATAAGAAATATAAAAAACTTAAAAGCAGCTTAATCAGAAGTGATGCTGATAATATTGAACCAGTGGGACAGCATAAAAGACAACGATATACAAGTACAACAAGAACATCAAAAACATTTCTTAGAATGGATAGTGGAGGAGCTGAATCAGAAGGATCAAACAGAAAGAAAAAATCATCAAGTTCTGAACATCATTTTCAAACCTTAGAGTTTGGCTCAGAACTTGCTTCTGGAAGTTGAAGTGTAAAATTGATCTATAACTTAAGGCAAATGAGTATTAGTATATCTGAAAGTGAAAGATCTAATTCATCCCTTGAGAATATCAGAGGTAAGAAAGATAAAAAGAAGGGCAAAGAGAAAGAAAGTAAAAGAACTAGAAATACACAATTGTCAGCCACTGAGCTAGAGGCTGTCAGCCTGTATATCCCCAGGACTGATTAAAAAGTGCTTATAAGTTATTTTAAACACATGAACTATACATGGGAACAATAAATGAGAGTACACAAACAGTATACATAAGTAAAATTATGATAATACACAAAAAAATGCCATTATAACACCTTATATACACGCATATATCCACCTTTTATAGGTCTTATGTACTTAATATTAAGTTGGAATATGTTAGGGTAATCTTAAGAACCTTAAGTATAAGGCTACATAATTTTTAAGTACACTTAAAGCTGTTATATTCATTGTTTTATGCAAAAAACAAGAAATGTGCTTTATTTCACTTAAAAGTTGACTAGATGCACTATAAAATTGAGAATATCAAAAATGCGCTTTGACAGATCAATTGGGCTCATTTAGGAATATAGATTTGGCTATTTAAATGCATAAAAATAACACTTTTCAAAATTGGTGTTTTTTATGCCAGAAATGGCTTCGGTGTACTGGCTACATACTGCCTGTTTTTTTCCCGTGTGAATAGCTTCATTTTTAGCAAAGTTAGCTTTTTAACACTATAATTACCCCACATTCTATGCCCACTGTGGGGAAACACACTAAAATAGGCGACAGGCGCTTATTTAGTGTCCTAGCTTAATTAATAGTGCATTGACCTTGTTTATATGCACTAATTTCATTAATAACCTCATTCTTGGCATCTTATTTTGTCACCACGCTTAAATTCGCCTAATTTTAGTCAAGGATTTACCCGTTCAAGCGCCTACCAAGGACTGCATGTAGTTACCCCACATCTCACGCTCTGTTTTAAGTTTTTTGGTGGTTTCTCAGTCAATTTTGGTTATTTTTGGAAGGGAATTTCATGTAGTATAATGTCAGGATTAGCCCCTCCATTTCTACAGTAAATCCCCCTTATTGTTAAGCTATTATTAACCTTAAAAAGTCTCCTTTAGTCTTTTATATTATTGTTTTTTACGCATATACTCTCTTTTTGTCTTTTTCTTTAATTTTGATGCATTTCCCTTATTATTACAGGATTTTGGCAGTTGTTACTTGTCTAATTATGTCATGGATTACTAAGGAAGTTGATGGGCAGGTCTATTAGTGTATTTGAGGCGTCATTAATTGTGTATTGGATGGTATATCAAGGGGTTTATTGGGGAACTCAGTGTGTATAAAAGGAGGAGGTTTTTGGGTCTTGTTTCTACATTCTTTATCATTACAATTTACACCATATAACCAAATCAATTACAATACACTTCAACTAGTAATTTTATAAGACTTTTGAGTAGTATCTGAATTATTATAATCTATTTTTCTACCAACTAAAAATATTGTAAGCCACATATAAAATTAGTGAGAATTATATTACTGAGACCTTTATTCTGAATTATATTTTATTATTTGTTGGATTTATATTACAGTATTCATATAGGACCATTTAAATCTTCTAGAAAAAGACTTTTCAATCTATTTCACATCCTTGTACTTGATCTTAGCCTGAAAGAGACAGTGTGGAATGTGATTGAGCAAACAAAAAAACCCTCCTAGATTTAACAAGTGCCAAAACAAGTAGGATCTAAAAAGTCAGGTTCCCTCAAAGCTGAAGATTGGCATGTACTTTATACTTTTTATTTTCCATTGTAACTTATCCCTCTTTGGGTATAAAAATTAAATCAGGCTGAGACATCAGTGATGTCAGACCACAAACCTAGAGAATATCATCTTCTCAAATCACTCACCACTTTAAGTTCAATTACCCACTTTTTGACTTTAAAAAAGTATCAACTGATGAAGTTGATGAATTAAGAGAACTGCTATTTGAGTATCGTAACTGCTTGGAATAAGTTTGGAAAAATATCAGCTTTAAGCCAAATCTGTATTTCACTCAACTTTTCCCAGAAATGATTAAATGTTTTGGTCCACCTGTAAGTATGGCTACTTGGGCTTCTGGAAGAATTAATAGTATATTATAGGAAATTCTAAACAATCATCATCCAGGTATTTAGTTTGGTAATTGGGTGCTTAAAGATGAAAATGATCTAATTTATTTTTATTGAACATAGAAGAAATACCACAGACCATGCTCAAGCACTGGCATTGGAAGTCTAGGGTATTGGAACTAGATGAAGCTTAAGATGTTTCTCAGTATGGATCTAATATTGAAAAATGTGAGAATAATACAAAAAAAGACATATAAATTTAACTGAGGCATTATTTACAAAATGGGTAAGGGCACTCTTGAGAAAAGAGATATATAAACGGGCTTTGTTACCATCAGAGAAGGTAGTAGACCAGGTAGTTGAAAATGTAGCAAGCATATTGGTCCATGGAAAGCATTATACAACTCATGACGAGATTCCTGGGAATTCTACCATTGAATTTTACTTTGGAAAAGATATTCAGTTTGGGCATATTGATCAGCTTTTTAGTTCAAAGGACAATAATTAAAAAGTCTATCTAATTGTAAGTCCATTTAAAGAGCTTATACCAGAAAATACAAAAAAGGATCCCTACGAGGGGTTTCCACAAGTGCATTGCCATTTAGTAAAAGTAGAAAAAGCGACAAAAATTGTGATGAATGAAGATTCAATTATTGGACATACGGCCACTTTACAGCACCAAAGGGGAATTTTTGGAATAAAGTACAATGTTGTCACTGCTGTTGAACTTCAGACACTAGTAAGTAAAAAAAATAAACAGCATGAAAATTCTATTTTTGTTAATATATTTGAAATTAATTAGGATTGGTAAGAATTTGGAGGATTTGGAATGTTTGTAATAGATTCTTGGAACAGCTAGATGAAAGATTAATAAAAAAACATTTTGAGATTTTTCCTAAATGTTTAAGCAAACAATAACAACGGCATTCTTTACGGTTCAGAAACCCTTCTATTAATGAGTGACCCTTTATTTTAAATTTAATTTTAACCAAAAGGAATTTAATGTTTTATACAAAGTCTACCTATACTTGAAAAATATTATAAATAGTTCAGAACCAGGGTTGAAAAATCTAAGGACCGTATTTTACAAGCCAATAAAACTAAGTTTTCCACTAATTTTTTCTCTTGAATATTTTATTCATTAAACTCACAATTAAAATTTATAACTAATTTCTCTTTAATATTATTTTGTCTATATTCTGAAAGTTAATAATTTTTATATTCTTTTCTATAAAGCACAAAATGTCTAATACTGGTGATGCCATGCAGGTTGATCCTCAATTAGCAAGTAATGTTGGAGGGCAAATAATCCTCCTCCTCCAAATCCTAGAACGGGTGATTTGGGTCCTATTCCCCCTTGAAATCCTAGTGAAAATCTAGGTAAGCCCTAACCTGCATCTCAGTCTTCATCAGATCCCCAAATGAGTGATAGTAATCTTTTTTTAAAATAAAATTATTATTCTTTTTTTTAAAAAAAATGCCAAATGATGTAAAAGATAAGAAAGAGCAAAAAAATTTACAATTAAGGAAATATTGAGGATAGTAAAGTAGATATCAATTTTTGTAAAACTTTAAGACATGATAAATGTTTTGATTAAATAACACGAATTTTTTTTATGCACAATATATGAAATTTAAATAAATTGAATTGAATCTCTTCTCAGATACTTACAAAATAATGAAATTAAAGTGTTAAACAAGAATAGAGTTAGACTCTGAATTTCAATTTAACATACCTGTTTTTCAATAATTATAATGGCTTTTTTATTGGCAAAACATCACCAATGATTAGTATAAAAATGCACATGTGAAAAAATTTATGAAAGTGAACACCATCCCTGACAAAAAAAGAAACATCATTAAGGGCACTCAATAATTCATTACCATAGTCAATAAACAAAATATATACAAAAAATTAAAACATCCAACCCTTGGGAATTCATGCTCACAAGGATCTTAAGAAAAAACAATTTTTTTAAACTTTACTTATTGCAACAATAATTGAAAATTATTATTCATTAAATATAAAACAATCATCAATTTATATTTGGTTTTCATTCCTTAATAAAATAAAAGAGGTTTTAATAAAATGTAACTGGTAAACATACTTCAGGAGAATTTAGGTATTGTGCTATTTGTTCAGCACAAGTATGGCCAAACTTGTGCTGGACACTTGGGTCTTGGACAGTAACTTATCACTTCAAAGAAATGAAATAAAATAGGCTATTACATGAAGATGTACGATTCCATCAAAATGTTTTTTGAGTAAACGCGTTGTGGTCTTCCAACATTGGCAGGGGCCTTTGTTGTGTGATTTGGCGCTGTTTGTGCATGTCTTAATTGACATCTGTTAAGGAATAGGGTATTTTTCTGGTTTTATTCCGTGGATATTGGGTCTGGGGGTATGTGGCTACTATCATTGGATAGCCCTGGTTTTTCTCTATATTTTATGTCTTGAAGATATTTTTCATATTCTAAGTTTTAAGGGGTCATTTCCTCATTTTCCATTTATAAAAGATTGCTGTTTAATTTTGTTTTTCGTGTTTTACGGGCTAACCTTAAGTCTTAGGGTTAAGTGCTTAGTACCATTGGATAGAGCTAACTTTTCTCTATATTTCATGTCACAATGTTGTTATAGTGAAATTCCATGTTTTAAAGGTTTTAGTAGTTGTAGCTAATTTTTCTAAGTAGATTAGTGGTTTTTGTTGGTTTTCTGGCTTCAGGGAGGCGGGGCCGCTTCAGGCAGCATCTCCGACGTTGGGCGGCCCGCCCGCCTCTTTTTTAGGAGGTTGGGTAGCGCTTCAGGAGGGTTTTTTATGCAATTTGGCGGGTACAGGCGCCAGATGGGTGGGTGCGCAGGGGCTCTTAGTTAGTGGTCTGTGTGTACATAGTGAATAAGACAGTTTGGGGCAACCTTAATCATCATACAACCATCCGGAGGTGATCTCATTGTTCCTCACTCAGTTTTCACTGTTTTCTGGCCACAATTGGCTGTGTTTGTTGCAAGTAAGTTCTTCATTTAACTTAACTTTGGCAACTGTTTTCTCTGTTATAATCTTGCAAGCTATAGCAAGTATTATTGCTGTCTCTGGTGTGGATTTGCAGCCTACATCAAGTATCTTTGCTGTCTCTGGTGTGGACTTTGTTCTACATTTCAGTTCTTTGGTCTGGTAGTCCATCTGGGGACTACTTTCTTGGCTCATCAAGCAGTCAAGTGTGTTAAACAGAAGCTTTAGCAAAACAGGAACCAACTTACTTTAGCAAGTAAATCTCACTCTATTTTTCTAAAGGGACAGGGGATTTTCTCTCTGGTTTTTCTCCAACTCCCTTGGTCAAGGCCTATAGCTAGTACTATAGGATTGTCTACAGCGTCCAGCACAAGTTTGGCTGAACTTGTGCTGGACAGTTATACTAAAAAAAATTTTGATGGCATCAAATATCTTCATTTTATAGCCTATTATTATTTAATTTCCTTGAAGTAATAAGTTACTGTCCATAACCAAAGTTTCCAGCAAAAGTACGGCCGTACTTGTGGTAGAAACATTCCCAATATGAAGTTGGTAAGGTGAATATTTATTTAAGTTAAGTGAGGTGTTCCTCATAAAATTTTCCAGCACAACTTCGACCAAAATTGTGCTGGACACTTTGACAAAGACCAGTGACTGAAAATTACAAAGAAAATTTAAAAAAAAGGCCATATAATGAAGATAATTGATGAAATCAAATTTTTTTTGGATTATGGTGTCCAGAACAACTTTGGCTGAACTTGTGCAGGACATGTTTATGAGGAACACCTTACTTCTCTTAAATAAAAATGCACCTTATCAACTTCATATTGCAAATGTGTCCAGCACAAGTACAGCCAAACTTGTGCTGGATGCTTTGGCCAAGACCAGTGACTAAAAGTTGCAAGGAAACCAAAAAAAAGCCCATATAATAATGATATTTGATGCTATCAAATTGTTTTTAGGTAAAAGTGTCTAACACAAGTACAGCTGAGCTTATGCTGGACACTTTTATGAGGAAACCCTCACTTCTCTCAAATAAACATGCACCTTACTAACTTTATATTGGAAAGGTGCCAGCACAAATACAGCCAAACTTTTGCAGGACACTTTTACCCAAAAAACATTTTGATGGCATCAAAAATCTTCATGTTATAGCCTATTTTTTTAGCTTCTTGAATTTATAAGTTACTTTCCAAGACCCAAGTGTCCAGCACAAGCTCAGCTGTACCTGTGCTGGACACTTTTATGAGGAACATCTCACTTCTGTTAAATAAACATGCACCTTACCCACTTCATATTAAAAATGTGTCCAGCACAAGTAGGGTTGAACTTGTGCTGGATGTAAGACTTAGGAATTAATAATGAAGGTATAAGCACTTGCTTATATCCTGAATATAATTGATGATAAAGTTTACCTGAATTGAGTAGAGTACTGGTGGTTAATAAATATAAATAAAAGAGACAAGACAATAAAACACCTTAGGAATTTAGAATGAAGGTATAAGCACTTGCTTATATCCTGAATAGAATTGATGATAAAGTTTACCTAAGGTATAGAGTGATCAGAGACACAGAACAGTAGCAGAGAGAAAAGATATGTTACCTGAATTGAGTAGAGGACTGGTGGAGAACAAGAGATCCAAGCAGAGAGCTTATATCCTCCACCAGTGCTTGGTTAAATTCAGGTTTAGATAAATAGAAAGGAATCAGAGAGAGCAAAAGAACAATGTAAAGTAATCAGAACAAAGACTGGGTTCAGTCCAATGTGATAAACATGTACTGAGTAATAATCAAAGGAGAAATTACAACAATGCAATATGCTCAGGTTGTCCTGAGTTGTGAACAAATAATCACAAGGACACAGTTTTACACTGGAAACTTTAGCCAAGACCAGTGACTAAAAATTGCAAGGAAAACTAAAAAATTGACCATATAATGAAGATAATTTATGGCATCAAATTGTTTTTAGGTAAAAAGTTTCCAGCACAATTTTGGTTGAACTTTTGCTGGAAACTTGTATGAGGAACACCTCACTTCTCATAAATAAACATGCACCTTACCAAATTCATATTGAAAATGTGTCCAGCACAAGTATAGTCAAATGTATTCTGGAAACTTTTACCCAAAAAACATTTTTATGGCATCAAATATTTTCATGTTATAACCTATTTTTATTTGATTTCCTTGAAGTGATAAGTAACTTCCCATGACCCAAGTGTCCAGCACAAGTTCGGCTGTACTTGTGCTAGACACTTTTATGAGGAACACCTCACTTCTAATAAGTAAACATGCACCTTACCAACTTTTTATTGGAAATGTGTCCAGCACAAGTACGGACAAACTTGTGCTAGACACTTTGACTAGGACTAGTGACCAAAAATTGAAAGTAAAACCAAAAAAATAGCA